>CM023486.1:49423771-49927164 GCA_013339685.2 Hyalomma asiaticum
TATAAAGCCGCATCGTGCATCATATAAGAGAGGCAGGAATTTGCGCTCACCATTTCCTCTAAGAAACTAATTGTTCATTTACCTCCAGCATCAATGAGGGTGTGCATAACAAAAATAATCCATGCAGTGAACTGTTCCAATGTCTTGCCAACGTTTGCATCTAAGGAGGAAAAGAGATTCTGTAAACAATAGCAACATACCTCATCGAATATATGTTGGCGTACACGTTGACCTGCAGCTATTGGCTGTGACTTTGGCAACTCCGTCAGGTACAACGTCAATGTCCCAAAGGTCGACGGACTCATCAAAGCATTTGTCCAGCACCTGGGCACAACTGCAGCAGAATCAAAATTCCTACAGAAACAGTTTAAATTTATGTACAGAATCACAGATATGGGACGACCTAATTTATTTAAATAGATTCTACCAATGAAGAGTACAGGGAGCAGCATGAAAAAAACAAACACTCAAGGTGCGATATCTTACCTGGGGAGACTCACCTACAGCACTTTCCCAATGATTGGCTGGGTGTTTAGCATCAGTAAATCCCTTGTTGCATCACTGCAAAGTAGATTTATATTGATAAGTGCGCGCTCAAACATCAGTGTCCTACTGAAAACTAGCGTTACGTGCACACTCTTCGGTACGCAGCTACAATCACATTTGTCATCGACTTGACGTCGCTGACGCAAATCAGCCCAACGTAGTCATCACGCGAGCTAGTCCATGACTACGACGAACAGGCACAACGGACGACAAACGTTTACGCGACACGTGTTGCGTGGCAGATGTGAATATTCTGCTGTGTTGAACTTTATTAATCGAAGCACTGTCTCGGTGGCGAAAGCACGTGCAGGTTGCCACATTTAATTAAAGGCTATTTGCCACGAGATGCTGGCAATCTCTTCACTATTTGTCACTGGTAAAAAAGCGGACAAGTTCAGTCAAACTGCACACGTGCTAAATAACGCGACGCAAGTGGCTGTTCGCGATAAATACGGCAACAGATAGCAAATGACTCGACGTACAACAAAAGTCTCGCGCCCTGTAATGAATCTGACTACTATAAATCAATTTAGCAGTGTTATTGCTTACCTGAGAACTGCGACGTCCAAAGTCAACGACGGGACCGAAAACATCGCACTCACGGGCTGAGGTCTCAGGGTCAGATTTCTTCATGGGCTACCCGTTCCGCAAGCAATTAACAGTCGCCGCCAACATCGTGCAGTCGAGTGTCTCATCGCTCATTTCAAGCAACTGTAGAACACCAGATTTGAACGCAAACTCACAAACTCGCTAACATGAACGCCATGTGCGCCAGCCCTGCGAGCATTCTGCGAGCGACAAAGCAAGTTGAAACCTGCTGCGTTGGCGATGGCAATCGTACTGCCGCGGAAGCGAAGCAAACGAAAACAACTTTTTAAAAGCACATGCAAGCATTGCCTCTGAGACTCGTTGCAACTTTATTGCGAGAAATTCATTTGTAATGGCAATTATTGAAAAAATGGTTGGTGATAATTATTTTCTACACTTAATTTTAATTAGTGACAACTGCTTTATTATTAAAAAGAAAATAAATGTAAAATAGCCGGTAAATGTTTCGGATCTCGAAATCCCCTACATTAAAAAATGGCGCTGATGACGCTGCACTCGGCTTTTTTTTTCTTTTTTTTTCCGCGTGCAAAGCTGTTGCAGAGAGTCGTAGACTTTCTATTATTCCGTGTAGAAAAAGTGTAGCTCTGCCCACCTACAGGACGGTGTTTTTATAACAGGTGTACAGCATGATGAGTAAGCTGTGTACACCATTTCTGTTACTTTATTCCAGAGATTTTAAGGTTTACCAAAGTATTGAATAGGTAATTGACAAAAAAAAAATAAAAGAAATGTGTCAAACCTCGTGCTTCATTGCATAACAAGCCAATAACAATGAATGCAAATATGTGTGTGGCGGCTGAAGTGTATGCATGTACATTCTGCTGTAAAGAGTTTGGGATGAATTGGAGCAAGTACTTTTACTTTCGAAAGTGCTGTTTCTTAATAAAATATACCGGCCAATGTGTTTTACTTATGACCGCTCTTTTTATCTAAGCCCAAATGAGAAGTTTCAAATATCTCATGAATTTAAATATTACGTGTTCTGTAATTAAATATTACATGTACTGCTCCACAATAAAGACAAGAGAATCGCACTCACAGGAACGGTAAAACTTCCTGTGCACTTTTTTCGTCTATGTTTCCTTTTTTTTTTTTTTTTGGAAGTGATGGTGGCATGTAGCAATGAAGGAAATGCAATGCATACAACCGAACGGACGTCACACTTGATGGGCCAGGATTAACTTGACATCTGGCGTCTGATCTTAACGGAAATCGCTTGAAATGCATAATGCCAGTTGTGCGTTGTTGCCCTCGCCTCTAAAACTTGTAACAGCGCAGGGGACGGATACACGCCACGAACGGAAATGAGATCTAGCACTGAATCTTGCGTCCAGTATGCATATAACAGATTCTCGTGCTCTCTTTCATGTTCCTGAATCTGAAACCGATCCGAACAGTTCTTTCGAGGAGACACTTAGACAGCGTTTTACAGCTCGCAATGTGCAATCCAAGTACTAGTTCTAAGTGACCGGCTCTGTGGGCTTTCGAGCAAACTCGTGGGTGTTTTGGCAACTCGTAGCACCTTTGGCTCCAAAAGGGTGTTTTATGTACAACATTAACCCTTACCCCTGCCAAAAGGCTATTTCGGTCATCAAAACACCCTTACACCCCAATTTTTTCTACTTTCGGTTTGTCAAAAGGGTGTTTTGGTTGCTCCAAACCGCTTTAAGGGTGCAAAGTGGTTTACAGTGTAGAGCACAGTGGCGCACCGACGGGGGGGGGGGGGGGGGGTTCGGGTGTTGTAACCCCCCCCTGAGGCCGACCTAACCCCATCCCACTCCGTAACTGCTCCTATGTCCTAGAAGAATGTGGCGCTAATGTCTCTACAAAATGCCGAAAAAAATAATAAAAATAATCACCATCATTGATGTTACTATTATTTGGCATTTTGTTTACTTTTTTTTACACACGCAACAACTGTGTAGTGGCATGCCCGGCCCTTCGTGAAAAATTGAACCCCGCCCCTGGTAGAGATCCTGGGTGCGCTACTGGAGCGTAGCGAAAGATGTCCTGGCTCGCGCGCCTCAAGTCACGCGCGACGCACTTTTGCCGGGGCCGGTGGTGTTGGGCCGGCTGGGCTTCCATGGAAGTATTCTAAAAACAACCTTCTACGAGTCAGGGGAACCCAGCTGTTCGCGCCGCCGAAACGGAAGCTCATCGTACTTCAAAGCGCGGTCGAGTTTCTGTTAACAGTCGGTGACGCACTCTGTGGAAGTGCTTCGTCGGCGCAGCAAGCTATATTTGCTGGTAGAGATCGCAGATATCTAATTTTTTTGCTCAGCATATCGCATCATTAACACACGCGCGCACGGCTGCGCTCACATTTTGCATTAGGAAGTATGACATTCGTCACGATTTTTTTTTTTTATGACTGAAATTTAGGGACACGGGGAAAAGAACAGCACAAACTGCATTCGTAGGCATTCCATGTAAGATCTTGGAGGACACAAATATCGATGGGACACTGACGTCTCTACACTGAAGCAGCGCAGATCATGAACAGCGCGCTGAAAGGACGGCGCCTCCTGAAAAGCGAGGCTGGTGCAGCGGCAGTCGCGGAGTCGATCGGCACTGCGTGCGTGCCAGTCGTTGCCATAAGATAAAGATGAAAGCCGTACGGAGAGAAACGAAGTAGTTGACGATGTCCCCGCGCGTCACTTCGAGTACACAGCGTTGGTGCCCGTCGGCGTCCGGCAGCTTCGTGTAGGGATCGACATCGTCGCACGTTCGCGCATTTGCTCACATAAACATCGTGCCGATACGATTAACTCAGGCTGATAATCTTTTCGCAAGGGACGGCGGCGACATTGCGCCTAGAAATTTAGAGAAAACGAACCAAAACGCGGTCGAATCAACGAATGTATGAACGGCGCTGCAGGGAACGAAACAAGAAGTGGTCCCCATGGTCCTCCAGCATGCCCGTCGCGCCGACAGCGGGGCAGTCGTGACGTCACGTGCAAGCTATGTATACCTTGTGAGTGTGTTTCTTCATTACTGTTCGGACGGAACCACTGTTATTGTGATTATGCCGGATTGCTTCGCATACTGCTTCGCAACCATGCATGTTGGACGGACCAACCCAGGAGCCAAGGAGTAGCCGGAGCCTTATTTGTGCGCCAACGTCTCCTAATATCATATCAATAAAAAAAAAAGTTCAGTAACGTCGACTGCTGGGGCAGTTGGCCATTGATCATTATAACGTGCGTCACAAGCAGAACACAGAGCGTGACAAAGCAGAGAGGACACTAGTAAAGACGAAATTGTTGTAGACAGGGATTTATGCAGCACGCATCTCCTACATCTCCCTAACACCCCCTCCCCCCAGCTGTCTCCCCCTTCCCCCTTCGTTCTGGTAACACCATGGCTATTCTTCGAGAGCTGCTGCTTCTCAGGCTACACATGTTGAAACCGTAGAGAAAACTGCCGCACGCGCTCTCGAGTGCGAGCCCTCTGGCGAGCGATTTTGGTCTGGGTTTGGTGTCTGCGCGGCCTTATACCCATCCTTCCACCCCGCAGCTGGAAAGCGCCGCTCACCCACCACAGATTGCCACCCCTAACTTCGTAATGCGACGCGACCGCATTTACATGCACTTCGAAAGTCGATTTACCTATCTCAATACACCCGTGCAGAGGTTTATCCATAATTTCAATTTCTTTTTTTTTTGTGTGTGTGTGGGGAGGGGGGAGGAGGGGCTTTACACCCATGGTGTAACCAGTACGCGGGGGGTGTGGATACCAAGTCATTGGTTATCGTCAGAAATTTTTTTTTGGGTGGGGGGAGGTGTGATGATCCAACTGTGTGGTGTGGGGGGGAAGGGGGGAGGGAGAGGGAGGATGTTAGTGGTGTGTTCGGAGGGTGTGTATATAAATCCCCGCGCTCTTGCCTGGCGCACTGACGCGACGCGCTTTCCTGGCGCATCTGCCCCATTTACATGTGGATACGATTCGCAAGAAAATTGTTACGATGCTCCAGAAGTCGCATTCATGTAAACGTCGGTATACTGATGGCACTACCAATGGAGCTAATTCATCTTTCACTGCGCTGCGCAGCACTTGCCACTCTCTCTGAAGGTCATGAAGATAGTTATGGTTTCTTGTTTCGCCAGAGCATGTATTGCCGCGGTGGAAGACACGTGTTTTCTTTCTATTGACACTGCGAACTCGACAAGACACCCTTCAAATTTATCTAGACTTTAAACAAACTTGTGGCTTCATTCTGTGGTGCAAAAGATGATACGATGTATCGGAGACACAATTAATTTATAATGCCTTCAGTGAAACGATGGGGCACCCTTTACTAGAATCTGTGTTCTGTTAATACTAATACGCCTGATGCCACGCAGATGACCTTGACATGGTGTATATCACCATACAGAATGTTTCAGTTGACTTGCGTCAAGCTTTAAAGATATCCACGTGCGTATTACGAGAATGCAATCGCCTTAGTATTGTTTACTGTCGTCTTGGTCATCTCAAACAACTTTAATGAGCTCACGCAGGCAACTCGGTAATAATAATTAAATAGCCAACATTGTCAATGTTTCTTTAAACGTAAGGTGCTTAATAGAAGTTGTAGGGAATGCTAATTAGTGCAAGGATATTGTGTTTCAATAATTATGGAGGCAGTGGTTTTAATTTTTCCGTACTTCTAAGAAAACTTCCACGTGACTGGGTACTTGCGCGTCATAACACTGGCGCTCTGAAACATGCTATGGTGGAACCACAGGCATGCACACGCCGCAAGGGCGAAAGGTGCGGCCACATCTTATAAATGTCTTTTGGTGTGCCCAGAGCTGTCTGTCTACATTGCAATGTAGTGGTACATGCGAGAGAAATGCATTCCAATTAAGTGGGTGCGCAGGACAGCCACAAAAAAAAAAAAATACTGCATGGATATAATGCAAGGATTCCTAGTTTTTACGCTCACAAGTGTTTTATAGTGTGCGACTAGTCGATGCTGGTATTACCTTGATATATCGTGTTTACACGACCTAAATTCTTGCAGTGTGGCTAACAGCGACGAAAGAAGTGCTGGCTCTTTGGTGATCGAGAGAAAATATAAGCATTGATTGATTTGTGGGGTTTAACGTCCCAAAACCAGCTCTGATTATGAGAGACGCTGTAGTGCAGGCCTCCGGAAATTTCGACCACCTGGGGTTCTTTAACGTGCACTGACATACACGGGCCTCAACATTTAGCCTCCATCGAAATGCAGCCGACGCGGCCGAGATTCGATCCCGCGACCTTCGGATCTGCAGCCGAGTGCCATAACCACTAGAACACCGTGGCGGGGCAAATATAAGCATAAAATGGCTAGCCGCAAAGCTTTTTGGTTCCGTTTACCGAAGGAAGCGGAAACCCACTTCCTTCGAGTATAAACGCCTGAATGGCGACTCCGCTCACCATCAAGAAAGGCCAAGGCTAAATCTAAGAATGAATAAAAAGGAAGAAAAGAGTCTTAATTAAAAAAGAATTAACATTTACTAAACGAAACATTGGGAACGAAACCCTGCGGTCGGCAGCGCTAGCACCGCAATCTTCCGGAGGCTTCGACAAATTTATGCAAAGCTGACAGAACAGCATTACTTAAAGGTAATCGGTCACGAACAAAGACCCTGTTCACGCAAGCAAGATCTCCAACGTTATCCGCGCCCAGTGATGTCACTCGCACAGCTGCAGAGGACAAAGCAGCTTAACCGGTCTCGTATACTATACGTGTCATCTGCTAGTTCAAATCTGCATGTTCTGACCCACCCGTGACGCACCCCGTTCCTCGTCTTCGCCTCCGCAACGCACGCCACTTCCAACAGCGACGCCGCCAAGCGCCTATCGAGGCGGTTCTGCTTCGAAAGTCCGGTTGCTTGCCACCAGGTGTTGTCGTCGAAAGTGACAAGCGTATGGTGTATTGTACCCGTCTTTCATACGTTGCTATTGGAATCGGAAATAAAACCTTCGCGTAATCAAATTTTCAACTGCTCCATTGATATTGTTAAGGAACATTAGGAAGGATTCGGCAGCAACATTTTTGTAACCCCCCTTCTGGGAACGACCATCGTTGTCATGACCTTCAATAAGGTTTATTATTATTGTTGTTTGGCCAGTAACTAGCCCGTGTAATGCAGTCCTGTGACTGGTTGCACGACAGATTAGACGACCAAGGGTCGTTACTCTATATGTGACAACGATCATCGAGTCACAGACTAATCAGATAACAACAATCGTCGAGCTTTTTCCCCTGGATATCTCAAAATTTTACTGGGCTCGTGTCGAGGTTGAGATGGGGCCAAAGACAAGACGACGGCAGGTTAGGTTTACATTATCCGAATTCCGTATAACGAAAGAAAAGTGAAAACGGAAAGAAGAAAATTGAAACACGCTTCACATTTCAGTACAGACTATAGTCTCCTACAGAACATCATTATTATACTGTTAGCTAAAATCGTGCGAATTCAGCATTTCGAACGAAGTCTCCCGCCGCACTTCAGTCAACTTAACAATATACTTGAAGTCTGAAGTGAGCAGTGTACTCATCTACAACGTCGAAGTACCGGCGCGATCTCCATCGAGCGTAGGCGGGCCTCGGACCAGAGGTGAGGCCACCTAGGCCGATGGTCCAGCGTCGCCAGCGACGAAGTCGTCGTTAGCGCCGATGTATTCCGCAGTTGTTATCAGACCATGACCCTCGGGACTTCCAGGAGAATCAGACGTCAGGAACTTTTCTTTAGACTGTTATAAAGTAGGTATATATTCCGTCCACCTCGAGTATATTTTTTCAGCCGTTAAATAGCACACCATCCCTAAGTTCCCTGCTAGAGAAAACTACTGAGACAGTCATTGTCCAGTGGCGGAGATGGCGTGGTGGCCGCCTTCCATGGTAATGCACCGCGTCAGGTCCCCCTCGTTAAAGGGTAAAGCGATGAGGCCACCTGAGGAGGAAGGAGGAGGAAGAGGAAAGGAGGAAAGACAGGGATGTTAGCCAGTGCTGAGACCGGCTGGCTACCCTGTGCAGGGGAAGAAGGGTAAGGGGAATGAAAGATAGCAGAAAGGAGACACGACAAGAAAAAAGAAAGAGAGAAAAAAAAACACACGCACACAAACGCGACACTGCTTAAAGTCTGTCCCTTAGACCACTCGTCCGTAAAAATCGCAACAACGTGTTGAGCGCTTTCCGTGCTGACGATGGACATGGCTATGGTGGCTAGAATTAATTCTAGCCACCATAGACATGGCCAGTGTCCCAAGACTCGTTGCTCGGACAAAGGGCGCCTGTCAAGTTTGTCTAGAGCAGCGGTAAGTTCTCTCCTGGGGCCACTGAAACGGGGACACTCGCACAGAAGATGAGAGATCGTTTCGTCGCAGCCGCAGTTCTCGCACATAGGGTCGTTTGCCATTCCAATACGAAATGAGTAGGCGTTTGTGAAGGCAACGCCAAGCCACAGGCGACAAAGAAGTGTCTCTTCAGCTCGAGGTATTCCTGAGGGAAGGCGGAACTTAAGGTCTGGGTGCAAACTATGTACACGAGCATTGGTGAAATCTGACGAATCCCACTGTGCGCGCGTAAGTTCACGTGCTAGGGATTGAAGCCTTGCAGATGCGTCGGTCCTGGAGAATGGTATTGCTCTACAGTGGTTATCATCGTGGGCAGATCGGGCGGATTTATCAGCAAGGTCATTGCCGTTGATCCCACAGTGCCCCGGTATCCACTGGTACGTGATGTTGTGTCCTTGCTCGACGGCATGGTGGTGAAGAATTCTTATGTCAGCAACCAGTTGCTCGTGAGGTCCATGACGAAATGGCGATATCAGACATTGAAGAGCTGCCTTGGAGTCTGTGAATATAGACCATGCATGGGAAGGTTCTGCAATTATGACTTCTACCGCTGCATGAATTGCGGCGAGTTCTGCAGCTGTCGAAGTTGTGAAGTGGGACGTCTTGAATTGTATGGTGACAGACTTGGCTGGAATGATCACTGCTCCTGACGCGCTCACAGAGGAAACTGACCCATCCGTGTAAACGTGAAGGCGTCCGCTGTGTTGCTCATGCAGGAACATTAGGGTGGCTTGTTGTAAGGCTAAAGTTGACATGTGGTTTTTCTTTTTAATTCCGGGAATGGTCAGGAGCGCTTCGAGGGGATGAAGGCACCACAATGGTAATGATGGCCTTGCTGGAGGCGTGAAACCCAATGGTAGGACTGCACGATGAGCAGCAATAATGGCGCTGAATTCGGAGTCTGGCCTAGAAACGGGAAGAGAGGCTAGGTGGTGCGATGGAATTCGGGCGAGATGCCTTAGGTGTACTCGTAGAGCATCCACACGAAGATATGTTGTGATTGGATGAGCACGTGCGACGACGACTGTCGCTGCTGTGGATGCACACTTCGGCAGTCCAAGGCATATTCTCAGTGCTTGAGCTTGAAGCGAATGGAGAACACGCACATTAGGACACGCACCTGAGGAGGCGCCTGAGGCCGTAGGAGCGAAACCGCAAGCAAATACAGAACCACACAATGGCATTCCACCACACAGTAAACACATTCCACACACATAGGACACGTTCACCGATTAACTTCGGTGAAAGGCACAGAACTTGACGCGTCTTCTTTTTTGGTGACAGCTGACAGGTGACTATGAACTCCGCGGCGATTCGCTGACGACTTCGCTCCAGCGTCCTCTCGTTTGTTGTAGGTTTTCGAGGATCGCCGCGTGCGTTGCCCAGGAACACGTGGCCGTCTCTTAGGCGCTACTGCAGCTTCGTATTGCTGTTCGAGCCGTCACACAAAGTACGATTGGTTTTAACATTTTACAGGACACCCGGATGTTCTCGCTTGAGTGTCCGGACAATGTCGCTGCCTTCTGGCTCGAGGTCACCTAAAGATCGTCGACAACGATAGCTAAAAGCATTTCATTCTTATAACGTGAAGGGCGCAGTAGGCGCCCGCTGCAGGACTAAGCGTCCTTTACAGCCGTCGCGGCGTGGCACTTCGCCGGGAAAGGTCCATGCTTACCCATATGGCCAGGTTGCACCCGCCAGGAACTCCACCATCGCATAGCCCGCCAGCGCCAATGTGGCCACTTTTTCGTTAGCGTCGGGAGAGCTTCCTCGGGCCCCCCTGCATACTCCGAGAGAAGTGAAGGCGCCGCGCCCGCTGAGCGCGGTGTTGTTGGATGTAATAGCAGACTTTTTTTTTTTACCTCTACGTGGAATAGAACATGTATTGCGAGAAGGCTAGATGTTCGGTCTTGTGGGCCGCGTATAAAAAAAATGCTAAGCGCTAGCGAAGGACGAGAGGTATATATACTATACAGACAGGTGCAACATGAGCGCTCCTGTTACTGACCTTCGTCTTTTGGAATATCAGTAAACAATTGTAACTTTCTATAGGGTGAAAGTACTGGGAACGGTAAGCTGTTGGATCAGGCAAGCTCTGCGCATGACGTAATTGATGAAATCAAGGAAGCTGGCGCTGAAACCACCCGCCACCGCATTCCGCAAATGCGGACAAAAACTCTCTCAAAGAATATGGAGTTGGCTGCAGGTTCGACCGCTTTCTTTGTTAATTTGTTGAGCATTTTCTCAGCAACCAGCGCAAGAGCACTTTTGTTGGGACAGTGATATTGAGAATCCGGCCGATCCTCAATTCGGCGGTTTAGTCTTGTGGCGATATTGGTTAACAAAGTTCGCGTTGTTCATCATCGCGTGTGCAAGCAGTGATACATGGGGATTAAATAAACAGTTGGTGCCAGATGTGTCCACCCGCCGCCGTCAAGGGCACATATGCAAGCGCAAACACGTCAGTGCGGCCGCTGTGCTTTTAATTAATAACTGTGAAACAACTTGGCCTCAAGCATAAAGGGTAGAAAGAAATATGTGCGAAGTATGTGATGCTTACGAAAATTGGTAACGGAAAAAAATAATCAATTCGCTATCAAAGGGGAAGCAAACTTACTGCTTCTATAATCGCTTTGATTCACTCAGTGTATTAAAATTGATAAAAACTAATAGAAGTTTATATGATGCTCCAAATAAGTAATGCTTGTTGAACGTTTTCCTTTTCTTTTTTTTTTTGAACGTTTATTGAGCCAAAACAACCTACAAACGTTCATATCTGCACCCCGAAATTGCTCCAAAAGCATTGCGGATTTTCCCATATTAGTGCCACATTGAAAAATCTGCTATCATCTACAATTCATGCAAACAACCACACAGTTGTCTTTTAAATAAAAGAAAAATCTACTGCAATTCATAACTCGCTGCTATGAAGCATTTACGGGCGCGTTGGGAAGCTTTGATACTTCGTCTACGGAAAGCTGCTGTAAATGTTACTAATCGAACTGTAACTGTTCGATTCCACAACACTGCAGTTGCCACTTCTACTAAGAACCGTTCGGACGCATTTAAAGAAATGTTTGCTGCGGTGCAGGGCGACGACAGAGCCTTTTAGGGCCTATTCTCGGTCAGCCCGCACGCCGCTCCGCAAGCGTGCGGAGGGCGTGCGGAAAGGTGAAAACGGCTGTCAAAAGGAACGAATCGAGAAATATCGGATCTGGTGGGGCTTGCGTTACCCCACCGACTTCAATAATTCGCGATTTGATCCTTTTAACAGCCGTTTTCACCCTTCCGCACGCTCTCCGCACGCGTGCGGAGCGGCGTGCGGGCTGACCGAGTATAGGCCCTTAGCTGCCGCAGTCGCCAAGGGCAAGCAGGCGCGACCGCTCTCCGCTCTCCCGACGGTGACGCGCCCGCCGCCGCAACGGCGCTGGCGTCGTTGCGGGGACTTAGATGTGCAACCTGCCTATACTAGCACGGCGCTTTGGACACTACCCCGATTATATGTCCCAGTCTAAGTCACTCTAGCTGTGTTCTGGTCTGTAAGAAAACGCGTTAAGACCGTGCAGCTCAAGGTAATACATACGATGTGAAAAATGCGCGTGAAAATACACGCAGGCGTGAAGAGTATGAAGTGTGTAGATTTGGGCTTGTTGGTAAGACATGACTGAAGTGACTACAGCGCGCAACACACAAGGACAAGAGAAGAGGACACACACAGCGCTACTTTCAACAAACTTTATTTGCGGAAACGCGCCCCATGTACAAGTAGTGATGTGTGTGACGCTGTGTGTGTCCTCTTCCCTTGTCCTTGTGTGTTGCGCGCTGTAGTCACTTCAGTGAAGAGTATGTAGTAAGGTCGGGATGCGCCACGTACGCTTTCTCCCATGTTTATTTTCAGAGCCAAGCCAAGCATTGATTGTTTCCTATGAGAGTTTTACACTTTTCATAGTGCTCTTTACAGGTACTTTGTTGGGGCTTATCGGGGCATTCATTTGCGTTCTTGTCAAGCGAGCTTTTGAGCACATCCCACATAGAACAACCTGTAAAAAATATATATTTTATAATTTAGCAATCATACAGTCATGAAACGCGTTACCATAAGTAGCACGTTTGCGATGTGGCGGTACACTCGAGAGAAATCAATGCAGTTACAATAAGCTTATTACATTACAATAAGCTTATTCACCATATGTCATTTAGTTATCATGACAGCCAACATTATCCAACACTGGTCAACGTTAGCCAGCAATAACCAATAGTAGTGGTATGCAAATGCGGTAGGTCAAACCGTTAAAAGCGGGCAAACTGTTCCAGAGTTGTTCCACATCGGAAGAGGCAGCTGTCACCCTGGCTATTGTACATGCTTCTCTCCTATCAGTACGGGACGAACCTATCACAGTGGTCACCGACTCGCAAACTGCCTGCAGAAACATAGCACAAGGAGTGGTGACACCATGCACATACCGTATTCTCACGTCTTTACACTCCTCATTACTACACAGGGTGCGTATCGTATGTACACCTGGACACGCCTCTATCCATGGCAACGAACGTGCTAATGCGTTGGCCCGAGAGCTCACCAACAGGGCGCCATCGGAAGAGCTCTCCAACCAAGACGAGGCACCAACATAACCATTGAACTACACTGACACGCAAGAACATTACAGACAAAACCGGCGGTACTTCCCCCACCATACCATTCGCGCGCTCCCCGTCATTCTTTTCCCAAGCGCCGCGGCCGCACGCCATCCCTCACAGGCAATTTCCGGGCAATGAAGCCAGTCGCGTTGCAAACCTCAAGAAGAGAAGGCGCCTTTTTTTTACGCTTCCGTTGGAACGAGGCACAACAGAATGCTAATCAATCATACTCATGTTCAGTGATGTTTGTTATGTTTTGTCATTGATTGTGTTTTCCCACTCCTACGATAGCCTTTTGATGCGGAAACATGTTGAGGTTAGTAACTAAATATAGACGTGCATATTTTTTTTTTCATTTTTCTAACTCCAAACGTACAATACAATTATTACTGAAAATGCGCTCTGCGAGCGTAAAATCGGTCTGTGAACGTGTCGTTCATTTTGTTGATCTAGTAGGTCCGTTTGTTCATGTACTTTGACGAGATGAGAGGAATGACGACGAAGTGCTTCTCTTGTGTAACACATCTTGCGCGTATGTTTGTTTTCCTGGAAGGAAGGAAGGAAGGAAGGAAGGAAGGAAGGAAGAGGAAAGGAGGAAAGACAGGGATGTTAGCCAGTGCTGAGACCGGCTGGCTACCCTGTGCAGGGGAAGAGGGGTAAGGGGAATGAAAGACAGCAGAAAGGTGACACGACAAAAAAGAAGAAAAAGAGAAAAACACACACACACACACGTACACAAACGCGACACTGCTTAAAGTCTGTCCCTTAGACCGCTCGTCCGTAAAAATCGCAACAACGCGTTGAGCGCTTTCCGTGCTGACGATGGACATGGCCAGTGTCCCAAGACTCGTTGCTCGGACAAAGGGCGCCTGTCAAGTCTGTCTAGAGCAGCGGTAAGTTCTCTCCTGGGGCCACTGAAACGGGGACACTCGCACAGAAGATGAGAGATCGTTTCGTCGCAGCCGCAGTTCTCGCACATAGGGTCGTTTGCCATTCCAATACGAAATGAGTAGGCGTTTGTGAAGGCAACGCCAAGCCACAGGCGACAAAGAAGTGTCTCTTCAGCTCGAGGTATTCCTGACGGAAGGCGGAACTGAAGGTCTGGGTGAAAACTATGAACACGAGCATTGGTGAATTCTGACGAATTCCACTGTGCGCGCGTAAGTTCACGTGCTAGGGATTGAAGCCTTGCGCTTGCGGGGTCCACCGCCCTACACATTACGGTGATGGGCGTACAACCTCCCGACAAAACATCCGTTTCCGGTTCTCCTGCATGCCGAAATCGCTTCGAGGAAGCGTGGAAGCACATCGAGCGACAGCGAGGACACGGAGCTGTACGCCGACTCAGTTGACGAGCCCTCGGAAAACGGCTTTGAACCCGTCTTGTACAACAGGGCCAAAAGAAGAGCTGTTAACGCATCTTCAGCGTCAAGTTCGACAACTGTGAAAACTGCGCCTCAGCGATGGCCTCACTCCATTCTGTTTGTGCCGTAGAACGCTGCTGACAATCTACACGTCCTGAACACTTTCCTTGTACCTTAAAAACACCGTGCCCAACGAGATCAAGGAAGTCCGAATAAACACGAGCAGGAACTTCTTGGCAACTGATGTGATGAACCCGACCGCGCTGAACACCTGACGCAGCTAAGCACCATCAAGGTCCATTCCATAGTGCCAGCGGAGGGTGCCATCGGGACAGGAGCCGTATATGACACTGACACTGAAATACCCAACGCCGACCTTCCGCTTCTCATGAAACCGGCAAGTGGAGACAACGTCATTGTGCGAGTCAGTCGCCTCGGTAGCACACACTGTGTGAGGATAACATTCATAGGCGACTGTATTAATCCCTCCTACGTGAAGGTTGGCCACTTCCGCCACCCGGTCCGAGCCTTTATTCAAAGGCCTATGGGGTGCTTCAAGTTCCAGAAGATTGGCCACGCGAAACGTGTTTGCACAAATTCCTCGGGGTGTCCTCGAGGAGCCGAGCCTCATACAACTGTTGTGCAACTACGATGAAGTGTCCAAACTGTCAAGGAGATCACTGTGCGTCTTCCAAAAACTGCCCCCACATGAAGAGACCACAGCTCTCAAACAAATGGTCAGAGACAGCGTGACCTACAGAGAGGCTGCTGAAAAACTCCGGCGAAGAAGACGTCGACGTCGAAGATCATCACGAAGGCAATCAACATCTTTTCAAGAGAAGTGCACCAGTAAAACAGCACTGTCATCGGAAGTTTCCAGCACACCCAACGCTGATGTTGGAGAGGGAAGGTCTGGTAAGTCACAGTCCACAACAGAATGGTTACCGCTGACGCATATGCACCTGCACAAGAGCCACAACAGAGGTCGCCCACAGTACAGCATAGTGCGGCTTATGAGGAGTCGCGGAATACCTATCAGCAAGTTATCGCTCTGCTCAGGCCGTTAATTAATTACATTCGCATGTTCCTGAGCAACATGCGTGCACACACTGTCTGCGAGAAGTGCTCTTTAAGTACTGCATGGACGCTCCGAATCCGGTGCTAGCAGCCCTTGAATAGGCCCATCGTGGACCATCCGCCATTCTTCTGTAGGAATGAGGTCCGAAACGCAGCATTTTTTCAGTGAAATGCCCGCAGTCTGAGATCGCGAATTTCAGACTTCCGTCGCTATGTGTATGTCAATATGTTTCCCATTATAGTCATTTCTTAACGAACACAATAAGGCTGTCTGGATATGAATCATTTTCTTCGTCAACCATTGGTGAGAACAGCAAGGTTTTTGTGTTTATTCGCCGTGACCTCACTATATGCATCCATCACCCAGTGCCAGCTGACGACGAAAAACCATACATATACAGTAATGAAGAACTTCACATTCACTGTTGTGGGCGCCTAACTATCGTGGTCGAGTGTGATTGACCACAAAAGACTACGAGATATCCTGTCCTCAACCCCTGGTGCGTGGGTCATCATCAGATATTTCAACGCGCGTCCTATACTCTGGGGAAGTTCGAAGATCAACGCGAGAGGCAGAGCTCTGGTATCATTCACATCCAGTAAGGAGCTTTGGCTCTTGAACGAAGGAAGTCCTACGTTCCTACGTGGCGCCACGTACAGCAACTGCCTTGACTTGGCATTTGTCTGACGAAGCCTTGTCGGGCGTGTTAGGTGGTTTGAGGACATAGAGACGCACGGAAGCAACCACATCCCGACATATGTCACGATCAGAGGATTGGCTCCTACCAAAATACGAGATACAATTCAGCGAGTGGACTGTACCAAATTTCAGTCCGTCATGGAAGAACGCTGCAAAGCCAATACACTACTTGACTTGGAGGAGGAAATTAGAACCGAAATGCTCCGCTACCGGGTCTAGTGGCTATGGTGCTCGGCTGCTGATCCGAGGGTCGCGGGATCGAATCCGAGTCGCAGCGGCTGTATTTCGATGGAGGCGAAATGTTGACTCCCGTTTGCTGTGCGATGTCAGTGTACGTTAAAAAGCCCCAGGTGGTCTAAATTTCCGGAGACCTCCACTACGGCGTCTCTCATAATCAGAGCTGGTTTTGGGACGTTAAACTCCACAAATCAATCAGAACCGCAATGCACGACAATGTGCGCAATCTCACATGCTGCTTAAAACCGACGGCGTTTGATTTCAAATTAGAAAGACTTCGAGCAATCCGCCGACGTGATGAACCTACGGACCGCTAGACGGACGGAGAAGATCCCGGAGCGCCAGTTAACAAGCTCGAATCGCAACGTTGGACTGCCTTCTGTGACATGTTAGATCCTCGCAAGCCTTTGTCACAGCTATAGAGGACAGTGCGAGGCCTTCGGACACACCCAGTGCGGCGTTTTCCATTCAAGGCCCTACCGCTCTCTCAAAAGAGGCTAGATACTGACGTGGCAGAAGAGTTCTGCACCAGATTAGCTGGCCAACTTCCATGTCCCAGCAATATACTGCCATCAGGAGCTGTCCACCACTAGGTGATCACCGCGTAGATCTACCATCCTCAATGCACGAACTTAAGGCTGCCTTATCTTTGTGCGGACGCGGATCAGCGCCTGGGCCTGGCGGCATTTCCTACCAAGATATCTGTCATTTAGGTGAGCGAGCGAGGTTGCTTTCCTTGTACTGTACAATCAATCCTGGCGAGATGGTGCTCTTACCATAAGCTGGAAGATAAGTCGTCTTGTTCCACTGCTGAAGCCTGGCAAGTCACCACTGTAACTCTCATCCTATCGCCCGATCACTTTGACAAGTTGTGTGCGGAAATTAATAGACAGCGTGGTCTTAGGACACCTGGAGTGGTATTTGGAGTACAACAGCTACCCAGATGCCATGGCGGGTTTTCGTCGCGGTCGATCGTCTATAGATAACGTCGTAGGTCTGTCACGTATACGCTCAGCATGAGAAAAGTCGTAATCGTCTCTGCGCTTCTTTATTCCTCGACGTCAAAGGGGCGTATGACAATGTAACCCATGAAGCAATCCTGTGTGTGTGCGTGCGTGTGTGTGTGTGTGTTAAATTTGTCCCCCTGCGATTGATAACAAAATTAAAATAATGGGGGGTAACCCGCACCAACCGAAGGTATATCGGGCTTACAGCCAATTGTAAAATAAAAAAAGAAGGGAAATATTCCCGAAAGGTGAATTTCTAGCGAGAGCCAATTATCTAACAAAAAGGGTGGGGGAGGTTGTAGGAGGCCAAGGCAGTGAGGGGTCAATCTGCGCGTAATGAGGCGTGAAAGTTTAAGATCATGCCAATTACGATAATGCCGATTTGAATTTCTAGCAGAGAAGGCTCCCGGGTATAGTTTAGTGCTGATGTGCCAATGTATATGTTTTAAATGCGTGAAATGCTACAAACATAATGCCCTATCGCGAAAATTGAGCAACTACCGATTGTATAAACTATGGGTTAGTCCAGGTGTTTTTGTGGTGAGAGACAAGATGCTGCTGTCGGGGGTTGTCCTTCACTGTAAAGAACGTGTGTGTGTGTGTGTGTGTGTGTGTGTGTGTGTGTGTGTGTGTGTGTGTGTGTGTGTGTGTGTGTGTGTGTGTGTGTGTGTGTGTGTGTGTGTGTGTGTGTGTGTGTGTGTGTGTGTGTGTGTGTGTGTGTGTGTGTGTGTGTGTGTGTGTGTGTGTGTGTGTGTGTGTGGGCTTGTCAGGAAATTTGTACCCTCTCTCACTGCCATCTTTCTAACCCTTGTCCCCTGCGCAAGGTGGCAAACAGGAGACTAGTATCTGGTTAACCTACCTGCCTTTCCTCTTCATCTCTCTCTCTCTCTGCCGAGATGAGAGCGAGGCGCCATTAAAACGGATTGCACTGTAATATGTGCCTCCCCATTTTCACAGTGGCTGGTCGGCGGCGCCGACGATGTCCAAGGAGCATCCTAGGGCCCCTATTTAAAGCTATTACAAAGGTCCAAGGAAACGCGCAAAATCCTAAAGCACCCTATATGGTCTATGCCATACATCGGTATTGTGTGCCATTATTGAAACAATAATAACCGAAAGACATTGCAACATTTCCTTTAGAATGCATTTCCTCCTTCGCTCCCTGGCATGAATAACTTGAAAATATACATCTATATAAAATTTCTTTCCTAATACCATCCCTGAAAAATGTTCTCGAAATCACCTACCCGTCAAGTTTTGTCGCGTTAGGTTCAACGACCCATCCAACTATTTTTTTTTTCACTCATGACAGACCTTTTGTAGCAGACATTCTGCAGTCTATCATGCTGTAGAGTTGGCGGCTGCTTGAGCTCATTCCATGCACAAGCTTCACCAGTTCACTCATCCGGTCGAGCGCTAGCTCCTGTGATGCTTGAAACACTAGCTTAAGCAGACAACTCACCAATAGAAGGTGCACCAGTAGGCGACAGAACAAAGCAAGATGGTTCATCCAAGTGCGCAAGTTCGTACGATTCCTCACCTGCTCAACGGAAAAAGAAAAAAATATGAAGCCAATCCCGCGCTGTGAAATACACAGGAACAGCGAAGCTGTTCATTTTTCGTTAATTGGGACGTAAGTCAAGGGTATGAAGTTCTTGTCACGACTTATCACTTATCTCCCAACACGTCATCGTTATCTACTGACCGCGCTAGTCCTTCCCGACGCACTCACGCACTTCGTTCTTTCTTCGCATTTCGGGCTATGTAAATGCAGCCGCGGCCGCGGGGATCGGACCCGCTGTTTCGAGCTCAACCTTTTCTACACTTATCGCACATAGGCTTTCGCATAATCATTATCATGCAGCAGTGGACCGAGGGAAACAGCGGGTCCGCTTGGCCTCAGCCTCGAATTTAAAAGCTCCACTGTTAAAAGGAGCTGTGCAGATGCACATGTGTGGTGTTATTTAGGCGCATTAATAGACCTGACGCGCACACATATAGTTTTGACCTAACGACAAATCACCTGTAGGGATAGCAATGTATTTCGAAATTAGGCAAAAGTTTATTAGGCAAAGGCCCCGTATCTGCAGTGAACGTACGTTTGCGACTTCAACTTCCAAGCTTGTCTTATGCAAAGTTGTGTCCAGGTTGCGTATTACGAATCCTGGCGATGCTATCACACGAGAAAGCGAAAGAAGCGGCAGGGGAATTAGAAGACAGCAGACGTTCACTAAGGAACCTCCGATGCTTTTTGCGGCGGGAAGCAGTACGTATACACATGGCCATCACAGCGACGTATACGTTTTCGCTGACGTTTTGAAGGGAGTGCATCACGGTGCGGCTACACAATAGGTAGGGGCTGCGCATATCCGCATCGGCCGTTCGGCATTTGGGCAGCATTGTATATTCTAGACCATTCTGCGTTTATATCTTATCCGCTACACTAGGCGTCTCAACCGACAACCCAGCTGTCCGTATAGTTTGAGAATAAAAGGGTCCCGCAGCATCTGTTTAAAGTAATCCTTGAATGACCTCACCAAAGGAGCTTATGGCCTCACGAATCGCTCGCTGCTAAAACGCTTCAAATCCGTCAGGTGCAAGCGAAATGAGGCCCTCCAAACGTCTTAATCTCCTCTTTCGTTTTGATAAGTGCGCTGGAAGCTTCACACAGGGGCCGTGGAAAAGGAGCAAGCGTCATCGCTCTCGTCGTGACTTTCCCTTTTTCTTTGAACTGGCGCCTTTACGTTTGATTGTACAAGAATAGCGCATATTATAGTTCGGTTATGAAGAATAACGTTCCGCCAGTTACTTAAAAAGTAAAGAAATGAAAATTATGGAACGCTGCAACATGTCGGCATACCTCAGGCCGCGGTAACTACGCAACATCGCAGCAAGCGTTACTCTGAAAATAACGATATACATTAGCAAGTTCTGTCGTAGTGGTCTCAGTACAAGAGCCAAGCTTCGATATAACTAATGCGGATACAGTGACTTGACTGCTTATAACAAATTAAATGGAAGTTACTATTGCCATTAAAAGAGTGTTATACCAAATCGCTTGAGGCAGAAATAGCGCTGAATGAGTTCATGATCGCGGAAAGGTCATCTGCTGCGTTTGCGAGCATGAACATAATGAGCATAATGCGATCATCTTGGTACAGCTGGATTGTTCGTAATATTTCTGTAGCAACAATGTTGGTATATATCGTCTGACACAAAAGCTTAAAACGAAAACATCTTAAAATGTCTCACCATAAACTGCCTCCTTTTCAGTAGCGTTAAATGTAATTACGGGCCTTCTTGTGGCGCTTGAACTTGATACAGAAGTTTCATAATGTAATGTGTGCCTGTATATAAATGAAAAAAAAAACAGCAGTAGCGCGGAACAAGGCCAATAATATAGTTGAATGTTTGCAGACATCAGCGAATGAAGCCAATTACCAAAAATAATAAGGTCCGAGTCTGAACTATTTGTTAAAATTAATCGGCGAAGAACAGCACAAAATAAACACAGAAGCCATGTCTTTCCTTCGTCTATTTCGCGCTGCCTTCGCCAATGTACAAAACTAACAAAGCTATTCATGCAATCTATATCCCAACTAGGCCAACACAGCATTCTGGTGAGCTTCAGTTCTACTGTGGGTCCTTTCCAGTCATGTCCGTCTACTTCTCAACGTCAAGACCACGTGCGTTTTATTGCTCCTATTTCATGTCATGCTGGGTTAATTGAATCCTGCTCTATCTGTTTTCTTCTTTATTTTACCTTTGCGTAGCGTCTTTCATGACAGCGAAGTGCTTTTGTCTGTTCCCTTGGGTTAAATGTATGTCTGTAGTCGAGTCTCTTCGAGCTTACTAACACAACGGGCTACTCTGCTCAGGGAACCGGACTTAACGGACTATACGCTCTCTGAAGGTTCTGTGCATGCGAACAAAGGTCGCATTTTCAATGGAGGTGAAAACTCCAGGGGCCCGTGTACAGGGCGTTGTCAGTACACGTTAAAGAACACCAGGTGGTGAAAATTTCCGGAGCCCTTCACTATACGGCTTTTCTTTCCCTTCTATATATTTCAGTCCCTTTCCCCACGGACGCTGAGCCGTGCTCCTGACATGGTCTGCAGAAATTAGCGTCCTTAACCAAACCGCGATCGTCGTCATCAATATTGAAAGAAAAGATTGACAGAGCGCGCAAAAAAGTCTAGTTTACGTTACCACTGTCCGGCGTGCGTCCTCCGCGCAGGCTCGGGAGTTTTTTTTTTGTGTGTGTTTTAACACGACCCCATGAGTCACTACCGTAACGGATATGACGCAGTAAAATAAACATGAACAGCAAAGAAAAATACTCAGAAATATTTCTGTTCATGCGCAGGGAATCGAACTCGTAGCAGCCCGCGCCACGACGAAAGGTGGCCGGTGCTGTACCACTGCGCTTACGCCACTTTTTTTTTTCCCCTTTATTATGGACATGAAAACTGAGGTCCCATTACAGGGAGAGAATGCCTACACACTCAAAACTCAGGCAAACACCCACACGCGTCCAACAAGTGCATCCAGTCAGGCGGCAGTTCTTGCGCAGCGTCACACTTCTTACATAGGCCACGGTTTCTCGGTAGATTGATCTAGTGGAACGCGGGTTCACACAGTCTGGATCACACAGTCTGGATCTCCATAGGCTGTACAAACCAAGTACTACGAAGCGTGATAAGAACGAACATAGCCGCGTTCGTACCAACATTGGTTCGTACAGCTTATGTGCGCCGATAGCGCAATGGTAGAGCACCGGCCGCCTTTCGTCGTGGGCGGCGTTCCCTCGTCGACCACTCTTTGAGCGTGATGGCAACAAGCACACTGCTGCGTTAGGGGCCCGAGCACGGCAACAACGTTGATGGGTCAATGTGGCGCAAGTATATATGACTGATACCCTTGTCGCGGGGCATTTACTATGGACTGTGACCAGTTATTATACGTAAACTACTACAGTTACCACAAGGGGTTGGTCCTTGATGTTATGGAGGCGATGCCTGGACGTGGGTTCATCGACGACAAACACTGCCGTACCAGCGAAACGCCGATAGCAATGGGCACGGTGTAAGATACAAACATATCTTACACCGTGGCAATGGGCAAGTTCACCTCGATATTAACAATTAACCTTCACCTGCTTATGCGAAGGCCCATTTCACTTTTGTGTTATACCGATCCCTTTGACAGGCATATTCTTTTTTAAAAAATTATGATTATACAAAAATACTTCAGTCTTCCAATACCCAGAAATCATGCTAATTAAATTTAATTCGATTTGTTGCTCGCACATTTTTTGCATGGTATGCTGTCTCCAACATCACCATTAGCACAGCCCTATTACTTACCATTGTTTATTTAGCACGTAGTCAATAAATACTGTGTACGGAGGCGTGCTATTAACCATCTCAATTGTCATACAGGACGGCTCTAGTCCAAACAAATCATCCGTGTGTTCAGTGAGCACATACTTCGTTGGCGTTTTCACTTCCAGCAGCTTAAAGAAACAGAGAGGCAGAATAATAAACATTGTCTTTATCTTCAATCCCAGTCTGTCCTTGCCTCGGACAACACTGCATAAGGTTTAGAATTTGTTGTCATGGTATATAACCCTATAGGTCATTCCACGCCAAACATCCCAGACATTGCGCTCAGCCCCCTCCGATTATGTGGAAAATCACTTTAGTGCACCATTTACTATCGTGAAGCATTTTTGCGAGAACAAAAAATTTTCTGCCCGTTACAGTGATTTGAATATGTTGCCGTAGTGGGAGAAGCATGGGTTTCGAAAGAAAGTGCTCTCAAAAATACAATACCGCGTAAAGAGTGGACAAAAAATGAGTCTACTTTGAAGTAGGTGACTGCATTATATTAAAGCTTAACGAAGATTCTGCAGATTAACAGTTATGTGCGGGTATCCTCTCTGAATTTACGCTGCAGTCAGTTCCATTAATCACTGAAGAAGAAGAAGAACAAGAGGCGAGGCGAAGTGTTCAAATAACTTCGCAGATAAAATACTCATATGGTAAACAGGTTAGTTTCTGTTGCATTCTTCGTAAAAATCTGGAGCGTAGCAAAAACTACGGAGCATTTGGGTAGTGCGCAACATTAATCTATCGCCTTCTATAGCATCTGTGCTTCTCTCTATACTGATGGTTAAGTGGCCGCATGCAAGCTTGTCGAGGCCTGGTAGCATATAGTCTTTCATGGGCCGAAATTGTTTGTGCAGTGACCCATCTATAGATTCGAACATTTCTTTCGTAAAACACAAGGATGGTACAATCTATCACTTTCGAATTATAACGCAGTCCCGATAAAAAGTACGAACCCAACACGAAACGTCTCGCAGAATCCCGTCGCCTCGACATCGACTAAGCATCGTGCGCGAGCCACACGGCCAGCTACCTGCAGTTAATCGGTTAAACTGTCAAGTCAAAACGTCTTATAATCAGCTTACCTTCGTTGCATCGAGAGACTCTTCGTCGGCCACGCACATGAGTAGTGTGTCATAGGTTACAAATAATAAGAAAAAGCTTGGTAGCAACCGCATAGCGTATCTTTCCCTTCAGGCGTTTCTGCTTCTAGACCGCAGAAGTCGCACACGATGGCACAAACTACATGTGACTAAGTGCCTCCTCTACGTGCAGTACTACAGGGGTCCAATCTTGAAGCATCAACATATTACAATTGCAATTCTTGTAATTCGTTAAAAAGAACATGGGAAAGGTCACTCAATTAAAAACGTTGCTCAATGTTGAATGTCAGTCACAACGACAGCTTTAAAAGCTTACATATGCGACACAAGTTTCCACCAAGAGCTATATAAGAAAACTTACTTTGCTCTTTAACTATGAGTGCACGAATAACGAATTTTCTAGTCGCATTTTCAGCATGCGCGTCAGCGCTACGTGTGTGTTTGCATGTGATATTTGAGCGTGAGGGCGTGTGTACGTGTGCGTCACACGCACATATTCTACTTACCGGGTTGATTGTGACGTTTAGTGCTCATTAGTAAACTCGTCGTATGCTGCTTACACAATTCCTTGTGCAATCTTTGACTCCTGAAACTTCTCTGCTATAATGAATTAATTGCATATTTCAGTCAGTCAAGGAACTTTATTAAATGTCGTGCGACTGGTGGGACGGGCAAAAGGTCCCGACTAAGCAGCAGCCAGGGGTTCTTGAGCCCTGGCGGCTTCCTCGGCCCTCTGGACAGCCCAAAGTTGATCTATCTCGCCAGGAGACAGCAATAATAAGGAGAGGGCGCATGACATGGCTGGAGGGCTTACGGACCGAGTCGGGGCCGATGGTATGGCCGGCACCTTGGCGTCTCCCGGAAAAGAAGACGAAGTGGGTTGACAACGGGGAAATCGTATACAAAGCTTTTTGGAGTGGCAGTACACATGTGCAAAGATATATCTAGGGACACGCGCACAAAATGTATGAAAAGGTCATAATTCTTTCGAAACAAAGTTAGATTCAATGACCTCACACAGAGCGACAAATTGCAAAGGAGCCAAAAGCTAACCAAAAGGCAGTCCGTCGAATGGAGGCAGTTACAGACCAGAACCTATCCGAACCTGGCGATGTCGCACAGCATTTAGACAGACCTATGGAAGACAAATCAATGCTAGAACTGTGGTTTTTAGTGCTACTCCGGAACACATACTATGGGAGTGTCGAAGGACTAAAAACTGTAATCGGGATGCATCCTCTAGCGATCGCCTTCGTGCGCTCTGAGAAGCTGCGTTGCTCAACTCTGCCCTTGCAAAATTGTACCCTTACTGGGAAACCGCTGGACATTTGCTCACATTATGACGTCGTGGTGACTTTGCTAACCCGCGAATATACATTGGTTTGAGTGCGTGCGTATTGTAGCATGTTGCCAAGATGATAAAACAGGATAAATGTCACTAATTTCTTTCGGTATAGACATAAAATAAGGTTAAATATTAACCAGAATAAATGAATGCTGTTTTGGCAAAAGACCAATGTGCCCCGCCACGGTGGTCTAGTGGCTATGGTACTCGGCTGCTGATCCGAGGGTCGCGGGATCGAATCCCGGCCGCGGCGGCTGCACTTCGATGGAGGCAAAATGTTGAGGCCCATGTGCTGTGCGATGTCAGTGCACGTTAAAGAACCCCAGGTGGTCAAAATTTCAGGAGCCCTCCACTACGGCGTCTCTCATAATCAGAGCTGGTTTTGGGACGTTAAACCCCACATAACAACAACATTATTGGTGCGTTTCTGAGCAGACTGAACCATCCTGACTGCTACAGGACTATCAGTACCAGTGGAAAATCGACATCAGAACATGGTGAAAAAACCGCCGGAGTTGCCCTTTGAGCTAGGGCCCTGTTTTTGACAAGCAAGGTACCTTGTGATGTAGCTTTAAATAGCATTCCCTGACCGAAGACCACATTGGTCTTATGCTGTTGTTGTTATGTGGGGTTTAACGTCCCAAAACCAGCTCTGATTATGAGAGACGCCGTAGTGGAGGGCTCCTGAAATTTTGACCACCTGGGGTTCTTTAACGTGCACTGACATCGCACAGCACACGGGCCTCAACATTTCGCCTCCATCGAAATGCAGCCGCCGCGGCCGGGATTCGATCCCTCGACCCTCGGATCAGCAGCCGAGTACCATAGCCACTAGACCACCGTGGCGGGGCGGCATATATAATTACAGGGCCGAGGATAACATATATTAAATATTTCACTGTGATCCACGGGCACTGAATAATCGCCGGAGTTGCCCTTTAAATGGTTAAACTGCTGTACATATGGTATTTAACAAACGCATACATAATAGTGCACCATGGCAGAGGGCCTTGCTGGCAATAGTATGAAACACAATAGCAATATAGTGTGAAACAAAAGACCTTTGTGGCTCTCTAGCAAGCAATGTTTAGCAAAAAGGGGAGCCACATCACCGGCAAGGCAAGCAGTCTCAGCAATCTCTATAGCCAAGAAATAAAGTGATGTCGCTTATTTTGAGTTGCCACAAGAGAAGCTATATTCAGGATATGCTCAATAAAAAGAATAATTAATGAGGCGTTTTTTTTAGGCCTAATGCGAAGTGCTCCCTCGCCCCGCCACGGTGGTCTAGTACTGGCTACGGTATTCGGCTGCTAGTACGAGGGTCGCGGGATCGAATCCCGGCCGCGGCGGCTGCATTTCGATTTAGGCGAAATGTTGAGGCCAGAGTGCTGTGCGATGTCAGTGCACGTTAAGTAGTTGAAATTTCGCGACCCCTCCACTACGGCGTCTCTTGTAATCATATCGCGGTTTTGGGACGTAAAATCCCAGAAATCAAGCATCTGCTAGTGAAGTAAGTTAACCGCGCTTTCGAACTTCAACGCCACATATGCCCCTGGCGCTAAAGTTCAGCTGCGGACGGTCATTTCTCCAAGAACTTTATCGCATTATACATAAAGCAATGAAGTGAGATACTGCACGCATACATTTTTTTAAAAAGGAGTCGTCTCGCCGCGACTCAGTGTGGCTCACTTTGCGATGGGAATAAGTTAACGTATAATAAATGAGTGACTTCAAATATCAAACATGCGCTTGAAGGAACAAATGTCATTTATTACTGCAGACATTAGGCTACGACATTTATGCTGTTACATACAACAACATATGTGCTCCGCTAATTGCTTTCGAGCACTCGGAATTATTTGATGGATGGGCCAGTCGGTGCTTCAGCTTTACCAGACACAGATGACATAAACACGCAAAGAAATAAGAAACATAACAACGAAACGGGAGCGATTATCAACTGCTTTCCGCAGCGGCCGTCCTTCTAATGAGCACAGCACTTACAAGGAACTGTAAACACGACTGTACGTTTTGCGGTTATTTCGAACGGTCAAGAGCTGAAAGCCGCCCTACAACACTTTTCGTACGTGGTCAAAACACGGTGCCGATCAGTCCTGTGAACATGTGAGCTAAATGTTATTGAACTCCACGCCCCCAGCAGGAAATAAGTGCTAATGTAGTTTCAAACACAACTGGGCTCCCGCTCTCCATTCAACGAATGACGTAAGGGGGCATAGACTGTACGTAGCCTGACTTCTTTCGTTGCTCTTTTAAAGAGATGCGCACACCATCTTATAAAAAATAAAGCGTAGCAGATGACCTTTCCGCGCTCATGAAATCACCAAGGGCTATTTCTGCCTCAAGCGATGTAGTTAGTGCTTCCAGTGACGTCATTTGTTGAAAGATGAGAGGGCGCTTTCCAGCTGTGTTTGAAACCCCACTGCGAGTTTCCTGGTGCGTGCTGTGCAATGATATTTGGTGCACATGTTCACGCGAGCCTCCACGACTGATCGGCAGTGCACCATTCGCTGCGTATGTTCAAAAAGTTTGAGGGCCCCTTTGAAAGACACTTGACGAGACCGCGCTGCACGACCACTTACTACATTTTGATATTTTCGCATACTCCATAAGGGGATACTAAACAGAAAGGAAATGGTGTTAGTAAATAACCTTTTTACAATAGCAAAAGCCCAATTCCTGCCGCAACAAGCGAGAACGCGCGAACAGAAAGCGCAGATGGCGGCGCCACCTTGAACCCTCTGTATGAAATCGATTGATTGATTGATTTGTGGGGTTTAACGTCCCAAAACCAGCTCTGATTATGAGAGACGCCGTAGTGGAGGTCTCCGGAAATTTCGACCACCTGGGGTTCTTTAACGTGCACTGACATCGCACAGAACACGGGCCTCAACATTTCGCCTCCATCGAAATGCAGCCGCCGCGCCCGGGATTCGATCCCGCGACCTTCGGATCTGCGGCCGAGTACCATAACCACTAGACCACCGTGGCGGGGCGTGTATGAAATCGCTGAGACGTCAGATTTTGAAGGCGTCTAATACGGTTTAGTAAGTTCATCACGGTTATTAATCGACAAGAATAAAATACGGCCTCCGAAGAGGCCGTCATTATTATTATTATTATTATTATTATTACTGCTTACCCAGCGAGGCGGCAAAGAGGCAAGACCTCGACGTCCCCACTTGGAAAGCCTAGGAACACCCAACTAAACTGCTGGTTTCAGTAAAAGTTTGTTACACCTATTATTATTATTATTATTATTATTATTATTATTATTATTACTATTATTGGAACATTTTGAAAAGCTATGTACCTTTCTGTTCCCGTCCCAACGTGGGTGCGGCCCGCGAGCCCTGCCGACCGCTAAACCAAGAGTGGGTGGGGAGGGGTTCCTCCGGACTTAGTAAAGTTATTTCCTCTCCTTCTGTTTGTAGAGTGGCGATTTTTCATACTGCCGATATGCTTCCTTGTGCTTTGCCCTTTAGCTGATAATGCTTGTACTGTGTTCTACCGCTTCACCATGTCTTTTATTGCGATAGCAATTATGGACAGCCATCGACGAGTTTTCGCCGTCGCCGTCACGTCCTGTATAATGTCCAAACGGATAACAACCCCCCGCGCATCGTACGTTCTAGCCGCGGGTAAAAGAACGCGAGTGGGGGCGACGAACATGGCTGAAGCAGAGATCAAAGGAGCCCGGCCCATCTTCGTCACTCGGAGGGCGCATGCGGTAACATCACCTAGATCGGGGTGCCTGCCGTTGAAGCGGAGAGGAAACGCCCCGCCCGTCTTTAATTGATAATGAGCATAAAAAGACATGAAGGTGAGGAGGGGCTGGTGTCGATCGAGCAGCAACTGTGGACTTCGCGCGGTCTCCAACGCTGGCGCGCGCGATATCTCGGCAGCCATCAGCGGGCGGCTCCTAAACCCTTCTACGTGCTGCGCTCTCAACGCGAAGAGACCGCGAAAAGTGTCTCTAAGAGCAGCCGTATTCTCTTACACCAGCGTTATGTAGAGTTACGTAAGATCGTATCCAAAAGAGTTAGCTGCCAGCGTCACTTCGTATAACATCATAACGTGCGTTGCTATCGCATTCATTGCTTCGCCCTCCTGGTGAAACTATGGCCTTTTTATTTGCCTCGTGTATTTTAATTTTCTTTTATCACTGCTTTTCTTATGCTCGCGTGCATGTCTTTCGACTGCAGTATGTTGTAAAAAATATTATTGGCTGAATGCTTGGTACTTTGTGAACCCCGCACAATTTTTATACCGAAGCTGCCTCACACGGTAATGCCGATAAGGGACATGTTGAAGACAGTACAAGTGCTAACTTTGAACAATTGTTTTACTGCAGCTGGTGAGCACATATCACGCAGATGGAACTGCAAAGGGAAATGCAGAACAACGGTAAGCGGTCATGCGACTTATATGCCAAAAAGGCAAGCTCTTTCCTGGATAAAACATACGGCACGCTGACGCATTCGTCACTTGCCTTAGCTATCTGAACCGCCTCAACAATTTCCCTCGTGGTTTTATACACATTCCAGCCAGTTTGCTTTAAAAGAGGATAGCACTGTATGTTCGCGTAACACGTTTTCTGCAATCAGCTGCAAGTGGTCCGTCTATTGCAGCATTCCCCGCTTTATTATGCTCAGCCGGACTTGCCCACGCAGTGCTTTCCACATGAAAGTGGAATTTCGTACACAACACTTCGTGTGTACCGTGCTTAAGGATTTCTATGCGTGATAACGTAAACTGGCATCCGTTTCACAGCCCAATCGAACCAAAACGAACCCAATAGCTTGGTAGGTGCTGTAAGTGCAACGGTGACACTGGACCGCGTTACCCTACCTTTAGACTGTAAGAAGCCTAGCTTGCGGATGTGGCGATCGAATTACCGCCACTTTTTTTTTTCATTTTGTTCTTCCCCCTTTCCTTCGTCTTCCGCTCTCTATTCTTCACTCAGGTGTAAAGGTCTTTCTTCGGTGATGCAGGCTTTCGGCAACCGAGACTATATCTCTTGGACAGCCTGCAATTTCCAAGCATGTTACTTGCTTTGCAATGCTTTCACACACCAGGTGAACAGTTAACTTGGAGAGAGCGCTTAGTAAGTGCAGTATCTCTTTAGACGAGTTCCGAGTGTACTGAACTGTAACGGTTCATCTTCTCTGGACTCATACACCCATCACACGTCTTCAGCTTTAAGATATGCAGTTGCAAATACAAAAACCTGATGCTGTCCTGCACCAGAAATTTAGAGGTGAATGCGAGTGGTCTAAAACACACATTAACGGAGTTAAGAATGCTCTCACAGCTGAGCACTAATAATTCAAACAACAATCAACTCGAGCGCCGGACAACGGATCAATGTGCATATACCCATCTGAACATACTAAAAAAAGTCATCCACATATCTCATAATTTTTTTAACCGCAAAGTTTTAACCTGTGCACGAAGAGCACTGTTACATAGAGCCAAAATCAAATCAGTTGATATGGGTGCTATGCACGAGCCTACGCAAACACCTTGCATTTGTAAGGTGTTTGCATAGGTGTCACATAAAAGACATATAAGCCGCGCGGCAGCTTATCGCCTTTCTTTGTGTTTCCCTTCGCAGTTCCATCCGCGTGATTATACAGGGTGCTTTTTTTTAGTCGCAACAAATTTTTTAAGTTAGAAAAATATAACTCGCGGGAATGTCTTGTGTACCATTCGAGTGTACGGACTGGTTATCTCTAGATTCAGAACAATTTCCACAGTTGTGTGCATAATTAGCGAAATTACGCAAATTAACTTTTTAATAATCAGTAATTGGTGAGCACTGCAAATGAGTACTTTGGAGCCCGTCCTCGACACTACCTATCCCAATGATCAAACTTTAGATAGCGAAATGCATGTCGGAGCTACGCGAACAATGATTTCCCCTTGGCAGGCTCCTTGAAACCGAAACTGGCCGGAAAAAGAGCGTCTGTGACGTCGATGTCACCGCCCCCACGGCTTTTGTCACTCGCCCGTGGTCACCGCCGCTCCGACCGCTCCGGCCGCGCGAGCAGCTTGCGTTACCTCCTTACTATCTGCGCGTTCCTCGTCTTCCCAAGTTTGGTTAATTAGCATTGGATAGTTGCACCCTAGTAATAATATAATGCATGCATCACATGTAACACAAAATAGCCCAGAGTGGTTGCCTTTCGTAATTTATTGGAAATGTTGCAGGTGAACCATCTTGAGCCACCCATGTAACTTCTACTGTATTGTTCTTTACCCAACTTCGTGCACTCAGCGATCAGTGCAAGCGTACCACATAATGAGAACTCTACCAACAGATATCCCTGGTGAGTGAATATTCAAACTTTCCAATAGCTTTCAAATAGTGTTCGCTGGCGCCTAACTTCTCTATTCAAACCATATTCAAAGTTTGTAAACAGAGGCCAAAATATGCTATGTCCCCTGACTGACAAGTGGGCCCCTTCCTACATTTAACATGCTTCACTGCACAACATTATCGTAATGCTGCGAAGTTACCTTTAAATATACCCGTTCGGTGCAACTATTGGCACAATGAAAAAAAGTAAATCTTTTGTACGACGACTTGTTCGCATGACACTTTCCGGAATGCCTACAATACGGCTTCCTTAAACAGAAGCCGTGTGGTAGGCATCCGCTGCAGTACAACAACAAAGAGCGTGTTTGTTTATGTGCATTATAGCAAGCGCACCATTATTATCAGACACGCCAGCCTGCAGCCGCACACCTTCCAAATGTCTCGATTTAGGACTAATACTCCCAATCATTCACTCAAGGTCATAGTCTCCCGACAAACAGCCCTAGCGCCACTGGAAAAAGAAAATAGCAAAAAAATAGTGGTTCTGAAATCTTTCTGGCCTTGAGGAACCCCAACAGCTTACCACAGGGTACTCAAAGGCTTTACTCGCACTAACGAATTACACTGCAGTGCACGCAAAGGTAGCTTCACTGGCTCGCAGTGGCGTTATGGGGTAAAGCAAAGCATGCCGAGTGTGGGGAAGAGTCAGAGTATATTTTGCACCTTTTGCCTGTGCGCATGCGTAATTACATGCGCGCTGTAGGTACTGGTACTGGCCTGTGATCACAGACGGCTAGGTTTACTGGGAATCCTTTCACAGATGTGTACATGACGTTGCTGCAGTCCCGATAGGCAAAGTATTAAAAAACGTGCTTGCCGTTTTTTTTTTGTCTGCCCTCTTCCCACTGGCCCCGTCCCTTATCGGGTCTCCTGATATTTGAGTATTTAAGGTCATATAGTAAACTACATGCCAGCGAAAACATACATCACTAAGCTAATTTACTGTGCAATCTGTGGGACTGTTTTTGTCTAGGAACAGCATTGCGAGAGTACACCATTCGTGCAAGAAATCTGTTTTAAAGTGAGATTCGCGCGAGTTCCACTGTGCGTGAAAGTTTGACCTTTAAGCGAAGTGATACCACGTGACTCACCACTGCACCAACCAAGTGACTTGCTAATCGCTTGAAAGAGAGATGGAGCTCGTCCATATCTGTGGCAAAAGCAGTGAGCTAGGTTGAACCATCCTGCAGATGTCACTCACCTTGCTGAAGTGGAAATGTGATTCGTGTGTACGAGCGTGCCAAAGTGGCAGAGTGGAATGAGTGAACAACGGGAACTTCTACGAGCTAAGTGTCTTGAGGAGGAAGCAGATAGGGTTACTGTATACGGCTCCCATATATGGCTCTCTAGCGAGCCATATAGCCAGTAACTCTAGATGCAGAAAGACGACAGCGACAAGCTTTAAAGGAACCAATGGGCACCTCGCCTTTGACAAACGATTCGGAAACTGACCAAATGAGGGGACGGAGTGCTTGTAGCACGAAGCGTTTGACTAGCCACATCATTCGCTTGCAAACCATGTTTTGGCGATGAGGGTGTTCGAGAAGAAGCTTTTGCTTGCATAAGTGGGCATAGCTGAGCTAAGCCGCAGCCATTTCTCTGGATGTGTTCATCAGCACATCTTTTTTGCAGTTCAACATGGAAGTATCAAATGTTCGAATGATGTTTGAAAAATATTCGGTTAAATTTGCAGTCAAGCATCAATGTCCGAATTCGCTTAAACCCAAAATTTTGCTATTTACAGCCCTAGCATACACACTTTCACTTCCAGCAATCATGACCCATGGCATGACCTCCATTCGCAGATAATGCTCTGCCCCACTTTGTTCCACCTATTTTATGGACATAAACTTAATTGATGTACTGGTATGTACACTTCATTCGTGACACTGTAAAAATTAGAAGTCTTATTAAGGGGGGACGTGGCAATGGGAATGCTCAATTTGGTCAAAATCTTTGATTTTTCAATTTTTTTTTTCATGATCCTCGGACCTTCTTAATGAAATACGTGGTAGTAGTAGGGAAAATTCCACTTTATCTATGTGATGTCGTCCAAAACCACAAGAAAATCAGGTTTCTGAAAGTGCCGCCATCTTGGAATCATCATAAAATCGAGAGATTGAACCTGAGGATAGTCACACCGTCGTGTTTCTCCAACAAAAAATACAACCAGCAAAAGCGAGTAAGAACTTAGCTGCTGAAAGTTAAAGGGGTCGTGAAAAGAATTTGGAGAAGCCGGTTTGTAATTTTCACTCCTTCAATACGCATTCGACAAGCCGATTCCGAAATATTTCGGCGAAATATTCAGTGCACATTTAACAATGCCCGTTTTAAATCTCAGCTTTCTTGCGCTCCCGAAACGACTATGCGACACTACCGGCCAGCGTGGTACTATTTGGTGACGTTGAGTTAAGACACTTTTAAGTTCAAAGGCACAGTGAACTCGCGTTTGCCCTAAAGGAATCGATTTACTTGAAAGCTAGACAGGAAGAAAATACTTGGAAACCGTGCGGTGCCACCATTCGGAAGAAAAGCGGCAGCGCGGTTTGTTTTCCCGTGGCCTCCGAGGGCGCGCCAATCTCGGAGGTATGACGGCTACTAAGATGACGTCATCTGCAGAGTTTAGGAGAACGCGCGCAGTGAAACCGAAACCGCGTTTTTTATCGCACTAAATCAACGCACACGGTGCAACGGAACAATGCATATTGTTGACTGGAGGGTCAGGATCCTGAATACGCACTTAGTACAAAATGTTCAGAAAACGTTTCACGACCCCTTTAACATTTGACTGTTTTCATTAGGTAAAACTTTGAGCTCCGTTTTCTCAGCTTCCATTTTTTGAGCAGTTGCTGTCAGTCGTCCCAGTGCCATTTCATGACTAATGAAGCTAAATTCGTTCTGTTTTTTTCACTTAGATCCTGAAACATTAGTGAGTGCTGTAAAGCTATTCATTTCCACCTGCACGTCACACACGCTTTTATAATTGTATTTATGCAAAAGTTGTTAGTTAGAAAATATGTCAAGGACATTTCGAAAATTTTTTATGTACTCATTTGGACATAAAAAAAATCGACGAACAGCTTTACAGCACACAGTGGGCCTTAGTGTATATGTTTAAGTAAAAATGGTACTGAAATTTTGTCTAATTAACCGATTTATTAGGGGGTGACAGTAAGGGTCTATAAAGTGATGTAACTCAGAAACTATGATATATAGCTTAAAACCGATTTCATTTAAGATATCACCATAACAAACTACATCAGTGTGCCAAATTTCATCAGTTTATACCCATAAATAACAAAGATAGTTTTCATTGCCACGTCCCCCCTTAAATTAGTGGTAATCCTATATCGCTTATAGTACAAGTAACATCTTCGCTGTAGTATAATAAGATACGGCTTTTTTCCATGTCATGATGAGGATTTCTGGGCTTTTATGTCCCAAAACCACAATACGATTATGAGAGATGCCGCAGTGTACGGCTCTGGAAATTTTGACTAGGTGGGTTTCTTTAACAAGCACCGATATTGCATAGAACGTGGCCCCGACATCTCGCCTCCATCAAAATGCAGCCGCCGTGGCCAGGATTTGATCCTGAAACATTCAGATCAGCAGCCAAGTGCGATAGGCACTGGATCACTATAGCAGGGCGTGTGAACTGTGTGACATACCAGCAGAGGTTCACACCTTTTGCTTATGGCTCGGTATGCCAAAAAAAAGTGATTGCAAATAGCAACGGCTGCTGCGTGTTTGGGTAATTCACACAATGTAAAATCAGGACGCGTAAGACTACATTCTCGAACTTTAACCATGCATCTGCTTCTCTATCTAGGAACACTGCAACACTGGCTGCCTTGCTGGCTTGTGCTGTATGGCTCCCAGCTTCTTTTATTTTAATTGATGGATGAGTTACCTGCCCAGGCGGATATAGAAGAAGAAGCCAGCCCACACTCGTTTTGCAAAATGAAGCACCAAGGAAATAAACCCAACAGCAAGAAATTACAATATCACCTATTTATTCTTCTTTTGTTTCCTAAAGCAATACACATGCTTCTGAGCAGCCCTGCGCAACAACCCCCGATGTGCGCAAAACAAAACACAAAGCAACCGCAATGAGCCGCTTTGTTTGGCAAACATGTACAACCCTCGAGGCCTCTTCGGACGGAGACAAGAGGAGGCCTTAATACAGGAGTCTAGGAGTTTTATGAGCCACTGTCATCACAATGGCATAACACAGTTCCTAAGAAATAAAGGAACGACGACTTTGTCTTCAACTTTGTACAACAGTCTAACACAGGGCCTGACTGAGTGGGGAAGAAAGAGGAAGGCCGGCATGCCCTAATTAGTACATACAAAGCAGGCTGGGTGGAAAGACGATAGGGTACAACTCATAAAACACTAAGGAAGGCATTGGGAACATCACTTACCATATATTACAGCAAGGGAAAAGTGGGGGCACTGTTGAATTTCGTTGCAAAGAAAGCGTACTTGTAGGGGTGAGGGGATGGTGGGGAGGGGAAGAGAGATTTTTCTTAACACGTACGGTCCAGGCAACTAAGCACAGCATTTACAGGGAGGGTGGGAACAGCATCACCACAATGTTTCTCAAGCTTCTTTTACTCTCTTTCATCTGCGTTCCAAGCACACTGGCCTGCCATTGCAGGGCGGTGCGGAGCAGGCCAGACTGTGGGAGCTAAGAGTGGCCCAGTTAAAGCAGTATTATGATGGGGCCATCCTGGAAGAATAGGAAGTACGACGACAACGGGCGGAGAAAAAGTCCCTGTCTGGCTCTTAATAGGGTATCAGCCAGTCTTACTCTCCTTTTCCTTCTCGCTCTCTCTCTCTTTGTACAGTGGCCTAGAAGGGAGGAGGGGGTGGGGCACGGCGAATAATACAGGCAAGCCTAGCGCCAAGGGTGGTGGTAAGCACTGTTGTCCCAGCCTTGCGAGGCCTTTCTAATGAACACGCAACACTGCTCCTTGTCAGCCAGGCGGCTCGCAGCTACTGGTCGAAGGAGCCAGCACGTGCACCTGCGTAGCTCGGCTCCAATTGTACACCTGGCCAGGCAGGAACGGCTCCAGCTTGGCGGTACCCTGTGCACTACTGCCCTCGGATGCTGTGCAAAGAAAGAACGGGAGAACATGTGGAACGGCAGTTTCACATGTAGTTAATACCTTGAACTAGGGTTGAGGTTGCTATGTAGAACGACAGCAAAGTGAAGGGCACACCAACTATGCGTACGTACACCAGCGTACGTACGCACGATGTTTAGGTACACCAGTGCTGCGACTTTGTGGCGATGCCTTCGGCTTTCATCTATGGCATTCGTGTCTCTGCTGAATGCCGACTAATCCCACTAATTGTGCTGACCTTTGCTTTGATTATTACTGTGACCGCTGACAAAGATTGAGAAGTGTGAGAACTACAAGACGCTTCACAACACAAGAAAGCATAGCTACTGCAATGAGGACAATGAACAGCGATTGTTTAATGTGGTTCATGGCAATGACACTGTGCAAACACTGTAGCACAGCAAGAAATGAAGTTCATGTGTGCCCATGTTATAGATTTCTTCCTTTGTCCTTGCATATGTGCTGTACACCTATACACAGCACATATGCTCCTTACTGTGCACCCCTACAAAATGTGGGGCCCAGGTTGGTACAATGCAATGGTTCTCTTTAATGCTGTCCGTGCCACACTACGTTGGTGGGCCGAGCAGTGACCTTCCTACATTACCACCACAAACGGCCCAATGCGTAAAGCAGATGATGACACAGATGTATGAAGAACGTAGGCAGAGTGATTTGTACAAATGTAGTAAAACACAGAATAAAAAGAGGGAGAGAATGCGAATAACAGGCCATCAAAGGAGGACCTTGTTACCACCATTACCAACAGAGACCATCTCCCTGCATGTCTTTGAGCTGTACACAAGGCAAACATAGCAGCCTAGGTACAGCAGCAAACTGCACCAATTCATCATTCAAAAAGCTAAACATGAGGCTCACTCCAGCTTACCGAGGCTCTTGGAGGGTGTTCCCCCAGACGAGGAGGAGGGGATGTAGCGTGACAGCCTCACTGTGGGTACGGGCAGGAATCCGACCTGCAGTGGCTTCACTTCTAACGTGACGGTGTGCTCACGCTGCTCGGGGCTCAGCTGCAGCACCCCTGCGCATGTGGCATAGTGCAAGTTCACTTATTTTGTATGTGTGTTTGTTTATCTATTGCACTGCTCACAGAGGCTGCAGGTCGTCAGCAGAAAAAGCAAAAGTATGGGCGGCAGGTACACATGACAATAAGAACTTGTAAAAGCTAAGTCATTTCAATCATTAAACTAGCATGCTTTCACTGAAAAATACTATGGTCTTGAAAGCAAATAATACAAGAGGTTGTCACAAATATTTTAAAAGATCATTACTGACACAACACAATGTCCTGCAGCAGTGTATTCCAGTCGTGGATCGTTCTTAGAAAAAACAACATGATAAAATAATCCTTTTTACATTGCACTATATTTCCTTTATATTTTACACACATGGTCAGTTCACAAGAGAAAGTATTCAGGCCTTGAACAATACGCTTCATGACCTATTCCAATCCTAGAGTAGTACATTTTATGGAAGAATTACAAATAAACCTTCTCATTTTATTCCTGAACAGATTCAAGGCCAATGTTTTGCATTGAACACAGTGAGAACTTCGGCTGCACAATTAGCATGAGTAAAGCGCGGGACAATATTGTATCTGCTCCAGCTTGTCTATAAGAGAAGTCCATCACTGCACTGGTCATATCAATATTCCAGGAAACAGAAACACAAATTACAGTGGAACCCCATTGTTACGTTCCCAGCTGCTGCGTTTTCCTGGCTGTTACGTTGTTTTGGGCCAGTCCCGGCATAGCTCCCATAGGATTCAATGCATTAGGGACCCAGCTGTTACGTCGCAGTGTAGGAACATTCCCGTATGTTACGTTGCCAATCGACACTCCAAGCGGCCACTGCCAACGGCAATATTGACTTTTCACGTAGCTTGACTTGGAGTGACTGTATTAGCTGCACTATGGGCGACACCAATTACGTTTCCGGCTTCCGCCAGCAAAATTATGGCACAGCTGTGAAAACTGTTTGTGACGGAATCGCGTACAGTGATTACGTTTCCATCGATGATGCCGTTGCCACCTCCGAGGTTTTCCCTGTCGACGAAATCATAGACGAGTGTGCCGATGCGTGCACTGAAAGCGCTAGCACTGAAATAAAATTGTGTGCCGATCACCACTTCTCTCATTTTTCTATTTTTCTCGTTTCTCGACTCTTACATTTCCCGGTTCTTACGTTTATTTTCTACGGTCCCGTGAAAAACGTATCAACGGGGTTCTACTGTATACGGCCAATTGGGGCTTTTTTTTTCTTTTTAACTCGCAATTTGTAGCAAGGGTTGACTTCTGTACAGGTTGACTTACAATCATGTAAATATGGTTAGTGAATGGCAGTATTGCTTGTAACAGTTAGCAACCAGGAATGCCACACACATTTATCTTTGCCACACTTGTCAAATGCAACTTCAGGCTTACATAAGGCATTCTGTTGCATTATAGCAGAGTTTGGTGTGTCGCAACCTTGAAGGAAAACACTGTGACATTTGTTTTGCCACACTTTGTAAAAAAGGCATACAATCACATTACAATGGCATTTCCTATGCTGCCCTTCATGTGGGAAAGCTTCAGTGTTTGTTCTGTCCAGTAAGGCATTGTCTACATGAATATTTGGCAGGAGACTGTACATACCAACCTGCAGTTAATTCTAAGCCCACTTAGGCTGAGCTACAGTGCCCACGAAGAGGCACAAAAATCTCTGCCCTTTTATAATTTCCAGTGAGCTTCAGTACCAGACAAAAAGTCAAAGGCCACTTTCTCAATTTAAAGCATCATGACTGCACTAACACATAACAGCAATGTCTAGTAATCCAAGCCCAAACATATCGAATGTGAAGAGGACCAGAAGACAGTTTAACATGCTGGTTATAACTTATTCAAAATTGAATACACCGTGAAAACCCATATGTAGCATAGTTCTCATTTTTTTCCAGATTTTAGGGTGCGAAATTTCGGCCCCGCACTGTATGCGTGTCCCGAGAATCTTTGGCCCGAATTCACAGTTTTCGTTTTGGCATAGCGCGGTGCTATCACCATCATCAGCTGTCTGCGCGCTTCTGCGTTAGGTAGCGTGAGTTGCGTTAGTCCTAAAGACCTGCACAGACCTACAGGCGTGCAAACGCGGCCATTGCTACGACTTAGCACACATTACGATGGCTACAATTTTGCTCCTGTGATTTTACGCCATGTCAAGACCGCGCGGGCACTACTCGGCTGCCTTTAAAGGAAAAGTTATCGCCGCTGCCAAAACTGTCAGCAACTGTGCTGCGGAGTCACAGTTCAGAGTCAACGAGCAGAGCATTAGTAGTTGGAGGAAGCAGAAAGAAGCCCTCTTTGCATGCAGCGGCCCGAGGAAAAGCTTCCGCAGACCAAAAAATGGAGCGTTTCTTGAAGTGGAATGAGAACTGACTGACTTTCTTCGGCAGCAACGAGCTGCACATCTCGCCGTCAACATCAAGCTGCTACAAGCAAAGGCAAGGGAGATCGCTCGAGACAAAGCCATTCAGCCAGAGGACTTTAAGACGAGCAAAGCACTGGGTGTCTCGCTTCATGCACCGCGCTGGGTTCTCCCTATGTCGGTGTACATCGACCTCGCAGAAGCTACCAGGGAACTACGAAGAGCAGCCTGTGGCCTTTCAAAAGTATGTGATTGCGTTGCGAAGGCAGTCCCCTATCAGCTGGGCCAGATCGGCAATGTGGATCAAACGTCGGTGTACCTGGATATGCCCTCGGCGCTAACTGTGCATCAAAAAGACTCCAGGCAAGTCACCGTGCGATCGACTGGGAATGAGAAAACGTGGGCAACTGTGATGTTGTCCTGCACGGCAGATGGTCGCAAGCTGCCATCTTACATGGTGTTTAAACGAAAGGCGCTGATGAAGGGGGAGAAGTTCCCAAAAAATGCTGTTGTCCGCTGCTAGGAAAGGGGTGAAAGGGCTGGATGGATGAATCGCAAGTGCTGGACTGGATTAAGTCCGTGTGGTGTCGACGGCCCAGAGCACTGCTGGGGCTCCCTTCGATGCTTATGCTCAACGCGTTTCGGTGTCACCTGGCCGACTCCGTTAAGCGACTGCTGCACGACTCCCGCACTGAGCTCGTCGTCATCCCGGGAGGGATGACATCCCAGCTGCAGCCGCTTGATATGTGCCTTAATAAGCCATTTAAGGACCACATCAAGCGCCTGTACATGGTGTGGAGGAGGTCCGGAGAGCCAGAAGTAGCCCCTGGCGGATGGCTGAAATGGACCTCACCAGCGATGCTCTGCTCATGGATAGTCAAGGCTTGGGCCTGCATTGCTGAGGCGCTCGTTCGTCGGGCCTTAAAAAAATGCTCCACGCGCTTGATGGCACTGAAGATGCGCTGTGGGAGGACATTTCCGACAAGAGAGCTTCAGAACAGAGCGCGTCCGACGACGACGAATAATCAAGGGTGTAAACAAATGCATTTTTCTTTTTTCCTCGGACTATATTTGGGTAAAAAGTCTTTTTTTCTCGCATTTGCTATCCCCAAATTACATGGCGGACTATATGCAGGTTTGAGCTATATGCGGGTCTTTGCGGTAGGTAAAGTAGCACGCCTCATGACATGGCAAGAAGTAGCATGCTATAATTCTCTCTACAACTCACTGTTTTTTTTTTTCTCAATGGCATTTAATTACTTTCAGATTCAATGCCTTGTCTGCCAGCCTTCTGCCAAAAATGGTTATTTCTTCAGCATTAATATTTCCAATCCACAATATGCAACTACGGTGCCCTTTATTAGAAGAAGTGTACTTGCACGGATGCAGCACAATGCAGAATGAAATACAATGGAAGCAATAGCATACTTTACTAATACTATATGCACAGCACACTGTGACACTTTTGCATAGTAGTTATATGGTGATGTTACAACTGTTCTGCATTGACCATAACTCTATATAATTCAGGTTCAAGTGCGCTAGGAAAGAGCTACATCTGTAAGTACTGTAGCAAAGCATATCGGCACCAGCTGCGAGTCAGAGTGTGAAAGAAGACGTTGAGGTTTGTGTGGTGCGCACTAAGTGAACCGACCCAGCTGAGTAGGCTTACTCAGTCGCGGCGTCTTCAAGTGTCGCTAGAACACGTTTACTTACGAAGGCCTTCTTTTTCATGCCTTGAATGCGATCCTGCAGGAGTAAAGTGGCACAGCAGTACAAACAAAGAAATCTTGCGCGTAAGGTCGCACTACCAGGAAGGGAAGCACAAGTACCCACCTGCAGTGCGTCCAAGCACGGCCCAGGCAGTTGCGTCTGGAACGAGCTCGTACATGAGTGCTGATGGCGCTGTTGTCTGCAGCTGACTGATGTGCACGTGCAGGCTGCATGGGCAGTCTGCCCGGCAGAACTCAGCTCCAGACTGCGGCTCCACTCGCACACGCACTGTGTATAGCGTCTGAACGGGAAAGAAGAGGAGGAAAGGGACAGTGACAACAGGAATACAGTCATTAAAGGGCACCTGAAATGTTTCGAACCATGAGCCAAACAAATTTTTGTTTTGCCTAGACATATACAGCTTTCGCTGTAAGAAGTGCTTGTTATAGAAAATAACCAATGAGAGATGGCTGCATTTTAACTTAGAAGGATGAACCTTTGGTTAAGTTGCTACATAATAATGAAAAACAAAAGTAGGTTTTGGCACTCTATTTCACTAGGCTGCATTTTCTGGGAAAGGTGAAAAGACCTATTCATTGTGCACTATAGTGCAATCAGCCACTTAAATTGTTATTTGCCTTTAGTCACCCTTAAACGCAGTTGTTCATGCATGTCTGTGCACGCACCCACCCACCTGGTAATCCTCGATGCGGAAGGTGTGGCTAAAGCTGTTCTCGACACGATCCTCCCCCGTGCCGTGCACGTACAGCACTGAGAAGGAGAGGCGCAGCGGCTGGCCCTCAGCATTGAGCAACTCCCAAAGAAAGCACGCTCTCTGCTCGGGGCTCACCCTCTGGATAGAAACAGACACACACGCTTTCTCTCATTACACTATCAACAACAAATGTGCCACAGAAATACTCGCACACATTTCTGCACCTGCCAGTGAGGTGAACAGACTTGCAGACACCTGAATTTTTCTGATGTCTTCAAGATGCTGATCACACAAAGAAGGAGTGCTGTGGCAGGTGTGGTGATGACCAACCGAACACTTGGAGAGACGCAGTGCTACTGCTGCCAAAAACACCCATGACATTGCACTTAGATGTCCCACATATTGCTAAGACTATGGGTTCTCAGATGTGCAGGTGTCGGGAAACCCACACAGACTGGTCAAAGTGATGGGGGACCCCTTGCAGTGAAGGAATTGGGTTGGGGGGTCAAACAGGGTGTAGGATTACAAGATAACACGATACGGCTGGAAATGGGTAGCCACTGAGACCATCGATGGTAGCATTGTGTAGACTGCACAAGAATGCACAGTAATAAATTTATGAACACGAGAGTTACACACTGAAGGGTACTTTTTCTCGACAGTGTCGCACCTGCAGTTACGGAGTACTGTGGATAAAGACAGCTTGTGACCCCTTCCCATTCTTGGTACGCTTCACCGCATGACAGTGCGGCAAACCTGGCTTCGCCGCCATACATTACTGTCATGCAGTGACGTTGTGATGCAGCAATGTGGGTTTCACCATGGCACAGTACTGCCATTAGGTGAAGCCAACTTAATAAAGTGGCTTCAACAACAACAAAAAAACATGTTTTTGTTGCATGTGGTCACAGGTGTCATGGACCCCCCCCCTCCAATGTGGCTTTGCGGATTCCCATTTGGGAGCCACAGATCAAAGAAAAATGTTTGCTCTGCTGTGACCCTTGCATAAGCTTGTGAAGCCTTTTTAATGCTATGAGCACAAGGAAGTGTGGTAAATGTGCATTCACAAAACTACAATACAAAACTGCATACAATCAAGCCCTGTTATAACCAAGGCATATATAGTATGCAAATAGCTTTATCAAGTTCAATAACTGTTGCAATTATATATCCATTTGAAAGTAACAGCAGTGAGAAATGTCTCCAGCCACCTTCCCACAATCCACCAGCTCAATGTTCAATGACTGAGTGGGTATCTCACATCAAGTGACATCGCATTCTTACACACAAATGTGCACACATGTGACATCACATGCACATGCGAGTGAAATTAACGCCATGCAAATGTACAGTAGATAAACATTACTGAAAATTTTAAAAATGTGCTGACAGCTAGAGTTCAACACTGGGTACTCTAAGTACTGAAGCGTGGTGGTGTTACGACATCGCTACAGGCACATGCCTCTTCACGTTGAACGAAACGCCCATGCCAACTTCGCACATGCAAGCAGGTATGTTCATATGCTCAAGTGACACGACCAAGTCCTCAAGCCTGGTGCTTGCTCAAGTGCACCGTAGTTTTCTGGTGAAATAAAGAATACTCGATAGATTTATTTACAAGTAAGGAGTGTTTCCTTTATGTAAGTAAGCATGTTCAGATGCCCGACAAGTTTTCACAAATCTGATGAAGTTCAGCTTGAGCTTAGCACTAAAGCATAATTCCAACTAGGCCAGCTAGCAGTCTTCCTAATGAGGTGCTGTTACATAACCATTAAAGATGGAATGAGAGTGTGGATAAGACCTTTTAAAGAACACTTCATCAATAGCAATGCCATATGCGTTGCCTTTGATGATCGTCATTAGATGGCCTCCATCTGATAATTTCATATATCCATATCTATTATGGTAAGGCTTGAGTTTGTGTTTGTCGTGCCGTCACAAAACTCATCACTAACCAGCAGCTGCGAGCTTGAGTGCAGGGGTTTGAGGTATACAGGCTCGTTGTCTAGTGCCAGCAGGGTGGCATTCCCCACTGTGAAGGGTTGAGACGTGAGGCCCTGCAAATTCACTTGGAGGTACTTCCTGCAGAAAACACACACACGTGACACCTTCAATTGGTAATGTGACACCACTCTCAAGAGCTTGGCTAAAAAACATGCTGCAGGCAGCGTTCATTTGAAACTGAAACCCGGTTCGCTACCGCAAGCATGTTACACATTATAGACAGCTTCTCGCACACAAATGGCTCTTAAACATTATTATAAATATGTGCACTGCAGAGAAAGCTCTAGACAATGCCAGCCAATCAGGAATGGGAACCAGCTACATCCCAACTGTGAGACGTTAATTACTTCCTGCTCGTCTCGATCGATTTCTGGGGTTTTACACCCCAAAACCACGATATGACTGTGAGAGACGCCGTAGTGGAGGGCTCTGGAAATTTCGACAACCAGGGATTCTTTAATGTGCACTTACACATCACAGTACATGGGCCTCAAATTTTGCATCCATTGAAATGCAGCCGTTGCGAAGAAGTTGAGAAGAAAAAGCACAGGTTGCAAGGAAGGTAACTTTTAATCACCTGTATACTCTTTGACACACTTACTCTATGGTATGAATGACTTGCTGTATGTCCAAACAGCTTGTATAACTTAAGTGAACCATTGCAGGGACCATTAAAGGGATCCTTTAAAGGCTGTAAGCAAAATGTATCATTGTCCCCTCCAAAATGCATTGCTTATGACATACATGCAAAGAGTAACCCCTCAGCATAATCAACCGTAGCAAGACTATATAAAGACTATATACGTCATGCGCTATGCATCATACAATGCACATTCCAGTTGTCTTGGAGGGTATCTCAACAGCCCTCAGCTATCGGTGCCCTTGTCTCGTGACACACACACTAGAAAGTAAAATAACTGGAGGACACTTAAGCTTCACCTTTAAGAGCGGAACAAAATACCGTTATTGGGACATGCTTGCACTGCTTTCTCATTTAGCATTCATTAAAACCAGCACCTCTTCTATAATGTTCTATACATCTTGTTGCATAGCGCTGCCATGGAGGCAAGCGCCATCCAGATTGGCGTAAAAACCCATGCATAATACGAGGTCCTTTTCTAAATTTTGCTATATGAAATTTCTGCCTCATATTATAAGTGTATCCCAAAGTTTTCAGCCCAAAATTGGCAGTTTAGGTTTCCTTGTCTGGCATCACCATTATCACCAAGACTCCTGGTGGAGGATGCGAAGAGTTATCTAGCGGTGGTGTCGGTATGCTGCCACAAATGGCTGCCACTTTCAATCGTCATTGTTAATATCGCACGATGTCAGGACCATGAAAGAACCTGTCAGGACCGTACCCAGCTGCATTTAAAAGGAAAGTTATTCTGGAGGCTGGAACCATTGGTGGTTGCGCTGCAGTGTGGCACTTCGTCGTCACCGAGGGCAGCGTTTTTAGAAGCAAAGCGAGGCAACTTTTCCGTGCGCTGCCTGAGAAGTGTCTGGGAGCCAAGAAATGGAGTCTTTAAACATCCGCTAACTGCCTTCTCAAAATGCCAACGGGATTCTCACATAGCAGCGAACGCTGAGCTACTAGAAGCAGAAGTAAAAGAAAGCCATTCCGTGCGCCTCGCTGGATTTCCTTCACGTTGGCAGATGTCGTTATTGCAGAAACTATCGCGCCATCTGCTAAAGCTATGGAAGCATGTCTATCAGCTGGGGCATAACGGCAGCACTGATCATACGCCGGTGTACCATGACATGCCGTCGACACTCCAGGAGAAAGCATCCCTGAGAAGCTCGTCACTCACCCTTTTAGAAGTGCGGCATCTCGAATGTGCTTTACAGCACTGTAAAAGACCTGTGGAAAAATACCTCCAACAAGGGGCTTTTGGGAGACAGTGCCAGTGAATAGACGACTTAATGTTAACTGCAATGCAAATAAATGCACTGTCTGAGCTTTCTTCACTCGGATTATACGTGAATTAAAACTTTCTTTTTTTGTTTTTGCCATCGTAAAATTACACCTCATATCATATGCGGGTTTGTGTTATACACGGGTCTTTACGGTATGTTTATGCAAGTAACCTAACCGGGCCAACGCCTCCTCTATAAAGACGGTGCTGCCCAGGCATGCCTCTGTTAGAATGGCAGAAATGCTTGAAGAGGGGTTTTCATTTGAGTTTCCAAATAACAGAACTATGTTTTCTCGTAGATTGAAATTACAGTCCGAGATATCATATGTGTAGGTTGTAGTTACATTGTAGCTCGCAATTTTTCTCATGGATTTTACTGTGAGAAATTTAGTTTTGTCCACTAACACATCTGCCACATGGCAGAGGGCCTGCATGGCTGGGGTGGTTATGCAGGCATGGCTGGTGGTTATGCCAGATTTTCTGCTACATGAGCTACTTAACGCTATTGCGTTAATAACGGGATGCTTTCCCTTATGAAGAAAGCTCACACCCAATCATGTAGAGGACACATCGAGATCTGTCAGGAATCACTGAAAGGTGGAACTGCTTGCTGGTGAATTTTTATACTTCCTCATTCACAGCAGCATAGCACAGTTGAACCCCTTTATAAGAGGCATGCCTCAGGGAGAAGTTTCTGCCCGTTACATGAATGGCCTCTTATAAGCAGGGTGCGATGTTTTCATTTTCTGATCAACCCTTCTTTCAATGTGGGTACACTACAACTAAACTGACCGTGAAAGAAGGCTACAGGATGTTGCAAAGGGTTTATTACATACCATTTGCTTTCACGTTAGGAGACTTGTTTGGTAGACTGTGCGACTCAAAACAGAATTCATGTCCTTTTTTCTGTCACAACCCTCTCACATTAGTTACATGTGACTAATGACTATGGGCCGAAATTAAGTGATATTTTGTCTTTTATAAGCCTCGGGAGCGTGTCCTCGGGAGTGTGTTTATTACAAAAGAGGTCCAACTAATGGGAGAGACAGGGCAGCCAACCATGTGACTAAACATCATCTCTTATACTTAAATGTCTCTCATATCAGTGCCTGTTATAAAGGGGTTCTACTGTACGAGGACAGTAGCGTACAGTCGCGAGCAAAGTCTGAAGACCAGTGGTTGCCACAAATAGCTATTTTTCACTGCAGCTCGAGTATGTTGGTTTAAATCAAGCGGTTCAGCCTAAGTGCTCCTTTTTGATCAATGTAAGGCACTGGTGAAATTCCGCGTCGTAGAGTTGTGCTACTCTGAATTTAAAGTTTTTGCTGGTGCCATAGTATCCAAATTTTTGCTTAGGACTGTACCACTTCTGAGGCAACACATTATGAAGGTGTGGCAGTAATAGTTCAGCCACCGAGAGATAGCAGGAAGGGTCAGGCTGAGTGCAGTGAAGGCAGTAGAAATGACGAACAATTAAGATTGGTGACCGACAAATAAAATGTGTAGCGAGCTCACCGCTGGTCGCAAGTCTGCAACCGATGGGTGCAGTCAAAGGGCGCCAGAAAGTGGAGCGCCACTGTCTGCGACGATCCCGGGACAGCAACTCCGTCGGAGTCTTCCACCGCTAGCGCTATATGGTGAGTGACGGGCAATGACGAAGGTGCCAGTGGCGCTTGGAGCACCAGTGAGAATGTGCGGCCCTCTGCAGACGATGCCGCCAGACCGGGCTCTCCGACTGGCACCCGGCAGTCGTCGCAGAAGGGTGGAGACAATGAAGACGATGGAGACGATGGAGATGACGGACAATCGGAGCTCGCATCCTCAGGTTTGGGGTCCGTCTTTATATGGCTGGGCTGCACAAGTTTCACCATTTAGTGCGACAGTTCTTCTGCTTCAACTGCACAGGCTCGTAAAGTTGTTACAGTCGAACCTCATTGTAAGAAAAGTTGCAACCAACACAAAGGTAGCCATCTGTTAAAACAGTACAAAAAAGAAAGAAAGGCCAAAATAGAAGAGACCAAAGACAAACAAGTGCTGACTTTCAACTGAAATTTTATTTCTATGCAACATGCCCTTATAAAAAAGAATAACAGAAAATAACACTGAGGTTCAGTTTGTTTCTTCGTTTGTTTGCTTATTTATTTATTTATTTATTTTAAGTGCCTTGAGGGCCTAAATCCAAACTAGAAGAGAAGCTCGGGGGAAGATGGATGCTTGAATCAATGAACAAATCGCAAGGTACGATTTAAAACAGGGAATGTCGCAGGAGCCAACGTTTCGACAAGCGGACTTGTCTTCGTCAGGGCGGCAACCCTGACGAAGACAAGTCTGAGTTGCCGCCCTGACGAAGACAAGTCCGCTTGTCGAAACGTTGGCTCCCGCGACATTCCGTTTTAAATCGTACCTTGCGATTTGTTCATTGAGGGCCTAAAGGCATTATTTCAGGAGCAAGCACACAGGGTTACATATCCTTGGACAAATTGACAACTAAGGAAGCAAAATTAACACACCAAAAAAAAAATACAATAAAATAAAAAGCAGTTCATGTCGCTGTGTATCTTAACAGTACGGCACTGCACGATGCTTCAGTGCAAAGCATCAGCACTTTTCTGCAGTAACCGATTCCAATGGGTCATTGTGTGCTGGGAAAAACAAGTGCTGGAAGGTGTTGGTTCTACAAGTAGTTTCTTTTACAGTAAACTCTCACTAATTCAAACTTGAGAGGTCACCAGAATTTTGTCTGAATTACCAGAAGTTTGAATTATCAGATGCAAGCAGAAGCATGGCTCAGTGCAACATACCAGTGAAAACAGAGATGGCCAGTTATCATGTGCACCATTACCACATCAGTGTGATCTTTTTTTTTTTTCTGATAGTCGTTTTGAATGCTTTGAAAAGTGCTGGCAGAGGAATAGCTTAATTTGTGGCTGTTTATATATACATCAGCATGAATGTTCACCTAGAAGGAATGGAAGCAGCTGATATTTCTGGTAAGAATAAACAAAATGTATGAATTCACAGAATTACCCGAACGGTGCACTTTAAATTAGGCAGCTTTTAAATACTAGAATGAAAACAAAGCAGGCCAACCAAGAATTTGACATTTTTTTCCAGTAACCAAAAGTTTGAATTATCGAGAGTCTACTTATGCATAAGAGGGTGGTCACGTCTGTGAGATATGAAATGAGGGCAAAAAGGTAATTTTCCTTACGTATTTACGGCAAACAGGAAAACATCTTGGAAAGCAAAATCTTGGAAGATTTCTGATCTCATTTTTTTTTCTCCATTTCCTTACTAATTTCCACCTCAAGCTATCCTTAATTGCGGCAACACTAGAAGTAAGGTTATAACTAATTGCTGCAGAGAAAAGAAAGGCTGCACGAATTTGTGCATGCTCGAGCATATCAGAATTTTATTTTACAGGTCCCAGGCCATACGTATGTACTCTAATATGGGTCTTAACGGTTGAAACGTAAAGTAGTTCCCTAATTTCAGGAGGAACTAACCTGTAGCTACACTTAACAAAATTTAGTAGGCCTGTGAGAATATTCGAAATTTCGAATAATTTTCTAGTAGCATTTACTATTCGATTCGATTCGCACTTAAATCTTACTACTTTAAGTTGGTAATTAAGGGGAAAAAATACTGTCTGTTGCATGTCAAGTGGCTCTTTCCGCATGTAGTCCGCTTCGCCGCATAACACCCGTGTACTCGAGTACTGCGGCAAAGCTAACACTTGGTGTACTGTGGCGAAGTTAACGCTCGCATACTGCGGCGAAGTTAGCTCAGCTTTCTGTTGCACAATTCTCTGTTGGACTGTTCCTCAGGACTTTGGAATAACACTGTGGCAGTACACTAGTCATGCAATAAATCTTTTTGCTCATGTTTAGCGCAACATTTCTCCATAATTTGACATGGTATTAGTAAAGAAATATTCGAAAGTTATTTGAAAAATATTCTATCCGATTTGCACTTGAACATAAATATTCAGATTCGCTTCGCAATCAAAATTTTGCTATTCGCACAGCTCTGAAATTTAGGCTTTTACAGGCTCTCGCTGTGACATATTCAACTAATAAGCACAGCAAAAAGCAAACATTGAAATAAGAAAAGCCATTACAAACAGAACATAAATCGAACGATATATTCTCAAGGTATCAGGGCAGAACTTGCATAAAGCATAAAAAATGTAGCCGCTGTTCTGAAGGCTATTTTGTTTTACTGGGCTCTGAGCAACCTTGGAACTTTGGACACTTGGAAGCAGTGGTGAGGACAGTGAGAAAGGGACACACACCTTGATCAGCAGTCCCTTGGAAACCTTGAGGTGAAGCTGGTGCTTGGCAGTGAGTGGAATGCTGCCGCAGGTTAGCACCACCTCTAGCCTTTGCCGTACTCCCGCCAGAAGCTCACCTGCGGGGTGACGGCAGGAACACAGACCGCACCAAAAGCTTGTCAGGCTGACAGGTACAGGATTAGGCAACTTCAGCATTAGGCATTACGGCCACGCCATTGCACACAAATATGAAGTGCAACAAGGTGTGCTGCAATGAGACTTTGCTATAATGGGGCAGATTATGAGGATTTAAGAGTACAGTAAAACCTTGTTATAAGAGAACCAGGAAACACGTCTCTTGTAAAGAAAAGAAGAAACACTGAGGAACTGCACTAGACCATTTGTTACGCATCATCACCAAGGTTTGTTTAAAGACATTACAGGAAATTGCCCAGGGTGACTTAAAGAAGTAGTATGTTGTTTAGTGACTGCAGATTGCACTTCCTTCCCAACTTTGGAGGTAAAGCATTTCTCTTTGTGAGCTTCCCTGTTGCCCACACTACCTTTGAAGCATTTGGAGTCTAAATTTCCTGCCTTGCAATGTCCTCGTGGTCTTCCACCTTTTCTAGTTATCCTCAATGGGCATGTGCAATCTACTGGTGAGACGATCGCATGACCTGTGAACTCAGGAAGTCCACAAGCTGAACATGTCCAGGTTGTGTCTCTTCAAAATACTGAAGAATTTACTCTGGGGATCTGAAAAAGTTTTTCTTAGTAACAAAGGTGTCTCTTGTAAACATGCGTCTTTTATGAATGTTGTTATCATGGCAAGCGTAGAAAAACGAACCAATCCGTTTTCAAATGTCCCTTATAACCAAGTGTTTCTAGTAATGAAATTCTATATTTTCTAATATTCTATCAGACATTGTGCTATAGTCTATCTTCATTACAACAACAGGACGTAACAAAACGCAAATACATATACAGTGCGGACCACTTATAATGGAACCACCTTTAGTACAGGACCGTTTATAACGTGGCTTTTTTTTTTTTTTTTTGACCACCGATATGTCGCCCATAGAACTCAAAGTATAGCGTAGGTGCACAAAAGAGAATACCGGTTATAGCATAGATTTTTTAAGCGCACGACCATGAAATCGGCAAACAGAGCACGGTTTCCCGGTGCTCTGGCATGTTGGGAGTGGCAACGAGGATGCGCACATGGAAACCATCCGCGAAAAGGCAAACAAAGTGGAGGTGGAGGGAGGGTACAGTAGGGATGGAGACCTTAGAAGAAAGAGGGAGTGTGTTTTTGTCACCATGGCAGCATGCAATCTGGATGCGCACTGCGCGGACTGCAGGACAGAAGCGGTAGCGTGATTTTTTTTTCTTTTTTTTTTCAATCGCCTTCTTTTGTCTTGTTGCACTTGCGTGCGCTTCACCGTGTTGTAGTCGCTGTTTGAGTGTCCTGAGCACGTGTTGTCGAGCTCCTGTCACCATGGCATCGGCGGCATGTTCAAGCGGTGTGGTGGGGGGGGGAAGAGCCGTGCCTTATCGCTGGAGACCAAGGAATGTGTTATAAGGGACATAGAGAGTGGGCTAAAGAAGGCATTGGTGGATGCTAAATAAGGCGTTTCTGACATAACCATGTTGACCATCTGTAAGAACAAGGATAAACTGTGGCAGCAACTGCAACAAGATTTGTCTTCCCTGCCACAGAAGAGAATACGTACGTCGAAATACAAAGACAGGGGCACATCGCCGTTCAGATGGCTCCGGGAAGTTCGGGCTAAGAGCATCCCAATAAGTGGCCCCATGCTCCAACAAAAGACTAAGTCTCTCGGAGCTCTTTTAGGCCACGACGCCTTCAACCCACTTAACGGGTGGATCCAGCATTTCAAAGATCGCCATGGCATCAGCTGCAAAGTGGTGTGCGGAGAAAGCAGTAATGTCGATGACGAGTCTATCGAAGTCTGGCTTCGTTTAAACTTGCAGAATATGCTGTCCACCTATACGGACAGAGACGTATATAATGCCAATAAAGCTGGCTTATTTTATAACCTTCTGCCCAACTGCACGCTTGCATTGAAAGCCGAAGCCTGCTCTGGACGCAAGGCCTCGAAGGAGCGCATAACTGTATTGTTTTGCTTTAACATGGATGGAAGCGACAAGCGCCACCTGTTTGTCATTGGTAAATCGGCAAGGCCACATTGTTTTAAAAAGCGAGAGTGCCTGCCACTGACCTACAAAACCAATAAAAAGGCGTGGATGACGCAGGATTTGTTCACAAGCTGGCTTTGCAAGTTTGATGAGGATATGGTGGCAAAGAAGCAACGGATCATGCTTACCTCGACAACTGCACGGCCCACATCAAGGCGAAGTTGACTGCAGTCAACTTAAAATTTTTGCCTGCCAACACGACTGCAAAATGTCAACCTCTCGACCAGGGTGTCATTGCAACAGTACAGGCGCTGTACAAAAAGTGCATTTGCAAGAGAGTTTTGCTGAGCATGCAGCAGCAGCAGTCTTAAAGCAAATTTAAGGTCGCAACTGATATGGTGGTCGCTTCATGGTGGCAGGTAAAGCTGATACCATAAGCAAGTGCTTCAAAAGAACAGGCTTTATGCGCTATGCAGAGGTCCTGGAAGACGATGAGCAGAGCGCCACTGTCGTCGATGGGGCACTCAACACTGACGACATGTGGTCTGGCCTCGTTGAGGGCAACTTTGTTACTGCCACAGATACCTTACAAGAATTTGTTGATGCCAGGGAGTCAGAGGTTGCTGTCTGCGAGGAAGTGAGCACGGATGGTGCAATCGTCGCAGCGGTACACGGTAGTGAGGACGTTGCAACCGACGATGACTCAGACGGCAAGGATGATGTCGACCCGATGCCAGAACCATATTTTTCATGCAAAGACACGTTGGAATACCTCACGAAAGTGAAAGCATACTGCGCAAAGAACAGTTTGAGTGAGAAATCACTTCAGTGCTTAAGCTTTGCGGAGGACGAAATTGTTCGAAGCACTGTTCACAAGCATCGCCAGATGAAAATAACAGCGTTTTTTCGCTGATGCGGGGCTTGAGAACTTGGTTCGTTTCCGTGCTGTGTTGTGATTGTGTTGAATGTGTCTGTGAGTGAAAAATGCAATGAATTGCTTTTAAAAGGTTTTAAAAGGTGGGTCGCCCTTTTGGCATAGGCAAAGGCCGAAAAAAGCATAGCTTTGGTTATGACGCAGTACTGCTTATAGCGCAGATTTTTACAACTCCTGTGACTTACATTGTAAGCGGTCTGCATTGTAACTGCCATATTTACATGATTGTAAGCTGACCTATCTTTTCGATGAAATTTTAAATCCTAAGTTGGGACTTTAGGACTGACTTACATTTAAAACCGTTAATGTACTACAAGTCAGTTTTCTTTCTTTTTTTGGCTTATGACTTTGTGAGGGGGTCAGCCAATATTCGAGTCAACTTACAAGTACAATTACGTAAAAGAAATTCCTTTTGAATCATCATGGTACACAATTGTAACAAGGGTCACACGCATTGTCAGGAGCATGCGCACAATGAAAATTTACTAAATTTTGGAGTTTCATGTGCAGAAACCACAATATGATCCTGAGGCAGGGATGATATAATGGAGGACTTTGGACTAATTTTGATCAGCCATGGTTCTTTAGCATGTCTGTATCAAGATGGGAGACTTTTTTTTCCATTTTGCCTCATGGCAGCCATGACCCGTGATCATTGTCACATCTTTGTGCATAACAACACTGTTAGTATCAATGACAAACCTACACTCATTTCTCCGAACGTATTCGCCCTTCAGTAAGAATGACACACGTTCTACCAGAGTCACTGTGTGGACATAAGAGCATTAGTGAACCAAGCCGTATAGTAGGTCTGCCACATCGTGCACAACCCGTGGCCCACCAGAGACGTTATTTGTTGAAAGAGAATCAGGCACTTTCCAAATGTATTTTGAAACAAAACTGAAAAGTCCCTGGTACGTGTAGTACGACACAATTTCGTGCAGGCTAAGCGTGAACACTGCAGTTTCATTGGGCCCCGTTTGCATCGCCTCCTCATAAGAGACTTATGTGTTCTTGCACATTCAAATCACAGTCCGAGCCGTCACGTGTGTAGGTGATAGACAAGTTGTAGTTTATGATCTTCCCAATGCCGTGAGAAATTGAAATCTGTTCACTAACACACCTGTGCCATGGCAGAGGGCTTGCATGGTCGGGTGCTTTGGGAAACGGAGGTAGTGGTAGCTCATATGATTGTTTCCATCACGAAGGCCTACACCAATACTGGCTGAAATGAGGAGGTCTCAGTTCAACTTTTACTACGGGACATCCTCCTGTATACCTTAATCGGTACAGTACTCTGTCAAATAACATTTCATTGGTTGATCGGTCGATTGCGGGTGCAGTCCTCTCGCCGGTGTTAATCTCACCCTGCGGGAAGTGCAGTGCCACCTTGGGGCTGTCGTAGTACACGGTAAAGGTGGGCGGCCGGGCCATCGAGAGCTTCCCTGCCCTGCTGGTGAAACTCCCGCCCAGTGTGAGCTGTGCTAAGCTGAGCTGCTCCCAACGCAGGTCCAGCTGCCGGCCCACGTAGTAGCCCACTTGGGACACCTGCAGGGAAAGGGGGTGGCTACACGGGCTTGTTCATACAGCAGACTCTCATTACATTAAAACCTCATTATAATGAAGTTGACGGAGGAGTGGTAATTACCATTAGTTCATTATAACCAATATCAATTTCATCTATAGGAATTTCAAGGGGAATTGCAGTTGCTTCGTTATATCCGATAGTTCATTATATCCGGTTTCATTATAACGAGGTTCTACTGTAATTCAAACTTGGCGGAACCCAAGAATTTTGTTCGAATCATCAAAAGTCTAAATTATCGGATGCAAGCAGAAGCATGGCTGAGCGCAAGACACCAGTAAAAACAGGAATGGCCAGCTACCACGTGCATCGTTGGCACCTCAGTGCTCCTTTTTATTTATTTATTTTTACTGTTGGTGGTTTTGAATGTTTTGAAAAGTGCTGCGAGGCAATCAGCTTCATTTCTGGCTGTTAAAAAATACATGAGCATGAATATTCACTTAGAAGGAACGAAAGAAGCCAATATTTCTCGTAAATATAGGCAAAGAGTATGAATTAAAAGGATTTACTGAATGGTCTAATTTGAATTAAGCAGCTTTTAAGTATGTTGGAAACATAGCAGGCCAAGCAACAATTTGAAATTTGTTTGAATTAACCAAAAGTGTGCATATTCAGATTTTGCATTATCAAGAGTCCACTGTATGTGTCATTTTCTACTTTGCTGTAGTGTGGCGAAGAACAAGGTCACAGAGGCATGATATATAATCATATGGGTATAGAAAATTATGTACACTGTGCATTTATATAAGGTACAGAAGCAGCGATGGAGTATGGTATGATGACACAGTATGATGGAGCAGTATGATGCCACAGTGCTCTGTGTCATCAGACAGTTCTTTCCTGTGTGCTTCTTGTTCTTTCCTGTGAAGGCAATGATGCTGTAACAAAAACAACGGGAAGGAAATCCCATTGTGGGAGGTTTAAAAGAGATGCCAATGGTACAGTCGATAAACACTGCTCCTGATCAACGTAGCAACTAGGAAATCATCAGTCGCAGACTCCACTGCTGCCCTCACTATGTTACACTAGGCAGTCGCTCACAATCGTCTTTGCTCTTCTTGACAATGGGTCACTTTTGGAGCAGACTATCTTAAAATTCCAGCCTAACAGTTGCCGAGGAAGTTGGCCAAGGCATCACTGAAGCTTATGCAGCAGTGTTCATTACAAAAAGCAGTTTGCCATGTCTATTAGGCCTAAAACTTTGACAACTGCCCAGCAAACGTGCACACACACCGACACTGTCCCAAAGGCATCTATTCAGCGCCACCTACTTCTTCATGATGAATGGAGGGACCCACAAGTTAGCCTTTGGGGCATCATGTTATTTCACAATTCGTAATACTCATGATGTGTTTTATTGAAAGAAGAGTGCGTGCTTTCCTGGTGCATTCTGGAACCGAACTTCTCTGCTGATGGAACCGAAATTCCCTGCTGCATGTAGCTCAATAATATTTGGCTAACAAGTTCAGAGGAGCCTCCATGGCCAAGCAGCAACATTTTCTGGCCATGTTCAAAAAGTGTTGAAGGCCCCTTTAAGTGCCTGCTATCAGCGTTACTTTCCAATCTCATAAATCTTGAGTGCGAAACCCATTGCCCCAACAAGCCAATGCAACAGGGATACAGTAAAAGCTCGTTACTTCGAACTGATGCGCTGGTTCCAGCTATAGCCCTGTGTATTTCAATGAGGGAAAAATGCCGATAATTTGGACATGTTTGTACTACCATGGTTAATTCAAACTGGGAACCCATGGTTTCAGTCGCTGATGAACTTTCTGGACTCCGAAAATTGGAAATGCATTCTCGCAACCATTTTTTGGTGTAAATTTGTGCCCTAAGTTCAATTTTCTGAACAAAATCACTCGTTTCGGGCCGCACTGCTCCATTATGAAAGGTGCCATGATGGAATTTCGGCTGGCTTGGCCAGGCTTGACTACCAATGGCCTGCTCTATGGATTCCACAATTGGAAAGAGCATGTAATGCTTAAGCTTCAGAGGCGATGTCCACTCTCCCTTAGCTGTTGAAACCAAAATAAAAAGTCACCTTTTCATTTTTGGTCAGCACTATCATCATCACTTGGCACAGGGTAGATTTTTTTTTTTTTTGGAGTGCCACTTTGCATGTGGGGTGTCAACATTGAGTGCGTCGTTAAAATGTTGTGTGCGTGCTTGTGTGAGCATATGTGGCTGATGCTTGAAAGGCAGTAAAGCTGAGGAACATCGTGTGGCATGTGGAGCTTCAAGCACGCTTGTTTCTACACTTCAGAATCCATAACAGATGACCCTGACAGGAAGATTGTTGGCACCAAGCAAGTGAAAGGGTGAAGGATCTACAATCCCGGACTTTGCTCTTGTGGATGACATCCTCGTTTTGAGCACCGAAGTGTAGTGTGAAGCAGGGCAGTAATAGAGGCTTGCACTCTAAGCCTAATGAATTAAATTATTTGGCTGAACACATTTTTCAGACTATCTTTCGGTCACTGCCAGGTCCAGAAATTTGGTCGGCAGCCATACATCATTCCTCGCAGAATTCAGCCCACAGTGATTACAATGTGTTGCGAAACCAAACCATACTACTGATGCATATTACTGATTACTTTTAATTTTGATGCGTCTAGCCCTTCCATGTTAATAAACATGTTTTGGAGCACAAATAGCATCATATACTTTGATATTAAGGATCACTGCTCATATTAATGAATGCCAGTACTTGTTTTTGGCATTTAACTGACTAATCAACTAATTTTGTTAGCTGTTCAAGCTCCACAAACATAATTTATGAAATGCCATGAATGTGTAGTGGCACCCAATTTGCAATATTGAGTCCAGAGGTGCCCTCTGGTTCTGCGCGCTGTGTGGAACAATGTCCATTCATTCTAGTGCCCACCCGCTATAATTCGAACTCCCTTACTTCAAACAATTTTCTGCTACTCTGAGTCTGAATTAATGAGCTCTCACCGTAATTGTCACACTATGGTGAAACCATACCCAAAATGATTGATTAAGAATTTGTGTCTGTGGCAGATTCTACAGAACTCCCTACCTTTTGGTGGAAAGTGAACCGATTGGTTCCCGGCACCAGATCCACGCCCTGGAGTTGAAATTCGACAGTGTCGCTGCTTCCACCCGTGCCCGTTAGGCACGGTGCTGAGGGTGGTATGACAGGCAGGTTGGAGCACACCAGCCCCACAGATCCCGCACTGTGGTGACTAGAGCTTCCTCGGCCAGCAGTGGGGCTCGCCGTTGCACGGGGTGTCAGCACAGCCATGCGAGGGCTCCACCCACCGGGGCGACCGCTTGACGCTAGCCAGCTCCAACGGCCACGCTGCTTCTGAAGGTGGCGAGGGACACCAGTTATAGTCACAGTTGTAGGCAGGACTGGTCTATGTACGGCTCTTCCAGAGCAAACAGAGAAGGACATGGTTTTTGAGTAGCCCAGATAGGAGCGAAAAGTGTGAAGAGGTATGATCACAGGCACCCACACAGGTCGGCTCTTATGGTCATATTTTAAAGCCAATCATACCCGGCGGGCATCTATGGTCATACCCGATACCCAGTCATACCCAATCATCAAAGAGGGGTGCCCTGTACCTCTACAATGCAGTGCATTTTGATTGTAAGGGGGTCAGTAGGGGGAGGGGAGGCTGTTTGTGCAAAAGTCTGCCCCCCTCTCTCTAAGCGGGGTAAGCCTGTGCATGCATACGGGTATTACAAAATCTAGAGTCACAAACACCACTGTGGCACATCATAACTGATTGTACATCTCTGTAGCCTTCCATTTGCTTGAAGATATCCAAAAGAAGAACAATTATATTTCCACTTGAACACTGTGGCTACACTGCAAACAAAATTTTACTTGCTATCCTATTGGGAAAGTCATCACGGCACAAACACAAATGCCAAGAGGCATAAGAATAAAAAAACAATATAATTCACAATGTGGGAAATACACATTTGCAGATGTGGAACCTCAACTTCATGTTGTTTGGATTCTGGGCAAAAGCAAGGAAACTACCCAATGCAAGCCTCTGGGAGGCTTCTTGTATCAGGAAACAAGGCACAGAATGTGCCGGCGATATTCTGCACCTTCACTTGGGAGCAGGGCTCAATTTCTTGGTTCACACTTTTCACTGCAATGAATTTGTATGCATGTACAACATTGTACACAACCAATGACAAATTTTTCTGACAGGCCACGCAGCTCAAGCACCTTTGCAACAGCGTCACATGTTTATGGAGCCGACGCTTTAGGACATCTGAAACTTTGGGACTCTGAAATCATACAGTGTCTGATTTTTTGGACATTGTGCTGAGCTCGTAGGTACAAAAAAGGCTTCAATCAAAGCTGCCTCCGCCACAATGTTTTCTCTCATGCACTCATCCACTGACAGTATAACAATGACCTAAACACAGTTTCACCTAAAGACATCACTGTTATGCAGTCAAGCATGCACAGCTTATTGCAGTGAAGCACACTAAAAACGGAAAGTGGCCACTGATACAGGACATAACGTGTCTTTTAATTTATGAACAAATACCCCTTCCCTGTATCAGCAAGTCTTCAGAGCTATTTTAATGTGGCTGTGGCAATTTAAAGGGCCACTACAGAGAAAAACTATTTTTCTCACAATAGTAGATTGCTTTTCACAACGCTGAAGGCCGTGAGAAAATGCTTGGCAAGCGAGATGTCCAAACAGAAAACGCAGATGGCACCACTACCTTGAAGTTCCCGCACCAACTCACCACGTCGTCATAGATTCTGAGCATCTACTATGGTCTATGACTCTCACAGTTCATAGATCGGTATAAAGTGTACTGTCCCTCAAGGAAAGCATCGTCCTAACGTTACAAGTTTCAGAAAATATTGCTGAGCCAACGTTGCCAAAACATGATAAAGCACTTTGAAATCTATGGCGTCATATCATTCATATGTGGATATTTCAGCATAAAACTTAAAGACAAAACTTTGCCTCTCACTTACTTTTCTAATAGTTTAATTTGAATATTTTAATACCTTTTGAATATTGAACCTGTCGCTGGAAATTAGTGCCAATAATGTTCTCAAAGAATGATTTGTCAATCAATGTGATTCGCTGCTTCACTGTTAGTTTACCCACTGCTATGGTAGCGTAAAGGCTATTATGTCAGGCTAGCTAAGCACTGAGGTTGCAGGATCAAATCCCAGCCACGGCGGCAGCATCCTTGGTTTGTGACAGCACTGAAATACTGCAAGCGTGGTACTCTCAAGCAGAAGTGTTGCACAATGTGTAATTTTCCTGTGCATTAGTTTCTGTAAAATCAACTTGCTTTCTTGACTCAGGTTGATCTAAGCTTTTGCAAAAGCCAAAAGCCACGTAGTATTTGTATTAAAAGATTTGAAAAGTATTTGATTCACACCTCGGTTTCACTATTTGAATTTTACTTAAAGTCAAAAATTTGATCTTCGCATGCCCCCTACTAAGTTCCCAATTGCGGGACGTGCTTCCGGAACAACAGCAGCAACCCGAACAACACTGCCTCGGTTGGCCTCAGCTACAACTTATTTCCCAAGTTATGTTGCCTTGTTTTATAGGCCCTGCACATTTGCGCACTCTCACCCTCTCCCCATTTCATCACAGCAAGGGTTTCCCCATCACTTCCACCAGTCCACAAAGGGTCCCTGAGATATCCACCACATCTCTGGGCTTTATAATGCTGCTGCAAATAGATGATACATGACTGTAGAATAAAATGTGACGTTTCACATAAAGGGATTTTGAGAGTGGATATGCACTTGTCAGCTTTCCAACCTTGTTTGTCAATGCAGTAATTTTTGTTCTTGTGATAAAGGTGCAAACTTTAAGCATTCCATATTAAGCAGCCAAGAACTCATAGCATAACAAACCTTGGCAAGTGTCGGCAGGTATGCATGTCTCTAACTACGAATCTCAAAGGATGTGCAATATTGCCGAGACTTTTCAGCCCCTTACTGTGGGTGTGTTGGTGATGGATGGGGGTGACTCTAGCCGATGTAGGTGCAAGGTCAAGGTGCAGCCCTTGAGAGCAGCCGGCAGCTGGCTCGTCAGAGTCAATGACAGCTCTACCTCACTGCCTTCGGCCCACCGAGGGACCGTCGAAGCAGGTGGTGGCAGTGGGAGGGCACTGCTAGCGTCGTCGGCCTCTAGCGACACTAGGCCCTCCATCGGCAGTGCCACGGGACCATCCCCTGCGAATGATGGTGCATAAAGGCTTTTGAAGCGATGTGGCCTATAGCAATTTCAGTTAAGCCTTGGCTATGATTCGGTTCACATCTTCATCCATTGCCTCATCACAACTTTGTCCTTGCCATTCACTGAGGCTCCTTATGATGATCTAACAGTTGCCCACACTGGTTCCTGTGATTTCTTAAATGCCAAACTTGAAAGACACATTTTCACTATGCAGTGACATCTTTCTTTATTAGTCGTTGTTGTTGTTGTTGTTGTTGTTAGCTGGACGCTGTCTCATACGTAATGATACAGAGACATCTTTACCGAGTGTTATAGTCTTTCATATCCAAAATTTCTACTTTTGAAGAAAGTGGGAAACTAGAGACTTATTTTGGTTAACTCCACTGTTCTTACATTGGCCTTTTCTGTATGTTATGATTTCAAGATTCTCTGAGGAAAGAAATGTTGTTTCAAAAGACAAGAATCAGCTGGGTGAATTGGCATACATCAGATGTTCACTGCCTGTTGCCTTTTTGTTGCTAGTATCCATATTGTACAAAATGAGAGAAATGCAACAAAAAAATGAGAATTTTACAACAACAACATAACACACATACATGTTGGTTTCGAGCCAACAGTTATAAAAGCTAAATAGAACCTCAGTGTTATGGGGTTTACAAAAATTGTGTTCCTTTCAAGTATGATGCTACACAGGCAAGCACGAAAGTACAACCATAACGGTTGTACCAATGAGACATACCAATATGTTTACGCTAGTCATTACTAAAATCATAGGAAGGACAGCTACAACTGTTAATTGCGGCTTTAAATTTGGGCTTCATGGAAATTTATAATAGTGCCATTTAATATGAAAACATTAAACTGCCACATGAAGAGGAAAATCTGCCATCTTTCCCATGGCCGGCATTACCGCCTAATGGCAGAAAAGCCCACACGAACAAGTGATGACGTTAGTGATGCCATGCGATAATGTCACGTCACGTGGACCTTGCCACAGTTATACAGAGACACACCATGCTTTCACATTCAGCACACGTGAGGAGACCCGAGTGCATCCGTAAATTGTTACGACAGGCGCAGCAACACGACACCAGATAGCATCACGCACCCATCTCACGCAGGTTCTGCATGCATGGCTGGACCTCCTCGAACAGCTGGAGACGTTCAGGAAGAGGCAGAGCAGGGCAGGCAGCCAGGGCGAGCACAGCGCGGAGGTAGCGACCCCACTCGCCCGTCTGAATGTAGCAGTCGAGCAAGCGCCGCTGGCCAATGGCCGCCAACCGATGCCATCCTTCGTCCGCCTGGCTTCTCACGAGCTCCACTAGAAAGGGCACCGCCTTCTGCGGTTCACCTAGTTGGCTGCATGATTAAAGAAAATGAACTCGGGGGTTTTAGGTGTCAAAACTGCAATATAACTAATAATTGCTAGTGTTTTACATGCCAAAACCATGTTTACGAGACATGCTGTGGCGGAGGGTTCCGGAAATTCTGACCACCCTGTGGTTCTTTTCGTCTTTATTTCTGCCCCCATAAAAAGCGTGATTGCAGCATTCACTGAACCCATGTCCATAGGGTCAGCAGTCAACCACCATTATCATTGTACCACCACGGTGGGCAGCCATGATGCAATTTTGAGGTATGCTGCAGTTAGGAACTCTAAATTAATTCTGATCATTCGGGGTCCTTTAATGTATGCACATAAAACTAAGTGCAATGGTGTTTCTGCATGTCTTCCTGCACTGAGATGTGCCTGCAATGGCGAGAAATGGGTAGTCATGCTCTTGTGCTTACGTAGCAGATGGCATAGTCCCTCAGCCACTATGGCAGGTGGCTGGATCTATGAGCAACAAGGTAGTCAGTAGTACCATTCGCCATTACTGAATGCTCAAGATCCATTTTGAGGCCTGAAAACTAATACTAAAACGGAATGACCACTACAGCCTGGCCATTCCCGTGCATTATTCTTACAGCATGACAGGATGGCAAGAACAAAACAGTGTGAATACAGTTAAAACTCGATTTAATGAAACCCGATTTAACAAAGTTCCCGATTTAACAAAGATATCCCAATCCCCCTCAAAGGGCCATAGGGTCCAATGCTTTGACTAACTCAAAATAAAACGAAACAAATTTCGTGATCTGTCCCGATTTAATGAACCTATTTTTGAAAGATGAGACGAAAAATTGATCATTTTTAGTCTACTTAGTAGAGAACGGCCCAAAAGTTACTGCATTCGAGCCAACAGCAACATAGTGGAGTACCTTCTGCCAATTTAAACTGCGCGGCACAAAATGAATCATAATTTTGAGTTGTGCTTACCAGATGGCGCCAGCGAAAAAAAAAAAAACGTTTCGTGTCGCATGCCTCAGATGGCGCGCGCTGCCACTTATCGTTCCTGCCACGACTCGTGTGGATATTCCCCTGTGCTTTTGCCCTTCCTTTGCAAACTTCTCTTTAAGTGCACGTTGTCTTTGTGAAGGTCAACTTGTTAGGTCTATAGTCAATCTAGCCTTGCCATCTCATGGGTGCGGACGTGGCGTGTGCGAGCTAACGCATCACTTTGAGGCAGACTCTGCTAGGAAATAAATTTTTTGTCCCCTGTGGCCCTTATTGTTGATGTACCGAACCCACGACCTTTGGATAACGTGTCCGATGCTCTACCGCTGAGCTACGAAGGCGGTTGTAGGTTTGGTTCCCACCGAAGGCAGGTTTGTTTTTTCGTCCACTTTAATCCCTTTCTACTTACCCTGAAATTACAATACCATAATTAGGAATTTGAATAAGTTCCCCTATGCTTTACTATGCTTCCATTTTTGTTGGTTCATTAAGTTGTTTCTAAGATTATATATATATATATATATATATATATATATATATATATATATATATATATATAAGCATAAGTGAGACAGAGAGGGACAGAGGAAATGTCATCAACATAAATTCATAAAATTAATGATGAAACCTGGCATTCACACAAATGAAAACCTGCATTTGGAATGTGTTTACAGTCAGTGACCTTGGTCCTTATTTGGTTGGATAAAATAGTCTGCTTTACTTTCCAAATGCTATAGTATTCCTATAGCAAACATTATCTTACTTATTTATTTACTTATTTATTTACTAGCAAATACCTCACAGGCTCGAAGTAGGAGTACTATGTGAGGGGGCTATACAGTAAATTTTAGCAAGAACACAAAACAAACAAAACAAATGAAAAAAAAATTGACGGCAGATCCACGAGGTGAATGATGATGAGATTGGGCGAAGCTCCTTGAAGTAATCATCGGTTAAACCATGAAATTTCTTCCGTTAATTCGCCCGATAAAAATGACGTGAAACGATTGATTAAATGTTTTATCAAACTTTTATTGCTGGTTTCCGTTGTCCTTTCATTACGACCGCTTTGTGGTCGGTGAAATGTAAGCTAAGTGGTTCTTGCACTGGTTGCAGATGAAAGTTGGCAAACACGATGTCGATGCAGGTGCTTCTGATGGTGGTTGGGCTGGGGTTTTCAAAGGAGATGCCTCGCGGGCTCTCACTTCAGGGTCCTGTCTGCGAGCGCGCGCCGCCGCTGCCCTGCGCGCCCGCCTTTCGGCATCCTTATCCATACGAGCACACACCGACGGCAACGAGCATCGTCAACTACAAACCTGTATCGCGATATGGTTTTGATTATAAAACCATTGCTTTACCTGGCGTCTTTCGTTAAGCAGCTGGCGTCTTTTCGTTTTGCTTTAGAAACCTCTGGCGTCTTTCGTTAAGCAGCTGGCGTCTTTTCGTTTTGCTTTAGAAACATCTGGCGTCTTTTCGTTTTGCTTTTAGAAAACATCTGGCGTCTTTCGTTGGTTTATTTCATCAATCAACGGCGTTTTGAACAAAATTTTTATTGTTTAATCACGCACAGGAGAAATCTCACCAGGCACTACCTTGGAGGTAAACAATGGCTGCTACTGGGAATGAGAGACAGCAGAAGTCGGCTTTTAACACTTCTACTTCTACTAACATTTCCTACTGGAACATGCCAATGGCTGCTAATGGGGAATGAGAGACAGAAGAATTCGGCTTTTAGTTAACGCGCACGCTGCGAATTTTTTTTATTGTTCAACAACGCACAGGAGAAATCTCCCACCGGCACCACCTTGGAGGTCAAAGCGTAAGACTGGTTACGCACTACGACTACGACTACGACTATGACTACGACGAGGGACGAACGGGTGCCGCTTTAAGGAGCTTCGCCCCTAAAAAAACCAGGTATTATACAATTGCAAAAATTTGAACAATAATATACAGAATAATAAATACACTGTAATAATAAGACATTTATACGTGTTATACATATTTGAACGGGCTAACATGTCATTGTACAATGTATAAACACAATTTTAAGAGATATACGCTTAGGAAACATAGTCATAAATAGTTAGTATTTTATTTCTAAATGAGCATGAATGCACACCACGTCGTCAGGGGGGTCGTTCCATTGACCTATGGCACGTGCTAGCACGGATGCCTTAAATGCTTGGATGCGGCCGAAAATATGAGAAAAACTGCGCCGATTATGAAGCCTGTGATATGTGCGATGAGGCTTTGATAGTGGCAAGGTATTTACACATGTGCTGTAGATGACTTTACGGAATAAATATAGAGCAACTACCTTCCTGCACAATTCCAGGTATGATAGTGATAATGATGCCTTCATGTTAGTCCCACTGCAGTAGCGGTTGTAGTCACATGCAATGAAGCGTGAAGCGCAGTTTTCCACCGATGCTAGTACGTAGATGAGATAGGCTTGGTGAGGTGACCAGATGGAGGATGCATATTTGAGTTGTGGGCGAACAAATGTTTGATATGCTAGTTTTTGTGTTTTCCTTGCTACCAATTTCCCTGCTACCTGCATTGCGTTTATAAGACACTGTTGTACTGGGTGCTTGATATTATAAGTGAGGAGGAACAAATGAATAAATAAAATCAAGTGGATGTTAAAAGGCAAAAGTAAGGTCCTCTGTCTAGTGGAAAGCCTGTCCTTTGCAATAGCAACATCAAGAAAACTTGTTTTTGCAAGAGATGCTTACGAACCATGGTATTCATGATACCTCAAAGTATGCAAGTACAACCGTCATGAGCGCAGAGCTTTCTCACTCTCCTCAGTAATTTGCAGAATGGCATATTTTTCTCAGGTAGCATCGTCTGAAAGGAAGTTCCCCTATATAAGGGTATTTTGAATTCGTGCCATAATATTGTAAGAACACAGTAAAATTTGATAACTGAATGTGACAAGGTTATTAAAAACATGAGTCTTGAATACTCTCACATACAAGGTCTACAACATGGCTTTTATGTAACCAGTACACATAAAGCAAACAACCAGCCCTAGGCTAATTGCTCTCTGTTTTTAAGATTATGTCAGTGCAAATGTTCAGCTGCAAAGAACAAAGGTAGCTAATACTTCTGGTATGACTGGAAAAACTGTATGACAACAAGATTAACTGAACTGTGCAGCTTGAACAGAGCAGTTTTTCAACATTATATCTTTCTAAAATGAAGTCGGTGAAGTCACCAATATACTTTGTTATACTGAAACTTCTTTAAATTGAAATAAGGCTTCTACATGAAGTATAACAGCAGAGGGGCTCTATTACATACATAAATGCAGCAAGAATGTTTGAATAAAGCAGTATAAAAAAATCAAATTTCTATGAAGCTTAAAGAAAGGTTTATGTTGAACCAGAGATTTGGCAACTACGTTTTCATAACACACCATCCAAGCCCTCGTCATGGTAGCCATACATCATGCATAAAGGTTACAGAAATGCAGATGCAACGCGATGTAGTGATAAGTGGTAAGAAAATCTGTCGGACACATTTAGCCAGCACCTCTTATTATCAATACCTCGGTTGTTTTGTATACCAAGACGGCAGGGCTGATGTTGCTCACCAAACCCTAGCTGTCAACTAAGTCTGACGAACGCTCAACATCTAAAACCATGGCCCGCCAAGGAAAACGCAAAGCTTCGGTCAAAAACTGCATAAACGCAAAACAAGCACTTGAACTACAGCTCCTCAGGTCACATGATGGCAACATCTGTTTTGTGACGTCGCACGTGTAGATACACACAATTTATCAAGACCTGATACAATGGCACGGCATCGCGCCAAAATGGCTCTATTTGTGGTAAAAGTATACCTACTAGCTCCAACCGATTTTGCTGAAAATGCACCCTGCTCTTCAGAAAGTCTAAAAATAACTTCTTTTACAATATGGATCATGAAAAGTGAGCTGTGCGATATCCAGAAATAACAGCAATGCCTGCTTCCTCACTGATCGTGAACACTTGCTGCATTTACTACCTCTTCTACGGTCACTTGACAGTCAGCAATAACAGAAACACAAAATCGGCTGCCGAGCGACGCATGACACTAGTGAGACAAAACCTGCGCTGCTGGTGGAGTGCGCAAGGTGCACAATAACACGCACACGTAACAGGCTATTCGCATACATGCTCTTTGACTAACCTTGTTTTTGTGGCAAGAAGGAAAGCATTCTGGTAAACCCTTGCCCACTAACTGGCTGCTTCACATTGGCATGCATGGCATGCAATTAGAAAAATGGGTCTACAAAAGCCGTGTGCAACTTGGTCATATTACCGCTAGTACCAGCGGTCATTTTAGTTAATCAGCATGGTCTCCCTCTATGGCAACAGTGAAACTTCATTATATTGATATCTCGGGGACAGACGTTTCGTCATACAGAGGTAAAAAAATGCATGGTTTTCTACTGCATCACAATGTAAAAATCAAACGCTTCGTTATATCAAGAATTTCATTATATCGAGGTTTAAATGTACATTTAAAACACAGCATGCCAACCAAAAATTTGAAATCTGTTTTTTAACCCAGAGATTGAAATATCCTACTGAGGAGTTTAAAATACAACAGAAGCTTATCTGGCCAAACACTTTTCATTCATGCCACTGAACTAGTTGAACACACGTTTTCATTTTACTTATGAAAAAGGCTCCCATGAGGGAGCTGAAAAGTTTTCTTAGGTGGACCTAATAAATTCCTACTTGGGTTGATGCAGTGCCTCAGGTTTTCCACCTTCATCTTCTTTCGTTATCACGAGTCTACTGCAGCTGCATGCCCTCACCCGTGGTCAGCTTAAATACTAAGGTGCGTCAAGCAGAGGTAACGCTTGTGCAATGTTTTACAACACACTTCATTAATCTTCATATCATTACAGATATGAAGCTGTATATTGGCCCATTTTTATTGACTTTCTGAGGATCTACAAAATGCAATAATACAATTAGGCAGACAAACTTTTGGTTGCTATGGCATGGTTGCGTACCGTGATTATTAAGCAGCACACGATGAAACAAAGATTACAGAAAGAAAATGAGACAAAGGAATGAGACAAAGGATGTGTCAACCTTGTTCTATCATTTTTTTCACTTGTGTGCTCTTACAATAGATAAGACACTCGGCCCACTCTTTCATTTTTCCACAGAATGCTTGTCAGCCCACTTACATGTACAGCTCTGCTAGATCTCTGCCAACGAGCCTGGCCGATCGTAGCCGCCCTGTGTGTTTGAACATGATCATGGTGTGCTCTGACAGATCCTGCAAAGAAACAACAGAACAGCACATCAGCAAGCAAGCAGTGAACACCAAAGTGAACAACAGCAGCCCTCAAAGGGGTCGTGAAAAGACTATGGAGCTGCCTGGCTATAATTTTCACTGCTTTAATAAGCATTCGACATTCCGATAGCGAAGTATTCCAGCACAATATTTAGTGCACACTTCATATTGCCCATTTGAAATCCTAGCACTCCTGCGCTCCCAAAACGACCAGACGGCACCACAGGCCAGCACGGGCATTAAAAAATGGCGTCACCGCAAGGCATTCGAAACAATTAACATATTGTAGGTGTTTATTGAACATATCTTGCTCATCTCTCTATTATGATCCTCATCCTACATTTCCCTGCCCTCTTCATTGCCTGTGCATGTGATCATCATCGCCATGTATGTGCTGCTCTGGTTAGCTGCCAGGCGACTAAGTCCAATAAATGTTGTCCAAACCGAGACGTTATAACATCGTTAACATTTGTTTGCAAAAAATAATAGTTTTGTATGAAGCTTGGAAGTAACAAAATAGTTAAACCAAATATAGCCCTGTGTGGTGCCAAATAATGGAAGCAAGGCTGGAGTATGGTTTGCTTTTAAATGACCTCCAGGGGCATGCCATCGTTGGAAGCCATGGTGGTGACTATGATCATGCCAGCTGCAAAGCGGAGGAGAACAAGCACTAGGAAATCAAAACTGTGTTTTTAATGCAACCAACCCAGATAATGCAACAAAACAATGCATATTATAATTCAAAAGGGTCAACTGGCGGGCCGGTTTGTAAAGCATAACTTTTCAATTCATAGCGCTTAGCAAACACAGACAAAGAAAAGAACGAGACGGGACACAGCGCTACTACCAACTCAGTGATTTTATTTCGCATGGTCATATATATGCATATGCACACTGCGCAAAGGAAAAATGGAGGAGAGGGAGGACGCACAAGACCCAAATGATCTGACAATCAGGCAGGTGGCTGACGCAACAAAAACAGCATTTCTATCTTTAATTTCCACTGCTTCAATTATTTCCCTCGTGAGCTGATCGCGGTTTTTGGCCAGCAACCGCACATGCTTTAATAATGGTTTGCACCCGCAGTGCACACAACGCAGAGCGAGGTGCCCCAACACTGTTAAATTCTCAACATTGTTAAAGGGACCCTGAAACGGTTTTGACGATTTTATGCAAACATGGTGATCCGGTAGAGCGGGTCATTAGGACCATTACAGGACAGATTTCAGCGCTGTGCGTAAAGTGTCTAATTTACAATAAGGTTTCAAACATGCGTATCGCAAAAGGTAGCAGCGGCTCGCCAAAATGCGTTTTCAAACGCCCCCGCCAATCGAACTACGAATGGGAGGTCGCTGATTGGCCCCGAACCATCAAATGCACGTAATTTTCAAAGCCTAGCTGCGAATAACGTGCTTCAACAATGTAGTACTCCTTCGTTTCAGCCAACGGTATCGTTGCGGCATCTGGCGGCGTACACATGAGTCGCCGGCGCTCTATTACAGAGGCTAGCACTGCCGAGGCAGGCTACCTCAGTGAGGATATCGGGGCGCTATGTCACTACGGGAGGCTCGGCAGAGCGGCTGACGCGGGAGGCGCTGTCGTCGCTAGCGCGCACTCCGCAGCAGATCGAGTTGAGGAGGAACATCAGTGGTAAGGAGGAAGGCGACAGAAATAAGCCCATAGCTGCCTTAGCGCATGGTGCTTCGATTTATTTATGGTGTGAATGATTTCACAATTGTGTTGCCTAATCAGTGACGCAATGTCAAAAAAGTGTTTCAGGGACCCTTTAAGGTGCTCATGCAGGCGATCGTTGATGCACCTCCCTGTTTGACCTATGTACCCCTTTCCACACATGAGTGGAATGAAATATGCCCCTCCCTCCATGCAGGAAACAAATGATTCAGGGTGTTGCATCTTGCAACCCCATTTACCGTGGCGCACAAGCTCGACAATTTCAACGGTGCGGATAACACTATCTGCAACCCTGCCCGTTTCGCAGTTTTTTTCAGATTATGGCTAACAGTGTGGAGATCAGGCAAAATGACAATCCTTATCCTTTCACGTGTCACATGTTCAAAGGCTTTTTGGTTGTCTTTCTTCGCATTATTTAGCATGCTACCTGCTACAGCGGTCAACACATGCATTGGGTAGCCCGCGTCAACCAGACGTGCCACTTTATCGCCAAAACATTTATGAACCAAATGCTGGTGTGACATTAAGCAGGCGTTTTTGAAACACAAGTTTATGATGCCTCGTTTTACTGACTTTGAATGTGTGGATGAGAAAGGGAGCAAGGGTTTTTCGCCTCTAGGCTATTAACACGGGTTTTTCGCCTCTAGGCTATTAACACCAGCATACCTGCTTGCTAGCAAAAGTGAGGGCGAGATCTAAAAACCTGATGGTTCCGTTAACGGGTGCTTCAAATGTTAAAATGAGAGGGCTGTAGCACTCATTAAAAACAGAGCAAAAGGTCCTGTCGCCACTCGGGTCTCTTTTTCATTCCAATAAAACTATGTAGTCATCGACATACTGGAAAATTCTTACTATGCCCTAGTCCTTTTAAATGAGAACACACTAAATGGTCTTTACGGGCCAGGAATAAGCCGATCAAGCGAGGCGCAATACACGACCCTATGGAAATGCCAGCTTTTTCAATGAAGTTTGAGTCCCCCCAAGCTGCGAACGTGGAAGAGAGATAAAAGCTTGGCAGTGTCAAGAATTTGTCAATGGCAATACCCGTTTCATTTTGGAACTTCACTGCAATGTGAGCTTTAATTTCATCTTCCACACACGGCAGAAATTCATTTCGGAGAATGGAATGAAACAGATCCTTGATGTTCAAAGAAAATGTGGTGAAGCTGCTATTGGCATTGTCATTTAAAAATTTGATGACATCATTAGGACTAGTTATGAGGAAAGGGTCCTCGACTGTCAATACATTTAACTTTTCCTGCAGGAAAGTTGTGACAGATTTTTGCCAGCACCCATTTTTTTTTAAACAATTACCCGGAATGGGCAGCCATTCATATGGGTTTTAGCCGTGAATAACATTTTTAAACTGGGCCCTTTGTTCTTGTCCAGATCCCAACCGAGGGCGTTTAAATCAAGGCTTGTACACAACCTACATGCTTCCTTCCTGGCTTTTGCTAGGCACACATCATCCCTTTAAAAAAAAACTGAGTTAACAGCATCCAGTGCCTTCGAATTGTAAACCTCCTTGTTTAAACGGTAAAACCACCATCCACATCATCTCGTACTAACGACAAATAGATTTGTCTAAGAAACGACACCATCGAATTCAGAGCGTAAGTACTGACGTTCGGTGCTGGAGGGCCACGATACTGAATATGCACATTGTATAAAATTTTCAAAACCCATTTCATGACCTCCTTAATTATGCCAAAAATAAGACATCACCTAATTACATAACCTAGAACAAGACACAAGCAACAAGGAATATCAAATTGTGATCCTAAAGAGTGAATTTACTTGAAAAAACAGACGTGTTTCCTATATGTATCTGGCAAAATCTGTGAACAGTCAAGAATTCTAGTTCACATGTGGTAGACTGCCCAAAGAACTTGTTCTACAGCTTCATATGGAGCTATGAAGAGGTGCCACTAACTCAGTGTACACTTCTGATGGGATTTTTTTTTTTTTCAATGGATACCAGCAGTGTTAATGACATTCTCAACAACAAAGACAGCAGTAAGGACAACGAAAATGTCAATGACAGCGTTCGTTCTCATGTCTGGTATGCAATGTTGCCAACGTTTACTTTGCATCAGGTCCGGAATGAGGTGGGTGCTGTGTGATTTCTAGATTAACAAGAAAAGATACGCAACGGCATAAAGTTTATACCCTTCAATAACGTTTCTAGCAAAAAAAAAAAAATGTTCCATGAAAAAAAATGACAAGTTGTTCATTAGCTTTGCAGAAATATTTCCTTTTATACTTGTCTAACAGCGTTACGAACAACTAGGTGTTGTTTTAATCATGAAGATACTAATCCAAGCCCTAAGCATGCTATGTTTGCAATCTTGCTGTTTTGGATAGGCCGTTACAGTGACATGCAAAGCTGCGCATAGAGGTCAGACAGATATTTGCTTACTTAATCAGTTTAAATGGCTTGTGCATAATTCTTTCTTCATTTTAATCACATTACAATGGAAAGAAAACGAGGGAGAGCATATAGCACTTGAAGGCCACATGGCTCACTCAAAACACGCTGTTTCCATTGATCATAGCACACAGTTCTTTCCTTTTTTTTTGCACAAGTCCGCCAGGTATTTTTACACGCTTGCAACACTCAGCAGACGCGCTCAACTGGAAGTGACTAAGCAACTGTGAAACATCAAAACAAAATTCACACCAAGTAAATGAAGTGTCCTATCTCCGGAACTGTATCTGGTAGCAAGTTCTAAGCACATTGCAGTACAAAAAGAGCAGAGCAGTGGTGATGACATCTCATAGCAATGTTTTCTGTTTTACTGCACAGCAGCTCAAATGCATATAGTTTCTGGGGATCAAACCTTTAACGACAATGTACTGTCTTTCTGACCACCTGGATTTCTAAAAATTTTTTGGCAGCCCTGTTGCTGGCCGAAAAATCAGTTTGCAAGTTTATTCACCATTTGCAACTTTGCAGGCACTGACATGCATGCAGTCTGTTTTATTCACTTGCACCACATGAATGTAAAACGTGTGCAGTGCGAAATAAACACAGCAGGGACATTAAGAAAATAATCCATTTCAAAAAGAATGCTGCAAATATACTCATTTCCTTTTTTCTTTTCGAAAGCACATGACTGAAATTGTCTCCGTGCAAACATTGCAAACCCAAGGACATATGGGCAGTTTTCCACAGTTATGTCCAATCCTTCTCAACAATATGTTGCTGTGTTGCCATACTACATTGTTGCATTCACTGGTTACTGTATGTTTTTATTGTTACCACTTCTGTGCTCGGTCTGATATGGACACAGACAACATGGGAATGTGAGAACATTCCCATGTGCTCACATTTAAATAAAAAAGAAAACAAAAATGGACTGACAGTACCTGTACATAAAGTAAGAACAAAAATAAAAGTGAAGCCTGCACTGTGTCAGCATACCACTAATTTGCTTCTTGCGTCGCATTGTGCTTGCACATTGAACTGGAGCTCTAGAATTTCTGAACTGCACATACACCACTGACAGCCAGTTCAGAGTGGTGCGAATGGATCACACACATGGATCAGAGGGCTGCCACTAGGGCGTTTCGGTAGCCATTCTTTGCCTCCTGCTGCTACCTATCTGAGACTAATGACACAAGCTGTCTCAGGAGATACTCACCAGGTAGTGTTTCAGAAAGGATTCCTTGGAAGAGAGTGCCTCTCTCAACTGACTGTGTGGAGAGCGGTTGTCCACCTCTGCGCACAGTAAGACAACACCAGAACACAATGAGGTTGAAAAAGCAATGTCAAAACTTTGGATATCGGCGCAGCGAAACGCACTTGCCCTCGCAGTTATAACCACCCATTTTTCTAGTAAATTATAACTAACTACAGCTTAGACTGCTTATAATGTAAGTTGCTGGAATCGCAAATATCCGCAAATATGGCAGAATCACAAATACAGCGGTACCACTAAGTCTACATGTGTGTAAAAAGCATCGAGCAGGTAGCAGTGTGTGTTAGAGAATCTAGGAGCGTGACAGGGCTGCTTTCGCCCACATAAAATTCTGGATACTTAATGAATTTAAGTCCACAGTCATGCTGTGCAAACAAGAAAAAAAGAACGCTCGAAAACAGAAGCGCTATAGCGACGTTGTCGTTTATGTGGACTAGTGCAGAACAGGACCGCACAGAAGTGGGAACCAATTACTGCACGCTACCCTTCTCAGACATATGCACAATGTCAAAAACATAGCGACCGCAAATGGCCATTCGAGTGGTCCACCTCACATCTATGCCCTCACTTCCGTTGCCGAAGTGATTTCTATGCTTTTGAAAGGCGGTCACCATGAATCACAGCTGCCCACGGCACCCTAGTGCAGCAAGCACGAAAATGCAGCTAGCGCTCATTAGGCTTAGGTCGCGCGGATGCGGGTGGTGCCCTCACAGTAAGCTTACCCTTGAAAACATGGGGATTGGGTGCACAAGAAATCACAATCACAGGCTGAACCAAGGGCAGTGCACATGAAACAATTTGACAATAAAAAGAAAAAAAAAATAAACTGGCAACAAACAACTGTAATGTGGACGCCATGCAACCGGGGATGCGCGTTCGGTGCAGAGCGTTTGCAGTCGACAAATGTCCAAAGCAGCATTCTCCATCGCCTTGCCAATCGTATCCTCATAGAGCACGCCTGTGATGCACTGCTGCCACGATCTTTCTAGGGGTGAAGCTCCTTAAGGTTTGGGTCTGTCCGTCCATTGTTCCTAGTAGCGCGTTACCTTCAAAGAAATGAATGATGCTACGTGTGGGAGGCGCGCCCTCGGCACGTGCCTCCCGGTGCGCGAGCTCTCTCACTCTTCCATCTGCTGTCTTGTGAGAGAGAGAGAGAGAGAGAGAGCGAAAGGCGCGCGTTGACTATGGAAACGTTCTTTCTTCGATGAACGCGCTACCAGCTCGCAAAGAAGGAGAACGCGCCCTCACCCGCGAGAGACAAGCTTGACGCAGGCAGCGTCTTCTAGCGAGTTTCTTGATTGAAAAATACTGACTGCTCGCGCTGCAGAACCGTTCACCGGCCACCCATATATATATATATATATGCACTGGATCTTCACTTGCAATGAAGTGCCGGTGGGAGATTTCACTTGTGCATAGTTGAACCATAAGGATTCGTAGCGTGCGCGTTAACTAAATTAATCCGGAACTCGGCACGATCTACGATGAACCTCCGGAGCTTCGCCCACTCATCATCATTCACTCCGTGGATATGCTGTGAATTTCTTTTTTCCTTTCCTCCACTCCTTGTTCATACGTTTCGCGCTTCTTCCTTCATGGCGATTCATTTTACTCTTCTCGGACGTGCACTTCCTTTGTAAAGCTTGCTCGCTACTTCCGACTGTTTACGGGATTTCCCTGCAGCCGTATTATAACCCGCCTTTCATCTCAGGGTGTTGTAAAATAAGCAGCATGCGTGTACATAAGTTCTATGGGAGCGTAAACAGGGGTCAGAAAAGACGACGTTATAGCTGGTCCTGCACTATAAGCAGTTACGTTACAAGCGGTCAGTGCTGTTACATTGTTTCACGGTGCAACCTTCAGAGGGTTGCCAATGAATGGTGCGTAATAGGAGAGGACAACCTTCCAGTGTTTATAGCTTGAAGTTTCCTGTCTGTTCCATATAGACCACTGTATTCACCATGGTTCATAAACACAGCTGCAGAGGCAGAACACCCCTGTTTGCATACATAATGATAACATCAGAAACAGAAATCATTATGTGAGCCTGCCTTTGCTGTAGTGCCAACTTACAACTGGGTACAATGGTGCATCCACTTAGGTTTATAGTTTTTGCAGCCTGCACCTGCATGCTTGCTGCATTTCCGGAGACTTTACAAATGTTATAATGCACACAGACCAAGTAAGCTTATAGATCTTATAAAACTCCATGAGTTGGTTGTGCATGCACCATCAGTGCCATTATGAGAAATTGCTATCACAACAAATAAATTGTCCGAGATTAATGCACTATTGCACGTAATTAGTGACCCACGAAGTGTTCCACTGAAAAAAAGCATGCTCAGGAAGTTGCTCATCCTACAAGCAACAAAAAGAAGAAATGACAGGGAGACCTCAGTCATGACGTGGTGCGGTAAGTGACACTCACCGGCAGCTGAAGATTGCATGCCCGAAAGCAGTGCTATCACCACGAGCAGGTCCTCGGAAGTAGACTCCTTTCCAGGCATCAGGCCACATAGGTCACCCAACTGCTTCAGCTGTAGATGACAAAGAAAGCACACGAAATAAACAATCAACCTTTCCTGAAGCTAAAGAGTCCCCCTGTGGCAATCGTTACAATAATATGTGGCCTTTGTGACTTGGTCGAAGGAGTCTGCAGGCTCATGGGTGCCTGCTCCAAATGTTGGTTCGAAACTGCTATCCATTCTCTGCTATTTTTCTATTCTTTTATTCCCCGTCTCAACCTTAAGAGGCACCGACACAAAATTTTGCTAACATTTCAAAAAAGTATTCAGCATTTCATTTGCCTCATTGGGAGCAAGGTTTTCTCCTAAATTGACCAAGCTAGAATGCAAGTCAGCATACCACTACAATCTAGAATGAGAGCTCTATGTAGCAGTGCAAGAATGGATGCTCTAAACCTATATGAACAAAAGTTACGATATGCCAAACATTCATGGGTAAGCCGATGTTGAGCTGAGATGTCACTCACTAAAGTTCAATATAACATAACTTTTGTTCAAACTGGCTTAGAACATCCATTCTTGTACTACTACATACAGCTACCATTTGAAGCTATAGTTATACACTGATATGCATTTTAGTTTTCTCAGTTTAGGAAAAAACCTTCCTCCCGACAAGACAAATGAAAGTTGATACATTAAAAACCAAATAGTCCTTTAAAAATAATTGCCTATTTAAAATCAGGTCATAAATATGCATAAACACGGCAAATTTCATCAGAATCGAAGAAGAAAAAGTGTTTAAGAGCAGGGTCCCCCTTTAAATTAATGTTGAAGTTCTCATGCGCAGCTGAGCGCTATACGCTGTACCTCACAGCATTGGCATCACATTAGGTGACTGAAGTGAACTACCAACTTCTGTAATGTCATCACAGAGGCTGAGCTCCGAGCAGAGCAGCCAGTAATGATTACGTCATAGCCACCATTGCTCTTTTGCTGCAATTGCACTAGTATACTCCTTGTGATACCAGCCCCAACAAAACCGTCAGCACCAGACAGCGACGATGACAATAACATGCAGTACGTGCAGTAGGCGAAAGGATGCAAGCGGGAGATCAAGATTCTGTGGGAGTGCGTCACAGTTCTGTGCGCTCATGTAATCGAACTGGTTTACGACACTTCAAACGCTAAATGCGGTAGACGCATGCGGCCACCTGTTTTTGGAGCTCTCCCAAGCCAAAACTCAAACTGATTGGTAATAAACAGACCAAATATAATTGCCTGTTATGCACTGCAGTAAATGATATGACACATTACGACTAACAAGCCCCCAATTACACATTTCTGTAAAAAGCACATGACAAAAATTTTTGTGTTAGCGACGGCCCTTTAAGGGCTTAGAAGATGGCACCATGTTCTTTCCTTACTGCAATGACATACAACACTGACAAAACACTTACAAGGAGATAATTACTTCACCAAGATACAGCATAGACCGCTTATAACGCAAGTCGCCGGAGTCGCGAATACCCGCACTATAAGCGGTACCGCACTATAACCAAAATAACATTTTTCAATGTCTACACGTGTGTAAAAACTGTCGAACAGGTAGCGGCGCGTGCTAGACAATCGAAGCGCGCGACCGGGCTGCTTTAACCTGCTTAAAAAAAAAGAAATAAAAAAAACTGATATTTCAAAGGTTTAAGTCCGCGGCCGCGCTGCACAAAAAAGAAAAAGGAAAAGGAAAGTGCAGACTTCCCACGGAACCAGACTGCGCAGAAACAGGAACCGATTACTGCACGTGCGCGATGGAAAAAACGTATCGATCGCAAACCGCCATTCGAGTGGTGCGCCCTGCCATCCATGCCTTCGCTTCCGTTGTCAAAGTGATTCGTCCGCGTTTTAAACGCGGCCGCATGAACCACAGTCGCCTGCGGCACCCTATCTGCAGCCAGCACCGAAAAGGTAGCGCTCGTTAGGCCTAGTTTGTGAAGTCGTGGGCAGCGTGCCACGCGGGAAGGTTGCCCTTGACAATATAGGGATCGGGTGCACAAGAAATCGCTCTTGTGGGGTGATTCAAGGACAGTGCGCATAAAATGATTAAAAATAAAAAAAAGGAAGAACTGGAGACAAACACCGGTAACGTGGACATCATGCGATCGCGGGCGCACGTTACGAGCCAACAAACGGCCATAGCAGCATTGTCCGTCGCCTTGGCAATCCTATCCTCATAGGGCATGCCCGCGACACCCTGCTGCCGCGGCCTTTTTTTTCTTCCCTCCGCTCCTTATTCATTCGTTCCGCGCTTTTTTCTCCTCCATGGCGATTCGTTGCGCTCTTCTGGGGCAGCGCACTTCCACTGTGAAGCCTGCTCACTACCTCAATTGTCCGCCGATTTCCCGGCAGCCGCATTATAACCGGTCTTTCATCTCACGGAGCTGCACAATAAGCGGTATGCCTATACATTAAGTTCTATGGGAGGTTAAACGGGGGTCAGAAAAAACCGCATTATAGCCGGTCCTGCACTATAAGCGGTTACGTTATAAATGGTCTCTGCTGTACATCAATGACATGATGCTATCAAGGAAATGAGAATTACAAAAACATGGCACAGATTTTGAGTAAACTTAACCCTGGTTCCAGCTGACATCTTCAATGGTAAGTGACAGATTCACCGATAAAGGTATCTGTACCAATATGTACTACACATTAACTCCAGTGCATAGTAGTTTTGCATTGGGGGTGCACCGAGTTCAATGTATTAGGGCAACTTTCCAGTGCCATATCAGAACCTCTCACACAGGTGTACATCCATGAGGGTCATCTTCGAAGTAAGCAAGACCCTTGTGCAGATTAACATCTCGAAATGAAAAATTAGCATTCAATTGTTTGTAGCACAAGGCTACAAAGAAATCCATACGGATTTCTCAAAAATGAAGGCTTAGTCGACAACCCCCCCCCCCAGTCTGGTTTGAACCTGGGACCAATGCATGTCTGGGGCAGCCACTCTACCAATTGAGCTAACCAGGCAGGCTACCAACTGCCAGTATGAGCGAAACTGACTGACATCCTGCCTGATAACTCAAGACTGACATCTTCAGAGCCAAATTGTATGCTTTCTCAGGAACTCTTGTATTCCTACATGCCATGTGACTAGGAATGTGCTAAAAGCAATGTTTATGCCACACTAGAAATGAATTAAATGCCTACTTGCAACTTCCCTTGAGGCAGTACATAAAACTTTCATTTAAATGCAATAGCTCAAGAAGCAGAGGCTCACAGGAATATGGATATGAAGTGTCATTGCAGCTGGTCGAAGGAGGCTTATATATAGCAAATACATTTACAAAATGGCTTATCATTCTTGCTTTAAAACAAAAGACAAGGCCCCTTGTCAAACGCTTGCTCTAGACTTGGGCATCTCTCGCTGGACCACTGTTAACCACAGAAACAACAGAGTACCACAAAGTGCAGTACGCACCTTTTCTCTGGCATAGGACCAGAGCCCCACAGTATGCAGGGAGTATGCCGCACCATTCACCATGGTGGACTGCTGCTGCGACTGCTGCTGCTGCTGCTGCTGCGGCTGAGGCTGTTGTTGCTGTTTGTTGTCCCCCTTCCGCGATGGCGGCGGCGTAGCATTGGTAGCAGGCACTACTTCTTCTGCTGGACCGTCACCTTCGCACGCAGACAGCACCTCCAGGCAGCTGGTGAACACCCAGCATGCCACTGCCCCAGGAGGTGTAGTTATCTAGGAGCAGCAACACGGTAAGAGAAGCAGCAACATGGCATTATTGATGATGGAATGTAATGCTGGCCAAGAAAGTAAATGGACCACGGCTTAGGTGGCCAGAGCAGCGGCAAGGCCGCAACGCCACGCTGCCACATACATATCTTGTTCAGCGCACTGAGGTTGAGAGTGCATGAAAGGAAAAATTAGCACCCACCAGTATTGTAGCACAAGGCTACAAGGAAATCCATATGGATTCTCAGAAATGAAAGCTTCCTAGTTGCCGAAAAATTCATCCTGGCCCGGGGTACAAACTCGAGACCAGCGCCTGCAGAGCGAGCGCCCCGGACAGGCATTGGTCTCAGGTTTGAACCCCGGACCGGGACGAAACTTTTTAGCAACTAGGAAGCGTTCATTTCTGAGAAATCCGTACGGATTTCCTTGTAGCCTTGTGCTACAAAATGGGTGGGTACTAATTTTTCCTTTCATAAATGCTACTCCACCTTGCAGATTTCTGCAGAACTCACTTGCAATATGTTCAGGTAGTGTGTGCCCTGAGTCGCGTTAAACTTCACCTTCATGTTAAATGTCACCACCATTATGAATCCCGTAGCCGCTCCTAACACCTAAAGCACAGTCCGTTTACATTTTTGGCCGGTAGGACGTCTATGCAGAAATAAGGAAGGTACTGGAGTGTACTGAGTGATTTGACGATCATGTGGCAATGATGAAAGCACAGACTTCTCCCAACTAGCTTTGAGAGAATGCATTACATCAGGACACGTATCATTCTTCATAAGTATGCAGGTGCATCCCAGATATTGTGAGACAGTTTCATTTGCATTGAAGAGCTTGAGTATTATTGCGAAAATTTTCGTTCGACAATGAAAATGCCATGTTTCTTTCTTGTGCTAAATGTAAGTTGCTTGCTGCTGCCAAATTCAAAACAAATCAAGTGCTTCTGTCAGGCCTAGACGTCTTTAACTCTTGCTACTGTTGCCTGTAACAAGTACAGGCGTACGCATAAAAGGTTCCAACATGTTGGCTTTATAATCCAATCAGAGAGACTGTGTGAGCCAATGAGGACTCACAAGATGGAATATTCACATCCAGAATGGCACCCTACGGCACTGACAAACTTACTGAAACTCCCCAGAAACAGAAATTGTTGTCGACATGACTAAAGATTTGCTAAATTAAGCTACCCTTGCTTGCTAGGTTAGCAACACTGCTATGTATGTTAAAGTGTATGTCTTTTTAGGCATGTGCTAAAGTGCCAACATGGACACAAGTTGGTTAACGTATATAAAGCGCTCTGTACCTATGCCATTCCTAAAACACATATGCAAACGCTCTCGATGCACCATATCTGTGAAAAGAAGACTCACCTCCAGGATCGCTAGCTCGTGGACGGTGTTGTGTAGGAACGAGAGTGTGCGGGATGCCATCTCGGATGTTCGATTCTGGAAATAAGAATGCACATTGTTGCAGGTAACAAAGGCAAGCACATTATAAATTTAATGTTGTACTTAGCCAGAAAGAGGAAGGAGAGACAATCCATTGCCTTTCAAATCACCTAACTTCGCATTCACTTTTATGTACCAATGCTTGCGACCAACGTGTACTGCTGAACATTCTCAACAAGATACATTTTTGTGGTACCATGTTAGTACCACTCCAAAACAACAGAAGCACACATTACTCATTTCGTTCTGCAATCTAACCCAGCTTTGCTCTAGCATTTACAAGTGAATGTCGCACGCTTGCTGCCCACATTTGTACTATGCCACACACCTGAAGTGCATGTCGCGAGATATGTAGAAAGAAGCCAGAGCTGTGAAGATTTATATGTAGGAGATGGGCTTAATATTTACATATGTTATTCCAAGTTTTTCCATGATTCACCGATATGCTTCACTTGCGGTGTTCGAGGGCATATTTCACGTTTCTGTCATCGCCCACACCGCGCACCACGCTTTTCGACGTACACGGCCCGCTTGAACGATGACGCGCCCCCTACAGTTGGCGGCCCTCATCTGCCGCGGCCATCACCTACCCGATTTCGCGGTGACTCCCCTGCCTCCGACCGAAGCCTTACGCCGCCGCCGACACGACCACGCCGTTCACCGTCACCACGTCGCTGGTCGCCTCCCCCGCCTCAGCTGGGAAACTAGCTGATGCGACCGATGGAGGTGCGGTCGCGGGACGGTCAGATACGCCAATTCCTCCATGTGCTGTTATGCTAAAGAACAAAGTGCGTGTGTGTGTAGACGGTGTAAATACAACAGCTCTTGTGGACACTGGTGCAGTAACCTCAGTTATGAGCCTTCGGTTTAAGGATCGGTTTTTAGGACATAAAGTCATGTTCGCTTGGCATCGCAAGGAAACTTTTCGCGGCGTTGGGGGTGAAACATTGCGTCCTGTAGGTGTGTGTTCTGTTTTAATCACGATTGGAGGGCATAGTTTCAGAGCAGAGTTCACAGTATTGACCCGCACCACTCATGACATTATTTTGGGCATTGACCTACTCCATGAATGTGGTGCTATGCTTGACTGCGGGACGGGAGGGGTCCTTCTGCGGGGAACATTGCCAACGATTTCACCTGAGGATTTTCAGACTGATCAAGCCGAGGTATTCTCGTTGTGTGAAGATGTGTTCCTACCCGGTCGGACAGGCATGTTTGTTCCTGTGTGCTCTTCGTGCGTCCAGAGGGGACCCTGCAGCGGCCTTGTCGAACCCGATCATAATAATGCGATTAAGAAGAATGTGCTGGTTCCACGATCACTCGTTCAAGCCACTGACGGACGCGCTTTTTTGTGGACAGTCAACCCGTCAACCGAGGCAGTAGTTCTACCAGCCGGACTTAAACTGGGCACATTTGAGGAGCAAGACGAACTTGACGTACGGATCATTGCAGAGTCCTCTGAAGTTAATCGACCACCACCCGACTACTCGGCTGAACTGCGACGAATGATAAACAGGTCACTGTCCACTCCTGAGCAAGACTCGCTCCAAGAAGTACTTACTCAATACGTGTCAATCTTTGATTTTGCTCAAAGGGAGCGCCCCCTTGTGTTACCGGAATCTCGTACGCAGCATCGTATCAACACGGGACAAGCCACACCCATCCGCCAGAAACCTTATCGCGTATCTCCATCGGAGAGGGTAGTGATCGCCGATCAGGTCAAGGACATGCTTCAGAAGGGCATTATTCAAGAGTCATGTAGTCCCTGGGCAGCTCCTGTTATATTGGTCAAAAAGAAGGACAATTCATGGAGATTTTGTGTAGATTACCGCCGTCTCAATGCCGTCACAAAGAAGGACGTGTATCCTCTACCGCGCATCGACGACGCCGTTGACTGCCTTCATTCCGCCTCGTACTTCTCATCGGTCGATTTGCGTTCGGGGTATTGGCAGATACCAATGCACCCGTCCGACAAAGAGAAGACCGCCTTTGTTACGCCTGACGGACTCTTCGAGTTTAACGTGATGCCGTTTGGCTTATGCAATGCCCCAGCAACCTTCGAACGATTTATGGACTCTGTACTTCGCGGTCTCAAATGGGAGTCTTGCATGTGCTATTTGGACGACGTGATTATTTTTGGCAAAACTTTCCACGAGCACAACCAGCGGCTTGCCATGGTTCTAGATTGCATCAGAGAAGCCGGTCTCGTATTAAACTCAAAAAAGTGTCATTTTGGCGAGCGTCAAGCCCTTGTGCTTGGATATCTGGTCGACAAGGACGGCATACGGCCTGACCCCGAGAAGACTGCCGCTGTTCGCGACTTCAAACAGCCGAAAGCAGTGAAGAATCTCCGAAGCTTCCTGGGTCTCGCTTCATATTTTCGCAGATTTATCAAAGACTTTGCCCAGATCGCTCATCCTTTGACATGCCTCCTTCGCAAGGACACTCCCTACCTGTGGACTGCACAGTGCGAATCTGCTTTCGAGCAGCTGAAGTTCCTGCTCACTTCCGGCCCTCTCCTACGTCACTTTGATCCGACGGCATTCACAGAACTCCATACGGATGCAAGTGGTGTGGGCGTTGGTGCCGTGCTCGTCCAACTGCAGGATGGACGCCAACACGTGGTTGCGTACGCTAGTCGCACCCTGACAAAGGCTGAGAGCAACTATACCGTGACAGAATTGGAATGTCTTGCAGTTGTGTTCGCCGTCCACAAGTTCAGACCATATCTGTACGGCCGACATTTCAAGATCGTTACAGACCATCATTCCCTCTGCTGGCTTGTTGGCCTGCGCGACCCAGCTGGCCGATTGGCACATTGGGCATTAAGGCTTCAAGAGTATGACTTTGCTGTTGCCTACAAGAGTGGTCGCTGTCACGCAGATGCCGACTGTCTATCTCGTATCCCCTCTCAAAATAGCAGCACCGATGACGACGATTTCGACAACTACCTTTCTGTTGTCTCCTCCGAGTTTCCAAATTTTGACATCTTCAGGAATGAGCAACAACGTGATCCTTCACTAACACCACTTATTGATGCTGCCCACAGATCTGAATGGGAAACGCCTTTTGTTATTCGCAATGGTCTGCTATATCGCAAGAATTATTCTGGCAGCGGAGCATCGCTGCTTCTCGTCGTTCCGGGGTGCCTGCGCCTTGCGGTTCTCAGGGCCATGCACGACGACATTACGGCCGGACACCTCGGCTTTGCTCGGACGCTTCATCGCATTCGACAACGCTTCTATTGGCCACAACAATGGAAGACAACCAAGCAGTACGTCGCCAGTTGCGATGTGTGCCAGCGTCACAAACACCCGACTACCTCCCCTGCGGGCACGCTGCAGCCAGTGAAGCCACCGACGTCACCGTTTGAAAAAGTGGGCATAGATTTACTCGGCCCTTTCCCCAAATCTTCAAGTGGCCGCCGCTGGATAATCGTATGTGTCGACTATTTGACGCGTTTTACGGAGACTACGGCACTTGTTTCAGCCACAGCCTCTGATGTGTCGTCATTTCTGCTGCATTCGATTATCCTCCGCCACGGAGCCCCCCGTGTGGTGATAAGTGATCGCGGTCCGCAGTTCACCGCTGACGTTGTAGAAGAATTACTGCGGCTGTGCGGATCTCAATATCGGCATTCCACGCCTTACCATCCGCAAACGAATGGGCTAACGGAGCGCACCAATCGCACTATTATTAACATGATCTCCATGTACGTCTCAGCTGACCATAAGAACTGGGATGCTGTACTGCCTTTCATTACGTATGCTTTTAACACAGCTAAACATGAAGTCACGGGGTACGCTCCTTTCTTTCTGCTCTACGCTCGTCATCCCCAGAGCTTCCTCGATACCATACTTCCATTCTCGACTAACGAAGACATTAGTGTCGCGCAGACTTTGTGTCGTGCCGAGGAAGCGCGTCGACTTGCTCGGCTCCGAACCCTCTCGTCAAATGCCCATGCCAAGGCCCGTTACGACGCAAGACACCGTCCGCTTACTTTCGCCAAAGGCGATTTCGTTTGGCTGTGGACACCAGTTCGAAGAAAGGGCTTATGCCAAAAGTTTCTCTCCAAGTATTCAGGCCCATTTGTTATACTGAACTGCTTGAGTGATGTGACCTATGTCGTCGCCAAGGTCACGGCTAACAACCGCTGTTCCCGCAAGACGCAAGTTGTGCACATCGCGTGACTGAAGCCCTGCGATAGACGACTCATACTATGACTCGCTCGGCGAGCTTCGTCTGCGCCGGAGGAAAATGTAACGTAGCGCTGGAGGAGCGTGAAGGACGACGAAGAAGAGAGCGCGCAAGGTTTTTGAGGGATCGGCCGCTTCTGACCGCCATGTTTTTGCTCATCTGCTCTCACCATTCGCTTTGTAAATAAATCCATCGTCACAGCCGTAACAATATGGTATTTGACACTGCACATTAGTTGTTTGTTTGTGCCCATTAAATTCTGTACACATTTTGTCAGAACAGCAGCACATACAATTTGATTGATCAGCCGTCATGTTCCTCCCTGCCAAGCCAAAGTGACAGAACTGACCAATGACTTAATCTAGGATATAGAAAGCACATAAGTAACACTGCAGGGGCAAAAAATGATGCGCTAAAACACAGACAGGAAGTTTGAAATTTTCAGTCAGACCTGTGTTTGCAGTATTGAAAGCAGCCTAGTTCCTCGCATGCCCGAGAATCATACCGTGTCCTTTATTACTCTACGACACGAGTCAAACAACAAGCAAAAAGCCAAACGCTCCCCAGATAAAACTGCTACTGAGAGGACTTACAGTAGTAAGCTCACATCTCCCTTACACAAGGTGCCACTGATATAGTACAGTAAACATCCCTGCTCATCAGTGACCACCTCACGTACATGTTGACTAACTTTCACTAGCAATGCGCAGATATGTTACGCAACTCAGCGAAGTCTCAAATTTCGCTGTAGTGCAACATATGGCACCATCTGGCAAACACTAACTGTCAGCTTTTTCTTCCAAGATTTCGGTGAACAGCTTCTTGTCCTTTTTTGACTCTCTCACATTGTCTTCGTTGTTATACACACAAGATGTACCAGAGGCTCCAGACAAGACGGTGAAAACCAGCACAAACATTAGGCAGCACTTTTGCAAGTAATAAATGTATAGCCAAAGCATTCTTTGATACACTGTTGGGCAGAGAAACTAGAAGGTTAGCTGCTAAAACACTGCCAAGATGGCTGCACACATATAAGGAGGAGGACGAGCATTTGCCCCTACAGCCTTTAACATTGAGTACTCCTGCATGTATTTCACGCATAAAGGTAAAGGTAAACAAAATAGAAGTAAAGGGGAAAACTGAGGCTCGAAGTGACGAGAATTGTGTACAGGGGAATTTCACTAGAAACATTTAGGCTGGGGACTCGTCAGGACAGCAACTGCTTTACATCGGCTCTTCATTAAGGCAGCAATTTGTTGAAATATTGCCTCCAGTGGCATTTCCTGTTTGACGACTCCTTATACATGAGGGTACTGTAGGTACATAATGAAATTTTTAAAGAAATTCGACAAATATAAGGAGATGAGGCAATGAATTTCGGCAGATTGCAAGCACTATATATGTGCAAGGCATAGCGGCACATAGTACCTGCAGGCGGAGTAGGGCGCACTGCCGAGAGAAGAGGTAATTGCGCAGCTGCAGCAAGGCACCCTTGCTGCGTAGCAGAAGCTGTCGCTCGGGGCTGTGCGCGGGGTCTATGCCAAGCCGCAGCCCTCCCCAGGCCTCACAGCCCAGCTGAGCTAGCTGGCACAGCCACTCGGGCATCTCTGCAGCACAGGAAACGACACAACACAATTGGTGGAGTGAGCCTTGGATTCTGAAAGTGACTCACTTGGGCCGGCTTTGCACTGAGGTATGTTTGGTGTGACACTGTCTCCGAAGGAAAAAAAAATCTGACCCCAGTTCTTTTACGTGGCAGAACTAAAGATATTTTTATGAGGCACAACACAGTGAGGGTATCACATATTACTTCTGAGCACATGGAGTCCTTTACTAAGCACTTAAACATACTAAGTACACAGGTGATCTTGCATTTCACTCCTACTGAAATGCAGCCGCTGTGGTCAGCGATCGAACATGTGTCCTTGAGCTTATAAGCGTACTGATGTAGCCACTAAACTACCACAGCCAGCAACAAGTGTCTCGTCTGCCGAGTTGGTCAATGAAGAATGGGCACAAGCAGTTCGAACACACTGGCTGAAATAGGATACCCCATAAAAGAAAGGAAAAAAACCATATCAGCTCGTCATGGCACCTTGGTTCTACAGCAGCCATTCAAATCTCCTCTTAGTTTTCCCCCAACCTTGATTTCTTTTCCCATTTCATTTGATAGTGCCCCAACTACATAGCCCTCTATTTTTACACATAGCCAAGCATTCAAAAGTGGCCCACATTGGCCAAGTGCCATAAGAGGCAAACTGGGGGGTGTTCACATTCCCAAAGCTTTCAGCACATGGCACTCAAGTGCTCTGCAAGCTGATTTCCCAACACGTCTGGTGCCTGTGACATTACCGTTGGTGTATTACAGCATTAGATATGGCATCACAGTTACCGTGGCAACACTACCCAGTGGCAAGGATACACGAGACCATGAGGAACTCTCTCTTTGGCTTGGGACCCCATCATGTGCGGTCTATCCTTGCACTAATGGCGGTTGAGGAGCTCCGCTGGGACGAAACAGAAAACTTCTACCCATGCCTTGATTGAGCCTCCGTTCATGAGACATGGCTCAAGAACGACACGCAGTCTTGGGTCTCTGGCAAGGGCAAACTATAATTGCTCGGTATTCTGCTGCAATGAGTTCAACGCCATCGATTCTACTTGTGTGTTACATTGCCATATTCTGTAGCATTCGGCTAGCAGGCTTATCTTGTAAGATGTGTAAGTAAATACCCTTTTTGTTGCTTTGCACTAGCATCGTACTGTCTCCTTTGTTCCTTAAGCACAGCAGAGACGCCCACAAAACAAATTTAAAAAATGGAAGGCACTTACCTCCACTGGCTGAATTGATGACCACCTGGGTAAACAGGGCATCAAGCTCGTCATACTGTACAAGGGCCTCGTCATACAGCCCCAATGCCTCCAGCACAAATGCGAGCTCCTCCTAAAGGAAAGAACCATGGGCTGCAGCTGTAGATAAGCACTGCACATTTGCAAAATGTGACCAGGTATAAACAATCATGCTTCATCAGGTAACCACAGCTGTTTCTATATCATGGTCCCTTTTCTACATTCTTATCTCAACTACAGGCTTAGTAGGAAAGAGGAAACAGACAATCAAAACTCTGCTTAAAAGGAAGTGTGTCATCTGATACAAATGAAGCAAGCGTGTGTTTTTTGGGCTTGTATGCTGAAGCAATGAAAGTGCAGCTACAAGTACTATTGCCAAAGAGTCTCGACGACAATCAAAGCACATTGGTGCGATAAACTGTTGAACACGAGATACCTAAAGCAAGGGTTTAAAAAGGAGAATGTACTTTCTTTTCTTTTTCAACACAAACTGACCATTTTACTCTGACTTTACTATATCAATGTTTTAACTGTAGTTTGTTTAGTAATTATACATTGTACATATATGTTAAGTGAAGCTAAAGTTACAAGTTACTTCCCCAAGCCATCCACCAAGCTTTTATAAGACATAAATTCACACAAGTGTACGGAGGACGCTGCTGTCACCATGACTGGCAAAGTATGGTAGCAGCTTCTATTATGTAAACTGCCCACATTTATAATTTGCAAAGTGCAATCAACCACTGATCCTTGCTCGTCACAGTTCATGTCACGCACAATTCAGCCTGATTTTGATGTCCTTTGTTACAAAGCCGCTGCAGGTGTGCTTGCGACGGTGTGGCGCCACCAGGGGACATGAGTTCCTGTGCCGCACGTGCGCGTGTGCTTTGTGTGTGCGAATGTTTTCAGTTAGCACAAAAGGAAGGCCAGCCGGGAAGAACGTCCGGTCCCAAGCCGAAGAGTCAACCCCGTCCGGCACATCTGGAAGTGGTTCGTCCGGCAAGTGTCCACCTTATCAGCATCGGACCACACAAACTGTTAACCGGTGTGTGTCTCCGCACGTGCACGTGTGATAACGGTGGTGCTGGCCGTGTGACGCCATCGTCTCCGGCGTCGTTTCCCGGAATTTCGGTAATTACGGCCATGGGCGGGTCAAGTACGGACACCTCCCATCCTCTCCCTCCTCCCTCGCCCAGGAACCAATGGGGGAGAAGCCCGAGCAACAAAAAGCGTGGGACCCAGAGAAGGACTCCTGAGGAAAGAACTCTCTGAAGAGAACGCTCTTGTAAATATGTAAATAAACGTCTTTTAAGTTTTCTCCATCTCTGCCTCGGCTCTCTACTCCCGAAGCCCAAGTGCCTGCGAGTCGTCTCCGCCGCTGCGCAACACGCTACCCGCTGGTCGGCTCATTCAGCAGGCCAGTTGCAACACCTTGCACAGTTTGGTGCAGTAAGTCACAAAAATAGCACTTTGGTGCCACTGGCCTGGTGGACCCACACCTGGCCCCATTTCATTACAGTGAAACCAAAACATTAACCTGCTTGTTAATTTTAAGAACTTTTCGTGAACAAAAGCTATTACAGTTTAACCCCTTTATAAGAGACATGCCCCAGGAAGCACCTTCTGTCTCTTACGTAAGTGGTCTCTTATAAGCAGGTTGCCATGTTTCTATTTTCTGGTCAACCCTTCTTTCGGTGTGGGCACACTACAACTAAATTGACCATAAAATAAGGCTATGGGATGCTGCAAAGGGTTTATTATACACAGTAAAACCTCATTACAACGAAATTGAAGGGGGAGTCTTAATTAGTACTTTGTTATAACCATCAGTTTGTTGTATCCAATATCCATGTTGTCTATGGGAATTTGAAGGGTAATTATGATTGATTTGTTATATTCATTAGTTTATTATATCCCTGTTTGTTATATAGAGGTTGTGTTGTATACCATTTGCCTTCATGTTAGGAGATTTGTTTGGTAGACTGTGCGACTCGAAACAGAATTCATGTTGTTTCCATCACAACCTTGTCACACTACTTGGTTATCATTTTCCTTGCTTGCTCAGTGAATTGAATGCAGTTAGCAGCCAACAGTGCTACATTTAGAGTAAAAATATCTCCTACAAGAAAGACTACAGACCAAAATTTAGTGATATTTTGTCCTTCATAAGCAACTGCCCTCAGGTGCATGTTTGTTACAAAAGAGGTCTAACTAATGGGACAGATAGGGCAGTCAACCATGTGACTAAATGTCGTCTCTTATGCCCGCTTGTCTCTCATATCAGTGTCTCTTATAAAGGGGTTCAACTGTAAAATATGGGTGTACATATAAATCCTTCACATCATCCCGATTAAACAGCACAATATTACGCAGGATTTCATATGCCAGTGCAGTGTCCTGGCTGCGAGTACAATAGTGAACAACTTTCACTAATGCCAACCATCTGGAGTTTTTCAATATGCGCCTAAATATGAAGCATGTACTGTATCAGTTACATAACGATGCAGCAACTGGGATCCGAACCTATGTCTTTGCATTCAGAAGCAGAATGCCACAGCCACTGAACTGTACTGTAGCAAAGAACACAATCTGAATGCACTACAACTAATGTTCATTCCTGAATTTTGGAAATGGACATTTTGCTCTCATTTCCATCCGTAATTATAAACCTTTTCTTGGTCAAATAAATAAAAACAGGGTGTCCAAAAGCTACTTTACCAGTCTTAACTCCCTCTGTTCTTATGCGTCCCTTCTTGGAGTCATGTGTCCAACGACCACAACACGTCCCAACACGTGTGCGCCCTAATTATCAGCAACCTTTCCTCTGTACCTGCAGGAAAAAGAAGTGCAGAAAAGACCACTGGGGTGCAGTTCGCCGCTCCCGCTGCATCCGTATCAGCTCCTCGTAACGGCCCAGGTGGCGTCCTGTTGCGTGCAGCAAAAGCTGCCGCAGACGACCCAGCAGCGCGGCCACGCCCACTGACCCGCTGGAGTCCGTGCACACCTGCACACACCTGCAAGGCAGCCAAGCATGCCACGTTGAAAGGCAACGACACGAAGAAGACAGGACAGCAAGAAATTAACTGACAACTACATAAGGCAAATTTCCAATGACTAGAGCATTTCATTGAAATAATCGCACTCTGTTGTGAAACGAAGCTGCAGGTTCTTATACAAATGCCTTGACACGTCAAGGCATTTGTGACATGTCAAGACTGCTTGACATGTCACAATGTAGAACTGCGAGCTGTACATTGATGATTTATCTATGCTTGTAGTATGTGCTCTGCACTGACCTTGTAAGCAAGTAAAACAAGGGAATTACATGAACAAACACATTCTGCGTCCTCATGAGTGATTGCAACACGTCATCACACGACAAACTTAAGTAGCATCAGTGGCTGACCTTCCCTAAATATCAGACCTTGTGGCAGATGTGAAGTCAAATGGGAGAAAATGTAGCAAGTTATATGATCAAAAGCATTCACTTGGCAGCACAGAACATGCTTGCGTAACATCTTTTGAGAACGAAATCATGCTAGCATCCAAGGGGACTCGTATAAATGAGGACAGTATTGCAATTTGAACTAAACTAACTTTCACTATTGTCACAATGACCGTCTTGAAATGATCCCTTTCCCTACTCCCCCGCTGAAAAGTGTCCAGGACGTATGCAACCCAACCCACCGGTCAAAAGTCTTGCTGGGGAAGTCGGCACGCATGCGGTCAAATACAGTAGCGCGCGAGAGAAGCTTGGCCTTGTTGGCACGCCGTGCATCAGTCGGCTCCACGGCAACCAGCATCCAGTCGTAAACGCCGGCCTCCTTGAGCTGAGACATCCATTCGATAATTTCATCTCGCACTCGAGACCGGTATGCCTCGAGGTCCTGCAAAAATGACACAAGTGAGTGGCTAACCTCAAGACACATCACCAGAGATTCTGCTTTGTTAGCAAGACATGTCAAGAGAAGCATAGCTAGGGTAGACTTCTGGCCTCATTGGTGTGACACTTCAGCATTGAGGTGCTGCATGCTCTGCTCAGAATTAGGTGCTACATTAGGCTGCTGCAAACTTACTGCATGACTAGTGTACTCCCACAGTGCTGTCCCTAGAAAAAGAACAGTCAAGTCGTAAGGAACACTCCAACGGAGAAAGGAGAACCATGCAACGGAGAACTGAGCAAACTTTGCCACAGTACACGAGTGTTAACTTTTCTGCAGTACGTAACTGTTAGCTTCTCTGGAGTACATAAGTGTTAGCTTCTCTCCAGCACTTACGTGTTAGCTTCTCTGGAGTACAAGAGTGCAATGCAGCAAAGCATACTACATGTGGGAATGAGGCACTTGTCCCTTAATTACCAACTTTGAACAGGAAAAGCTAAGTGCTAATTTGAATTGCAAATGCTATTAAAAATTACCTGGAATTTTGAATATTTGTACAGTCCTAGTTAAAAACCTCATTCAAATGCTATAAAAAGCATGAACAATGTGAATGGACGCATACAATCCTGTGTGCCTGCATATATTTATGTGTCCTAATATATAAAAAGCCTATAAGTTCAACAAACAACAATTCGTAACCTCTTTGTATACTAGCACCTTGATAAAATATTCAACAGATAGCATAGAGGAATACAAAGTCTAGCTGCAATTACAGATTGCATTTCTCCCAAAACAAAACAGCCATTCATGATAAGGAAGAAAAGAAGCACCGAGAGACGACTCGTTACAGTGCCCTCGACAGATCACTGAGACATAATGAATGTCGACAGTGCATGCTTAGGTCACTTTGGTCTAGATATGTGCTTAGGAGTAAATAAGGACTACATTGAATTCTAAAGAAATAAAAAAAAAACACTGTATCTTACGAATTCTAAGGGCTCAAGTTACTTGTGCCAAAACAACCCATGAATGAGATAGCATCTGACAATCTGTGATCTCTCAGATGGCGCTGGCACTGAGGTTATATCATAAAATTCACAAGACGAAATTTTGTGTTTCCTTTGCCCAGTAGTGACTAACATTCATCAGTCAAATGCACTAGCACACAATTCAAAAGGGTGTTTCACAATTGGATATGCTGATGCATTTGCGCTGCATTCCAGAGTCTGAGTCATGCTACATAGCCACCAAACAGCAGCAGAGCATGGCCAAAAATTTGAATTAAGTTTCCTTATCTTACGTGCCACAAGCAAAAATATTTACGAGGAACACCATAGTAATGATTGATTTATGGGGTTTTATGCCCCAAAACCACGATGTGATTATGAGGGATGCCACAGTGGAGGGCTCCGGAAATTCTGACCACTTGGGGTTCTTTCACATGCACTAATGAAGCACCGTAATGGATAACTCTAGATTAAGTTTGATTACGCAAGGCTGTGCACTTAAATCTAATCAACTACCATGGCTGGGTATTGAGCCCATGGCCTAACGCTTAGTAGTACAACGCGACAGCTGCTAAGGTACCATGATGGGTATGCCAACACTGAAATGCTCAAAGTTGTGCTTACATTGCAGTCGGTGCAGTACATGTGCAGGTGTGCCTGATCGAGCAGGCGGCCGTCCTTTTCTTTCGAGAGATGTGCGGCATCGTATTCGACAAAGCGACACTCCACCCGCACCGTCTTCGGGCCCCGCCCATAGGACCTGCGTTGTCATGGTAAGTCACCGAAGTGATGGCCCCATTTCTTTGACCCTACACCTTTTATCTAAAATTGGTTATTTACTATCTTGTCTACAGCTCCTGTCTTAAAGCAGTACTTAGGTGAAATTTTCCTGCTGTCTGAACCAGAACACAGGACTTCGTTTACAACTTGCTGGGGGTCCAGCAAGCAAAAAACTGCTGCAAGCAGTTTATATGGTGCCTGAAGGCCCTTCATGATAACACAACAGTCATTATACCCAATGACAAACAGCACACAATCCTGAAAAGTAGTGCACGTCCTGCAAAAGGATTTGAATGCATTAGAAGTTTTATTGACGAAACGACATTAACTAGACATAGTTTTTAACAACTGAGAAAAAATCATACGCGTTACCACTTCACACCACAGGAGAACATGAAACAGAAACATATAGAAATGACAGTATGCCCCAAAGATAGACGCACAGATTCAAATGCACAAGAAAAATGTACTTGCAACCTTTACAGCAACCTATATACTAAGTGTTTCTTCTTTTCTTGGTACACGAAACAGTCAAAATTATGGCAACATTGTTTTTTTTTATATAAGTGTACACATTGGGACTTTGTAGATAAGGAATATTTTGCACAGTCCTGTTAGTAAATAGTAGAGGCATGTTAGTTAACTGTTCAATAATTTAATATGGCCAGAGAAAACAAGTTGTCTGGAACCAGCCTCGAGATTTTCCAGCTGAGTAAGGAAAGTGTCATTAAACAAGCTCATATAAGAGACATGCAAGAAAATATTTAGCATTCAGGCTATCTAATCAAAACAACACAAAAGTATAAATGAAGTACAATTAGCACACAATTTCGAGTAACCTCAAGAACCCACATGTGAAATGGGAACCTGCAGTGCTCTAAACCGGTAGGTGTTACTAAAGCCCCTCCATGGGTTTTCCGCCGGCTAGAAAAAAAGCGGCAGCAGACGCGATGGAGGGGCTTTTTAGGTGTTACCACACAAATGGTGTTACGTTTTTCTGAATGTGCTTCGACAACCACATTGACGACATTATTTTTTCATACTGTCCTGTTCTATTGCCAAAGCACATCAGAGTCTGACTACAACAGTTGGTACACATTTTGGGGAGAAGAAATGAGCAAAGCGACGACTAAAATGTACAGTCTGCCATGGGCTTTAAAACTTACCGTGTCCACTCAACAGGCTCTTGCGGCAACCCCTCCGAAAGCAAGGGCTCAAGGGCTTTGAACACTTGCTTGTCACCTGCATCTAAAGAAAGCAGGGGCCAGTTTTAATGCCTCAGCTTGTAACCAACAGCAAACAAGCAAAAGAAAGATCTGTTCGCTAACACAACAGTGCTGCACAAGCCCACAATTAACCTTTTGTTGCCCCAACATTGACTTATTAAGCAAGATAAAGAAAAACATTGGCATTGCATTAGAGTGCATAACAGATAACAAAGACACTGTCGGAAAAAACATCTTGTGAAGTCAGAAACAAGCTAGTACTCCGTGGTAACATTCAGGTCCTTACATGCTTAATTCTCATGGGCAGTTGCCCACCACAGTGCAACTATGCCGACCTCAGAGTGGATCGCACATCAGGAGAAGCCATATTACAGGAAATGTGCCTCGCATCATGTGGGGAAAGCAACTGCAGGAACTGTGAGAGAATGGAGTGTTGCTACCTACATATTTCAGCTTGGCTAAACTGGCTGTGCAAGAATAGTACAGACTAGCGAAGCGATTTTGACAGAACATAAGGGCCGGTGATTGTTTCATTTCTTTTAACAGCCCTTAAATAAACCTTAACTCGATAACGAAAGAACTTAGTGCTGAACAAATTTGTCACAAATCTCGGAACACAGCTTGGGGACATAGGTTGTCTCATTCCACAGGCTTCCCTGAGGTATTCCACCAGTTCTATAAGTACGGGGCTTTTCTGTGTCATTTCTAGCTGGAAATAATGGCTGTATTTTTTTCATTAAGACAAATATGTATCTATTTTGGGAAACCTTTTGTAAGACACATTAGACCCTGTATAAAATGTACCGAGTGACACATAGGTCACTAGCGCAGGGAAAAAGAGATGACCATGTACTCTGCCTGGTAAACGTCACATGCACATTATATCAGCAACAAAGTCAGCTTGGCTGTGGTGTACTTGCTGTTTACTTCCGTAATGAGACAGTGAACACAGCAAAAAAAAATGCAGACACAATGGCCAAATGACCTACAAACATGGAAATCAGAACAGGAAATGTTTGTGTGACCAAAATGGAATAAAAGTTCCTCTTGGACACAGCTGTTAAAAAGAACAATGAAGCCAACCAATGTGTTTCGAAGAATGTGAATTGTGCAGTTTGATGTGTTTCGCATAACTTATACATTTTTCTGTTATTCAATATGGAATTGGAGTAACTTTTAAAACTGCGTGACTTCAACATGCAGTAGATAGTATGGATCAGCTCTAAAACAAAGAAGCTTGCACAGAATACAATACCACTACAGATTTATGAGGCGTTTTGAAAATGACTCTTGCAAGAAAATGCCACCAAAAGCACTCAGAAATACAAGATATGGCGAAATACCCTCAATGATCTCACACATGGAGTCTACAGAATTACTTAAGTGAACAGAACAAGAAAGTAACAAACAATAACAGAACAACAAAGACATAATACAAAGCTTCTTTTAAAGCACAAGACCTTTTCACATATAAGAAATGGTTACCTGGGGGAACACGACAGTACATTACACTGTGACGCAATGCCAACAAACAACAAGCTTTTCTGGCTTGACACGCAACACAGCAAGTTCAGCTGGTTGCAACGACAACAGGTATATAACAAATAAACAACTGGCAGTATAGGAGACAAATTCAATAAAGGTGTTTGCTGTTTGAGGCAAGAAGGTGCAACAGTCCTGCATGGCCATAAGTGACCATGTCAACCTACAACTTGTTTTGTAGTCAGCGCAGCTAGAGTTCAGAATGTGGCTTTCCACAGCTTTGCACGGTTAGGTCAGGCATGCTTGTTATGGTGAACATTAGCCAACTTAAGTTGAAGGCAAGCAAGTGTTTAAGAATACAAGCACTTATGCAATAGATGGAAAGCCTGCCATACGTTCCTGCTATGTTTTCGTGGCAGGCTTTAATGTTTTGCCTGACGTACTGGCGTTTAACGTTTCAGGGTTATGTATAGCAAGAAAGACTGAAAAATTCTTCAACACCTGATGAAGACCACATGAACTTATTTTGCTTCATATCTGGGATGGTAAAGGCACTCTTTACACCTACTGTACCTGACATGTTTTTACTCATCTTAGTGAATCATTTAATAGAATGCAAGTACATCCCAGTGCAAAGCTACTAAAATGTTGCCTCAATAATTTCATCTGCGTTTCGTGACTATCTCCTTGACACGAAACAACACGAGACTGCTCTATGCAGCAAGTCACCGCATAAACAGTTTTATGGGTGAATCCTTTATGAGCGAATGTAACCTGCTCAAGGTCCACAAGTAGAATCTCAAACTAATTGACCAATCCAACAATAGATAACTTCTTTGATGTCTGTACACATGAAAGGTACGTCTGCATAATGCCTTAAGGCCACAAGACAGATCTTAACGGTTACCATAATAAATTAGGTAAATGCTCATGACTGCAAATGAACAAGCACATTTACCAGAAAACACTTTTATGGCCAATGATTGAGACGTGTCCTGCTACAGCAAAGTATCACAGGGACTTACAGAGGGAATTTGAGCGGAAAATAAAGAGCACATCCTGAGCAGAGTGATTAGATAAGCCCCGTGCAGGAAAACAATGTGCATGTGAGTTAACCATCACACACATTCTTGCACACTGCAGTCACGATAGCTTTATCACAAGGATATGTGCCGACCCTGTACTGTGGTCCGGTATTAAGTGGCCACAGGGATGTGTTCCACGTTAGAACGTGCAAAAAATGTGAAATAAAGAATGTTTTCGACAGTCTGATTACTGCACAGAGAGCACTAAACTTAATGCAACGTTGCTCTCTTCCAGCCTGTAATAAAGCACGGGGAGCAAACAACACTCACTTACACTAAATGCTTGCTTGAATGCAGCTGTGCATTGTTACTAGGTTATTCATAGCTGCTGACAATTTCCTGCAGTACAATGGCAACTGTCAACCACAATGGCAACTACAATGGCAAACTGTCCACATATCACAGCATTTTATTTTCATTTAGGCTGAGGAACAGCAAGCATGAATGTAATGTTTACTACAGTAGGCTTTGTTAATTAAGACTGTAGATAAGTAGAATATTCAGCGAGCAGGCACGAACCCTCATTCTGATATTGGTCCTCCCTAGATAGATCAAACTTGAATGGTCAGCAAGAATTCTTCTTACTAAATTGGTGAACCCAAACATAAAACCAATGGCTGCAGTATCATCACTCTTTGCAGCACTTGCACACAGTGAGTGCATGAAGTATGCATCAAGTACACATTATCACCCACAGCAAATGCCTATTTTTGTCCTCCCACAGAAAGATTTCAATCCAATATGGCAACGCATAACGTATAATCACACAGATTTACCCATTTAATCCGCACATATCCCTTTCCACAAAAGTTGGTTGAAAATTGCTTGAATTGAGCAATCATAGAGGACACCTTGTTGGTGGAATCTGAAGTCTTCTCTTAAAGCTAGCGACATTTCAGTTGACACAAAACAGTGCCGGAACAGGCCCTCATCTTGGAAGCCGACAAAGTTGTGCTACTTTCAGCTTGATCTGGAAAGCGCATTCAAAAGATAAGCTATCTTGCACGCTAAGCTAGCAGCAACAAAAGTCACACTCCTTATAATCACGTGCAATGCTCAACAAACTAGCAAAGTGATTAGGGTGGGCATGTGCTGCAGCGTTCATTTTCAATTTCTGCAGAGTCATTCCTTTGATAAGCCTGGAGTATTCTACAAGCTCACATCTAACCGCACACTGCAACTTTTTCCCCTCTAGTGCCCTGTTCAGTCATAACAAAGTTCAGTACTTAAAATCAAATCAACACCAAGACAGTCAAGGTAATTCACATAAAGATTCGCCTCATGCATTAATCAAGTCCCTGTCTCACCCTCCATGTCAAATTCATATCTGCCATGTTGTCCTAATGTGCCCTGCTTATCTGAATCATGCCCCACCACAGTGGTCTAGTGGCTATGGTACTCGGCTGCTGATCCGAGGGTCGCGGGATCGAATCCCGGCTGCGGCGGCTGCATTTCGATGGAGGCGAAATGTTGAGGCCCGTGTGCTGTGCGATGTCAGTGCACGTTAAAGAACCCCAGGTGGTCGAAATTTCCGGAGCCCTCCACTACGGCGTCTCTCATAATCAGAACTGGTTTTGGGACGTTAAACCCCACAAAAAACAACAACAATATCTGAATCATGTGCCCTTACATTTACACAGCTCCTCATCAACAGAATGAACAGCTTTGTTGTGTGTCAGCCCTCATGTTGTCTTGTTTGCATTGTGCTGTTTATTCAAAGCTGGAATATTGAATACCCAATGAACAGTATGAAGGTTTCCATGCTCTGGCCCACATACACCGCTAAATAACTGTACGAGAGTGACCCCAACTGGCATTACGAGTAAATAAACTTCCATACTGTGATGGTACACTTTGCCAGCCACATTTTTGCCCCGCCATTCCCGAACTTGCAGCCATGACACATTTCTCTTAATTCTTAACAAAAAAAAAAAATCAGGTGTACATCCGTGTGTTAGGTACAGGTGCAGGTCTGGACTGGGCAAATATACCACAGAACAAAACATCAGTAAATTCCAGCATGCTTTCCATCTCTTTTATTTTATCCACCACGTAATTGCATTCATTTGATCAGACTCCTCAAGGCAGATTTAAAGAAGCCATTATATTAAGGCATATGATGCAGAACTCTGCCAAATTCAAATGGGATCTTTTTCGTTCTTCTTTTTCACCTCGTTCCTCCTCGTTTCAGCAACAGTAAACAGTGGGCTAAGCTAATTCAGTACCAGAGAAAGTCCTTTCAAGCTCCACTAGACTGAGTGGTGCATTATAGCATGTTGATGTGTACCAGCACCCTTCCTTTTTTCACTGTTACCATGTCTCTGCACTATATGTGATCTATGGCGCAGCAGCAAACTCTGAATGTAGCTGAAAAAACTCAGCATGAAGGTAACTGTCAAGAAGGCATCTGTAAGGCACCTCTGAAGCAAATAGTTTTCTACAAGCTGGCTTAAAAACGTGCAACACTTTTCTTCCACGTGTGCCGCCAACCCATATGTATGAGTGCATGCATTCACGCTACAGCACATAACCATCCATCCCGGTATATTCGCTGCCGAGTAGTGAAAACTGCATTTATTTTATTTTACAGCAGTGCGAAGATGGCCTATCTTAACTCCAGGAGTTGACAGGCAGTTTCGTGAAGCAATGATTAAAGCAAGCAAGTACACCCCATTCCTTCACAACTGGCAATATGCACAGTCATAGAAAGTTATATCAATACAGCCGATGACAAGTAATCAGAATAATTAAGCATACCTTGCTCCAATAAACTGCTCATTATTATATCCATCAAATTGTGCCTAGCTACAACTTTTTGAGATTAGACGGCAACACTTGTCCATGTTTCACTTTGTCCTGTGCTGCTTTTCTCATTATTAATGGTAGTTTTATGCCAGCATGTAATACGTTGTGGCCATCTCTGAATGTAAGAATTCATGCAGTTGTACATGATAGCGCTCAGGCAACCCATCATGGAAATACACCTCAGAAGAGCTTCACTCGGAGAGCGAAAGTGTTCCTCTAACAACAGCGATTTCAGTAACAAGTCAGAGCTGTTTGACGCATAAAGCACATGAGTGATTTTTCTTCAGTATACCGCAATATGCTTAATTTTCCTGAACTTGCGAAAACTTTAAAGCCTGCCTGAGACTGCCGATGTTAGGGCATGATTCTGCATTTTTTTTTTTACTGAAGAAAATGTTTCTGCAAGACAAATATGTCATGCATTAAATCATACTCATAAAGTTATTTTGTTAATTTGAGTCACAATAAGAGGCCTTGCAAATGAGGAAATATATACGGGTGTGTGTATGCAGGAAATCATTCACATGCACTTGTGTTTCATTTTAACCCGAAAAAAGCAAATTAGGATGATTTTGCAAAGAAAGTAGAAAATATGTGACAATTTGCATCATTTCATGCCACTTTTATTAACTAAGAAACTACTTAAGAAATCGACATATAAAATCATTTAATGATTGGCTTGTAACAAGAGAAAAAACAGCAAGCCCAATACTTAATACCGAAACCAACTGGGCACTCAATTTACTAATATGATTCAAGGGGCTACCATAAAGCAACACCGCATCAGCAAATTAATGCGAAAACAATACTGGTTACATTTAACCATCCCATTTTGTGTTGATGCCTATCTAATGTCAATTGTGTTGTTCTAGCAGTAGTTCTAAGATTGATTTCGTTTTCTTTTTTTTTTTTTGTATTTTGCCTACTAGCTCCACAGGTCTCAGCTGCCATGATTGTTACCACTTATTAAAATCTGTTCAGTATAAATACAACTGGTCAATTCCCCCAGCAACAATTATACTCTGACATGCCACAGCAATCTCAGAGTCACATGGTGTACTTTTCAAATTTGCGGATGCTTTGTATTACACGAAACAATAAGCTCAATCTTATCCCACAGAGAATCCATGCCATTCACACTTCAGTTATCTCCAACACTGTGGTATGCTCCACCATTCCCGCTTTTGTTCTTATCAGAGCATACTGCAATTTCATTAACACGTCTCGCTTTTGTTTTTTTACCGTGCACTCGCTACACCCCAAGTTTGTGAGTCAAAGCAAAGTCCCACAAGGTACATATGCACTTGGCCACACTATTCATATGGCAGTAAAACCACAAGGTTTAACATAACTTGACTTTACCATACAAACAGAGCATGTATTTTAACATCCACAGCGTAACTAGCATGAATGTTGCCTGCTGCAAGTTAACACAAAAAGGGCAGTTAAGGAAAAGGCTCTGTACCTTGTATTAATATGAATGTGCCAGTGAAACAGGCACATTAATATCAATAGATCTCACTCTGCCAATTCATCCACTACAGCACATGTCCTGACACATTTATTGTATGCTTATTGTCAATGTACAATTTAAAGGCCAGTAAACAACCCCGAGGTCCAATATTTGTTTTGGGGAGATAATGACACACTTGTACGGTGTGAACATGATTCGTCGGGTTAACTTTATCTCATATAAACATGGCATCGCAACTTCCCAGATATGCACTGTAAAAAGGAAGTTGCGGGCGTAGCACAATCTTTTCATGACCGCTTCAGTCAGTTTCGTTCCTCGCTCAGCCTCCCTGTCCCCCTCCGGCACAGAGCAAGTGGGCACAGCTCGTCATCATGGCTATGCCCACTTCGGCAACGTGACATGACCTCAGGGAATCAGTGAATAAAGCGACATCACTTAGCGGGCAAAGAGGATTAGTGAAGTGCTGGGGACAGATGCAGGAATTGGTTTTTGAAACAGAGTGTCTGCACAAACAGAGTGTCTCTGTGACTGGACGAGCTTATTTGGAGGGTGTAAGAAAAAAGTTGGGGCCCGTACACTGGCCTTTTAAGAAGGCAGGAGAGGTGATGCCCAGATGACCGAAAAATGGCAGCCGATTACCTCTATGACTAAGTAGGTAGCTCTGCTCATGTACTCTGTGATGTTGTCTAATGGAGGGGCCACAGGCGTTGAGTGGTGCACTTAAGTGTGCATCTGCCTTTGAGGTGGAAATTGCACTGCCTTATAAAGTTGTACCCAACTATAGTATCACACAATACAGTGTCAAACACAGGCATTCTCTGCCCAACAGCGTTGCCTCCCACCAGCGCATGACGAAGTAATCCTCGAGACCACGTAGCATCCATATCAAACAATGAAACGCCAGTATGAGAATAGCCTCAATACACTAACCCACCGCTACTGTTCGAAGATGTGCGTCCACTAAAAAAGTTCCTAGCCTAGGTAGTGCACGGTCAATAACAAATTGGGGTGCAGGAAAAGATCAAAGGCACCGCTATTCTAGTATGAATCTTTCATGTTGATTTGTTACCCTCGTATCTGATGCCAGCCATTATTTTTATTTCTTTTTTTTTCATTTTTGCTCCATCTGATATGTTACCCTTTTTTTTTCAACACCCTTCAATGAGCCTGTAAGGTATTATGAATAAGTAAATACAGACAAAAACTTGGCATGACAGATTTGTGGGTGACACACTGCTTCGCACTGGGTAACAGATTAAATATCACCAACAGCAATTGCGCTTTTGAGAGAGGAGTGCAATAACATATGAATGCCACACATTTCATGCATGCAAAACGAAACAAAAAGCACAAGCAGCCAAAAATAATCTGGAGCTCTTAACCACACTGGTTTTCTTCATACAACACAAGAATTCATTTTATTTTTAGTATGATCAGGCTTGTTGGCTGTTTTTTTACTGTTACACAGACCAAGTGCAAAGTAAATAAAAGATAAATAGTAGATAAGCTCATCCAGAACACAGTCATTTACAACATAAGAACAAACGTAACCTCTGCCAACAGAATATGTGCTTCAAAACAAAAATGATTTGCACAAATGCTCCACTGAATTATGCTTGGTCTTTTTTATGACATTAATTGTACATATAACAAGTAAAATTTAGCCATACAGATGCATGTTTGAGTTGATGGTTTTAAGTAGAAAACTCTAGCATCCCAGGAAGTTCAATCCGATATAGTGACATCAGTAACCAACCAAAATAACATTTTATACAGATATGATAAACTTTTACTTTCCAAAGAGCCTAGTATTTACATTAATAGTGAAAAAGTGTTTGAATGAAAAGCAGCTGGTACGACTCTTATAGAAATGAAATTCAGAACAATGTTGCAACACTGTTAAAGTCAACCGTTCTGACATACAGTTCAAAGAGTAGCTAGTAACGGCCATCAGTTTTATGTACTGACAAAATCACAACAATCTTGATAGATTGATTTCTGCGGTTTCACGTCCCAAAACCAGCTAAGATTATGAAAGACGCCATAGTGGAGGGCTCCGGAAATTTCAACCACCTGGGGTTTTTTTACATGCACTGACATCGCACAGCACACGGGCCTCAACATTTCGTCTCCATCGAAATGCGGCCGCCGTGGCTGGGATTCGATCCCACGACCCTCGTATCAGCAGCCGAGTGCCATAGGCACAAGACCACCACGGCCAGGCCAAACAAGCTCTCAATTTGATAATCTTTCATAATGAAAGTCAGCATCTGGCAAAGACGTAACACTCTCAGGAGGTAGTTTCTATACTGAATGGGGCATCGCGACTACCCAATAAGCAAATTGAGAAGAGCTGATCAAATTGTATGACTAGGTCCCAAAACAGCACAGTGGGTTATGGTAGTTGTTGCAACGCAGGGCTTCAGATTAAATTCGACAACCTGGTATCTTATAATAAGCCTATCATATCCTGAATTTTTCTGTCAAAACATTCTAAACGCACTTATAAGTGCTTTTATATGAGCTAGGTATAGCCAAATTCACTCTTACACCATTTTAATACCTAGGTAAAATTTTTGAAGATTAGATTACTGAAACTGAAACGGGGCTTCTAGCACAAAACAATGTCTCCACGCTTGCCCGTTTCTGCACTGAAGAAATGCAGTCTCGGCAGCTGAACCAGTGTCTCATTTTATGGGCAGTCTACAAGACATTCACTACATGTAGAAAGTACAATTTCAATTCATGTGTATGGATGTGTACAGCCACACAAACTTTTTGAAGCATCCACCCTCTTTGGAAGCACAGTGCGTAGTGCCATTTTGACCGCAAAGTCAGAATATTGTACACCTCGATTTTGATTTCGTGTGCATGCTTGGGTGAGCATTGTTATTCAAGTAAGCTTTTTTTAGACCCCACTTTGTGCGCGGTCTGACTCATTTTTCATGTTGTACTATTCCTTGTACTCTTACTGTCACATGAACAAATTGTAGCCTTCACTTTCACTTTGGCTTCTACCACATATATAGTATAATACAGTAGAACCTCTTTATAACAAACTATTGGATATAACGAAGCAATCGCAATTTCCCCTTGAAATTCCCATAGATGACATGAATATTGGCCATAATGAACTAATGGTTATAACGAAGTAATTACGGCTCCCCCTTCAACTTCATTATAACGAGGTTTTACTGTATGCACTTTTTTTCTGTACCTGTCACCCATTCGTTATAACTCACAATGAAATGTCTCTTACTACTATGCTCTGACGAGGAGCCTGCAAAGTATTGTGCATTAATTAAATTAACTGTGACGCTGTGCTGAGATACTCCTAGATGGCCACAAATAATGCCCATGTTAACATTTTTCTCTCCTGAGTGTCCTACATGAAGTACTAACTGAGTTCAAATTTGGCATGCCCCAAAATCGCAACAGGTCGGAAGAGGAAAGATTCATGCCCAAAACATCATACTTGACACCAAAGTGTACTATAAATGAATTGGATTGTGTCAGAATCCCAGTGAAGTGACTCTTCAAAGAATCTCCTCATCCCCACCATGTTGTGCATTGTCTGCTAAAGAGGAGCAGCCGCCTTCCTGGCATCCAGTTATCACAGCACACAGGCTGTAAAGTGCACACCGGCAAAAACAACTGTGCTCGGCACGCAGCGAGGTCGACAAGGTCACAACTGTGCAGCAGCTGTTTAGAGATGCCTTCCTGCCTCATTGCACATTCAAGACAAACAGGATATGAACAGGGCAGGTTGAGAGGCAATAATGCAGCAGCTACAACCGTACCTGTTCTGACAGGAACAAGTGGGTGTCCTAGTAGCCCATTTTTGATGAAAGAAAAGCTTGAAAATATTTAAAATGGGAGCAGTTTTATTTTCCCACAAACTGGCTTGCGTGCATCTACAGCTTCTGGTTAAATTCAAAGTAGAAAATTTGGCTCTGTAACATAATGGCCACTATGTACACCTGTAAATTCCACCAGAATTCACTAAGTCATGTTGTCTGAGGTAATTACGTAGGACAACTATGGCTCTATGGTACCGCTGAGACCCTCTAGCTATCCTAGCAGTGAGTGAGTAAGAGCCATGCTGATTAGTTTACGGTACTTCCCAGAATCATACTTATTTTCCTGAGGCAGCCTCTAGCTGCATACAATGCTAACAGTACTTGGCTTACTTTGTCCACATGACCTCGCTCACTCTTATTCAACCTACAGAGAACACTCAGAATAGGGGTATAAAGAAAGATTAACCTGACATGTTTAACAGTGATTGCCAACGCTTGTTTCACCAATGGTTAATGCCATCTTCCCTGGACTCTACAGACTGCTGCACAGATTCACAGCGTTTACGTTCCAATTTTACTAGCGGAGGGGAAATAAAGTAGCCATTGTTGCAATTAAAATTTAAGCTTATTTATGGATGGCTCCCTCCAAAGGTACACTGCATGCATTAGAATAATTTGTGTGCTGCACCAGCTGTCATTAGATGTGAATTTTACTTAAGCGTACTCTTCTCACACTGTCATGTCAGACGCCTTAGGCATGCTTCTTGCAATTGTAAAGAGGCACTGGAAAGCAATGTCCTTGAACTTTCATCAACAGACTCTATTCTGCACATGCTAAACCGGCTAGACCAGAGACCATTTTCAGGGAGGAAAATATGTTTGGGTTATGATCCTGCTCATCACAGAGCAGCAAAGCTATGCAGGCCCCACTGCTGCTATTTTCACACTCGAATGGGTTCAGTGACCACTTGTGCAGGTGTGTAATCGACAAGCAGCTGTGTTCCACCTTATGAGTCGCACTGTCCTTTGTTCTATTCTTTTCATCCTTTAATCCTGTTCCCCCAGGGTAGGGTAGCAAACAACATGTGCATCTGATTGATCTCCCTGTGTTTTGTTCCTTTCACTCTTTGCCTTGCTGCTGGTGACTTGGGACGTGAAGGTTTCCAGCAAGGAAGGGGAGATAGGGGGTGCCGTCACTTTCTCCTGGACGCCTTGAGGGGCTGGAGGTCGATATTTTTCTCAACACAACGCGAAGGTTGTGGGTTTAGACCCCTTTCAGTGACCTCCGGCAACAAGCAAATTGAGTTCTGTTCATCCGGTTTCATTTTCATGTACTGCATAATTACTACACATGCTCCTCTGCTTTCTGTCATTTCGTTCGCTACCAGCTTCATATGGTGGAAACGAATTATAACAATTTAGGCTACGTGTATAGATCAATGTCCGAGAGCACCTAAATTTTCAATACGACTGGTAACGGGGCTTTCGCTCAATGATAATTGATTTCTGGGGTATTACAACCCAAAAACCATGATATGATTACAAGAAGTGCCGTGGTGGAGGCCTCTGGAAATTTCATGACGTCGGAGGAAATGTCGAATATGACTTGCGACTCCAGTAAGACATTCTAGTGCTATTCTAGTACTAGCCTGATGGTGTAGCAACTGCCCAGCATAATTAATAATAAAATGCTACTGGTGCATCTCCATTTAATTTTCAGTAAAGAAAACCCTTTAAAAGAGCCCTGCAATACTATTTTAATATAGCTGCTGACGATTAGTTGTGAAGGCTCCCCCGAACATGCCAACCAAATATTATTGCACTGCATGCAGCAGAGAATTTGCATTTCGGTTTCAAAATATACTTGGAACGTGCCTGCCGTTCTTTCAACAAGTCACATCAACACGCAGGCATGGACTACATAGGAGGGAGGGGGCGGGAGGATGACCATTGGGAGATTCGCGGAAGCTGTGGGGCAGCGTCACATGTCCCTACAGGGACTCTGGCAGCATGAGTGCTGTCATTGCTGAAGCACGAATATGTTCAAGAAAAAAGAGAATAGAAAGTGTTCAAGGTCATGACATAAACTGGCATATCTAGCTTCCTGGCCCCATATGTGTGTTTTACAACACTGTCGTTGGGACAAAAGGAGAGCAAATGCACTTGGATGGTGGATCCCTAAAACTTGATGCTGTAACTTCGCTGATACCTAACGAATTTGATAAATTTTTGCAGCAGGTGATTCGCAAGGCAATAAGCTGCTTAAATGATATCGCTAGAGGATCACATAAAAAAGTGTTGCAGAGCCCTTGAAAGGGGCCCTGCATATCAACATAACATGCTAGCTCTCCTTAAGCATTTGAGAGAATTCATGAGAATTGCTTAGCGCAAAGCAAAGGGGGGACTTTCTGCTCTAGCAGTAATGGCTATGTCCTGGAGGAATGGCAGACAAGATGAAAGCAGACTATGTTATCACATGACCAGTAATGAAACGACTTGAAACTTTCTTGCAGTAAAATACTTCCCAGGCAGCACTTTACGACCTCTGGTAATTAAGCAAGGTTTCCAATTGAGTTATGCGAGGTGCCTTAAGTTAGAACTTTCTTTCAAGAGCTAGCCACGTCATAAAGAACAGAGGACAGGCTGCTCCTTTCAGCCTGTCCTCTAGTGACGCCAGCACAACATAAATACAATATATCAAATTCATATTAACATTTGCATTCTAACAGGATTGCATAACACATTTCTCTTGTGATGAACTTAGCATGTAAGACTGATTGAAACATTGAAACAAAATGTAAATGAACATTTCATGAACAAGTGAGACAGTGTTGTGGAGTTTTGATGCCGGTGGCTGTTGAGGTTGAACTATCCCGAAACCTGGCTTCTGTGAATAAATTTCTCAACTACTTAACTTGTGGAAGGAAGTACAAAAAGTAACATAGCGCATTATAGGTGTTTCCTGGTTCCATTCTGCATTGCCTTGCCTAATATTTTACAATTTTTGCAACCTGTTAGAATGCCAATGAGAACAAGACAATCAAGACGAAAAAAAGGAATAACTCAACAAGACTGTCCTCTTTACACTTGGGTGAATCTGATTTTGCTCGAGCTAGACACAAACTTTCGTGTCTGACAGTTTTCAGTGGACCAAGGGCACCAAGACATGAAAGCTGTAAGCTCAAGATTGGTGTACCAGGTGTCTACAGCACTGAAATCATTTTGAAATGTAGCCGCAACACTAGTGTACAAAGATACATACTATGTAATCTAGAAATAATCTATATACAAACTCAGTTCTCTATTTTTTTTTCTTTTTTGGTCCCTGTCTATTCTGTACAGCGCACTAAGTACAGAAATAGTAAATAGTGAACTTTCACTGCAGCGTAAGATGGACAGGTATTGCACAAAGGTGCGTCATTCGTCCTTCCTGTGCCCCAGGTTCTAATCAGAACTTCATATCATTCTGATATGATAACTCCATATCATTTTGCTAATTGCTTACAACTTAATGCAATGTTCACTTTCGCTCAAGATCGCTATCACAGCATATGTTAATTGCACATATAAAATTATGGAGACTCCAATACTCGTGAGCAACAGGGAATAATGATCGAAATGAGATCGGGTAATGCATGCTTTGTGCCTCTGTAGCACTGATTCTTAGCAGCCCTACCCATTCAATGAGAGGAAGCCAGAGAAGAAGGAAGGTTACTAGTGCATGTTGAGTAATGTGAAGTTTTCCTGGCCTGCGTCTATCTAAAGGTGCTTCAGAATGAGAAGGTTTTCAAAAACTAAAACACAGTGGTTAAGGTCTGGCCCCGCGCAGGAGTATTGCTGTCTTCAGAGTGTAAGACCTGACACGGACAGTTTAGTGCTGGTACAACTGCAGTTCTTTCGCAGATGTTTTTTGCGCGGTTTAAGTTACCATCTTGCTACGAGAACTGCTCAGCGGGACGAGCGGAGACACAAAACTCGGCATTTCCTCATGCCCAGCTGGTCGGTATACCACCGTGACACAGTGACCGAGACAAAGATCAGATGACGGTCATAAGCATCGCGGTGGCTTACGGAACAGTTGATATCGGCGTATATCATTCGTCTCATCGCTCCAGTTTAGCAGACATGCGTGTTCCAGCTGCCATGGGCTGACCATATGAGTCCTCGAACCGTTATGAAACCGGTTTCCGTCTTCGAGCAACGGCGGCCCGCCGAGCCGAGCACAAAAACACGCGAGCGCGGAACCTGTGGATGCTTACACGTGACGATCGGTTTGCAGTTCATTCTGGGCACGGCCATGCATCCCAGAGCAGGGGTTCACAACGTCGGAAGGGTGCTCTCTACGAGCCGCGGGCCAGTAGACACTGCATCTCCGAGGAGGCGGTGACGGAACGCCGTCGCGCCACCGACAGCGGTCGTGTGTCGCCGATGGCCTGCGCCACTAGTCGCTAGCTTTCGTCCGGCTGCTCATGCGTTCGATTTCGTGGGTCCCGGCGGGACGCGCTACATCGACTGTTTTCCACTACCAGGCAGAAGCGTCATAACGCGTTACATTACACCACAGGCAAAGGCTTCCACTTTCGATGCACGATCAGCCGTTCTGGTAACGGCTAGCGGCCCGCGTTGGCTCTGTCTGGCTATTTCAAATCCAAAACTTAATTAGAGACTTTGAGAAAGCCAAGACTAGACAAATCCAAAAAAAATTTTTTTTTTTTAACGCATGTGTGGGACAAAATGTGAAATATCGAACGGGAGGCAGGCCGCAGTCGCGAGCTGATGCTGCTCTCAAATGTGTGTGTGATCAATTTGTCAGATAAAGCAGTGTAGGCATTATGCGTACTCAGTCCGCATGATCATCCAGAAATGCCTCTCGTGATTCTTTGCCTCTCACGAGAACTGTCGCGATGACAGCGATCATCGCACCCACGACCATGAAAAGAGCAACAGTAAATATTTTCGCAGCGCTGTTGATTTGTTCGTATCTGCCGATCTGTCGCACGCGCTCCAGAGTCGAGGAATGCTAGGCCCGCTAGGTACGAAAAACGCTGTCTCTGTTCTCTGGAAGTACACAAATGAAGCATAGCGAGCACCCGCCGCGCCTCCGTTGCTCGAGTGCGTGCAATCGGCCCGCGCCGCTGCTTCCAGCGCCGCGACCGCAGGAAACTGCATGACGGCATTCCGGCGAGCCACGCAGGCGCCTTCTTTCTCGAGCGCTCTTCGCCCGCCCGTCTTCCTTCTCTCCCATTTCACCAACGGACCCGATGGCAGTGTAGGAATTCGACAAATACTTTGCTTCGTGAAATTTATCATCATATTGGAACATAACTGAAGGTACGATATACCTGAGGTAAGAAAACCAACCGCGATCCATTCGCGCTGTTTAGTTTATTGCGGCTGCCATTCACATATGCGCCTTGCCGTCGACAGTCGCGCGATGACGCCGAAAAAGAGCTAAACCTACGGTACGCATTCCCGCGTGTTTTGTGACCACGGCGGACCACGACTTTACCTTGTGGTCCACCCTTATGAACGGCGAGGTTACTAATGCACGGTCTGCGTGGTTGTTAGCTTCCAAGGTCGCGGTTGGCCCTTTGTTACGCAAGGACGCCCTTAACGACGCGCTGCTGGCGCCGTGTCGTCGTTAGGCAGCCGCCATGATGTGCGCAGTGGCCGCAGTGTTTTTCCTGGAGCCCACGCAGTTGTGAAAGCAAAAGAACCGTCGACGTTTGCGGCTTGCCTTTAAGTGGTCACGTTAGGTTTCCCAAGTTGGTGTCGTTGCTGTTCGACTCTGCTCGGCCGGTCGGTTTGTAACAGGGTCGGCTAGTCGCGCAGGCGGCGGCCGCGATGGATGCGCCTATGCCCACTGGTGCGAGTGGTTCGGGAAACGAGCGTGCGTTATCAGCGACGCGGCGATAGAATGAAATCCCCGGATAATCATTCACTGCTTCGTTCGGCGTCCAGACTGTCGCACATCGAGGCTGTTGATCTGTTCAATGGTAAGCAAGTTTTGGTCAAGCGTTTTAACGGGAACGGCGCTGTCACAGCCATTGCGCGTCTCGCGTGCCAGATTTGTTGTGCTGTCACTAACGTTTTTCTGTAATTATTTGTAGTGTATGTATGAAACATTTTGTGGTCATCTTACACACACCGGCGGTTCAGTGTGTGCCTCTTCTGCCATTTAATATCTCGTCTGTTTCGTGTCACATGCCCGCAACCATCGTATGTAGTCCACATACCGTAGATCCAAGGGCTGAATTAATTCCCCCAAGTGGTGCGCGTTTTCCTGTGTAGTTTTCCCGACAGCCGTGTACCACTGCGAGTCGTACTGCCGCTGTGTTTCAGGATGTCCAAGCCCCGTAAGTGGTGGTAGTAGTACACGTCTCAAGTGGGCGTTGCCGCCAATCTGTATGGGAAATCTGTTGACTCATTTGACCTGGCCGCTAGCTAGTTTCACAGTTTACCTCGTCGAAGTCATACGAAGGCGTTGGTCGATTCGTTTCGAAAGTTGATGTCCCCGACGTGCCGTTTGCGTGAGCGTTGCCAACGCACATTGCCGTCACGGAGCATGCAAAAGACTTCTAACGCAAGCGATCTTTTACCAAAACGAAACTACAATGAAGTGTTGCGTTGCAGGCACACGGCACCGACGATCGCTTTTTTTTTTTTTTTACTTCCTGGCACTCTACTGGTCACTTAAGTGTTGGAAGCGAAGATAAGCAGACGTAAACTGATGCATATCAGCATTTTTCAAATAAATTCATCAGCACCACATGCAGAAAGAATCACTTTAATTTAAAAATTCATTCTGCTAGTTTGACCGATTATAGTTCCTACTGTAGTTCTACTAGTTTGCCCGATACATAAAAGCTCAGCATTACTGGGTTCTCCGTACTTTCTTCGATCAAAGTATATGTATAATGCTTGCATTTTATGGTGAGCACAGCCAGCATAAAAATATGCAGTGCTTGTTTTGTTTCAGCACTTGATAATTACTAGTACTCACTGTTCGGAGCTTACTTTTACAGTCTGAATACAGGCTTCAGAGAATACTGTTTCTGAAAAGCATATTGCTCCCATCTGGGTGTCAGTAGTATTGTAATTTTTTTTCAAAGGTCTTCTTCAAACGACTTAAAAGTTCTGGAGGCATTGTTTGTTTTAATATGCATTTATGTGGTGCGACTTTATCAGCACTGCTGCAAACGCTCACGAACAGCCATGCATGTCTATGAATTTGCCAAAATGTATAGATTTATCAAATTCATGGCACGAGTGAGGCGCAGACTGGAGCAGAGACCGTTTTGACTGAATGGTCCTGGATGCCTTATCTTGGAGATGAGCTCAGGATTTCCGGCTAGTAAATGCTGACCGCCCTCTCTTCTTTTTCCCCTCGGACGGCCGATAAGCTGCATTTTGTTTGATCTGCACTTTGCTTATTGCCAGCCTGCTGATAAACGCTGACAGCCCATCAGTATAAAAAGTCTTGTGAAATTCTCGCTCATCAATGGCACTCACCGTCTGAATTGTTTTAGACTTCTACATGACACTCAGGATTACGCACGTCTTGGGATGTGCTGGCTATAAGGTATTTCGATGTTCTTAGTTAAAAAATGATTAAAATTTGATGATTATATTGAAAGTGACTACACGGAGGGGCTCTGTCACTTTGACGGTTAGGCAATGCACTGACTGGTCAACTGGGTGATGGTATGTTGATTTGCACATTTTCAGTAATTAATAGTAATTGGAGTACAATTAAAATATGTGCTTATTTTGATGTTGGTCATGTTCTTTTCTTCTATAAAAGTAATCGAACATCATCCCCAAAATACATGGGCAACTTTTTATTGGTTGCATTCATTCCAAGCAAACAAACTGTGGCTCTCAGAATATGTCAAGTCAATCAACTAATTGAATATGGTGGTGGCTTCAACAAAACAATCTCCTGTAGCAATACACAGCGAAATTAAATTGTATGAGCACTAGTTGTCCACCCTGGGATCGTGTACGAATGTGCAAATTATGTTTCCAAGTCGGTCGAAGTAACACTCAATGCGCTATGCACCTTTAAGGGGGGATGTGGCAATAGGAATGCTCAATTTGGTCAAAATTTTCCATTTCTCAATTTATTTTTTTCATGATCCTCGGACCTTCTCTTACCATGTGGTGGAATATTATAATGAAATACGTGGTAGTAGTAGGGAAAATGCTACTTTATGTGTTGTCATCCAAAACCGCAAGAAAATTGGGCTTCTCAAAGTGCCACTATCCTGGAATCATCGTAAAAAGGAGAGATTGTACCTGAGGATAGCCACACCGTCGTGTTTCTCCAACAAAAAATACAACCAGCAAAAGCGAGCAAGAACTTAGCTGCTCAAAGTTAACATTTGACTGTTTTCATGAAATAAAAATTTGAGCTTCATTTTCTCAGCTTCCATTTTTTGAGCAGTTGCTGCCAGTCATCCCAGTGCCATTTCATAACTAATGAAGCTAAATTCATTGTTTTTTTCACTTGGATCCTGAAACATTAGTGAGTGCCGTAAAGCTATTCATTTCTACCTGCACATGACACAAACTTTTATAATTGTATTTTTGCAAAAGTTGTTAGTAAGAAAATATGTCGAGGACATTTAAAAAATTTTTTCTGTACTTATTTGGACATTAAAAAGATCAACGAACAGCTTTACGGTACACAGTGGGCTTTAGTGTATATGCTTAAGTAAAAATGGTACTGAAATTTTGTCTAATTAACCGATTAATTAGGGGGTGACTCTAAGGGTTTATAAAGTGATGTGACTCAGAAACTATGATAGGTAGCTTAAAACCGATTTCATTTAAGATATCACTATAACAAACTACATAAGTGTGCCAAATTTCATCAGTTTATACCCATAAATAGCAAAGATAGTTTTCATTGCCACGTCCCCCCTTAAGGTTTGTGTGCATACGTGGCTACTGAAGAGGATAAAGCGTGGCGCAAGCAAGTTGCTGAACATATTTCCTCAAGATCAGTTTTCTGAATGTTACTTTCTTTTATTAATGATGGTGCTTAGCTTGTTTCCTTGTAACATGCTTGCCTTCTTTTTCTTTTTTTTCCCTGCTATTCAGGAAATGTCTGTGCACATGATGATGTTGGAAGGAAAGCTGATCGAATCTTTTCTTGCACCAACGCTTGCTTACACTAAAAGCTTTATCTTTATTTATTTCAGAGGCATGTCTGACGCTTGCTCGCCCATTAGTTGTGTCACCGATAATGTTGTTTATTCTGATAGAAAATAGTTCCATGTCGTCAATGATCATTATTGGGGTGTTCAGACGACTACGTTTTAGCACGCAGGCGCGTGCACAACTGATAACATATCTGTGAGAGGCTGGACTTATCATGCCGCTTTCCTTTGAGGCTCTCAGTGTGTTTACAGGCATCGTTTCCTCTTGCTGGTGCCTCCTGCGTAATCTGCTCTTAGTCATGGGAAACTGGAGCGGAAGATTTCTGTTAAAAGTACCCAGTGCCAGAGTGCAGCAGTTGATGTACAAAAACGTCATTTCAGATTAAAGCCTGATGGTCTCCTGCCCTCATCAATTTAATTAGCTTGTCTATCACTTTGGGGCCATCCCCCAATACTGTAGTTCTGTGACAGCATCATTGCCGCATCACTGACTTGGGAGTGAGTGAAGGAGGGAGGAAGGGGGATTTTTCTCTCTATTCGCTATTCTGTAAAAATTTAGTCAGTGAAATGGTTGTGTCAAGCCATTTGGCATAGTGGAATAAATTTTTGTAGTAACACTGGTGTTGCACCTTGATTGCCCAAAATGCCTGAAGGGACTGGCAGCCAATTTATAAGGCACTTGTTTTCATTATTATTATTATTATATTACTGAAAGCTTTACCAGCTTGAGTGTGTAAGCATGGGATGGCAATGCAGAAAATGCTGTGAAACTCTTTGATTATCAGAGTTTTTTTACTGATAAAATCATATACGTAACATGTCACAAGCATTGGCTGACAGCTGTCTCAATTCTGTTCGCACCATGTTTGCACTAAGTTCGACTGTCAGCAAATGTGCTCAGCACCGGAGAGCTTAAAAAAAATGCAGATCCCACTCAAGTCACAAAAGGGTGCTTGATTCCCTCACTATAATTCAGGGTCTTTGTGACTGCACAAAGGTGCAGTAAATACTTTCAGTCAATCCAGTTTCTCTCAGTGATAGGTTTCCTACAAGCCTGTTTCATGTTCGTTCCCGGGGATACATGTATGTAATTGCATTGATCCAGAAGGCAGGTCATGCCATAATTGCGATGTTCTGGCACCTTCTGGCACTTGCGCATTTATCTATGATTCTGTTATGTCGGTCTGTATGTAAAACAGGAACTCACCAAAAATCCTCAAGGAACTAAGCAAAGTATTAATCACTGATTGGGGTAAATTCCACAAACATCAATGCTTGACTTCCAAGGGCACACCCAAAAGCATAAACGAATGGGCGGCACAGGTCAAGGAGGCACATGAAAGTGCCTCTAATGCAGTTATTTGCCCAGTAGAAATACTCTTGGTCAGAGAATTTTGAGATGCCTAACAGAGGGACACCACAGGGGCAATCCTCTACCCTTTGCTTTTCAATTTAGCAATGTCAATAATGCATTGACAGAAAAGCTGCTTTTGCTGGGCATATACAATACACACAATGAACTCGCTGCGGAAACTGATTACTCTGTGCGAGAGGCGCAGCTGCAACACAGCAAGTAAAAACATTTGAGAAGGGTAGGCATACCACCATGTACGCAAGGAGCTAGACAAGCTTGATTCCTCAGACAGGGACCACTTATACATGGCTGCCTTGCCTAGGAACGTGCACTCGGAATGCCACGAGAGCAGGCATTAGGTTTGCACAGCATGGCCTATGAGTACTGATATGCCGGCTGGATAGGGAGGACGTCTATTATGTGGACGTCACCCCCTACAGAGAAGCCGGTCCACAGAGGCAACGCCATGACAACCAACCCTTTGTCACAGTAGTGCTTAGCGGACACAGCGAAACGACCAATGCGCTCTCCTTTAGGGAGCCCTCAGTGACAGAGCAGAGACCAGAGCTACCGCGCTAGCAATACACAGGAGTGAATGTAGAGCACGGAACAGTAACATTATTACGGACTCTCTGGCTGCATGTCACCTCCTCCTACGAGGCAGAATCCCCACGTGCTGTAATGCAAAGTCATCCGTCTGCGCAATGACCACTCGATCTACTGCTGCCTGGGGCACCAGAGTTTGGAGGGTAATGAGAGGGCAGACACCGCAGCCCACGCGTTAACTTTTCGAGCAACGACACCGGCCCCCTCATAGGACTTCCAGATGATGTTCCCCTATCAAAATTATCACCCTGCGGTCTTAGGGGACTTGCTCGCCTAGCAGCGCTCTACCCGACAGGTATACGCCCCACCCCATAAATGTCTAACAGGAGAGGAGGCCATCAGTTAGAGAAAGATTCAAACGGGTCTTTATCCTCACCTAAAAAGATTATACGCCACGTTTCCTACTTGTTATTGAGGCTCCTGCCCCTGGTAGGAAGAAAGTCCTACACTCTTTCACCTTACGCGAGGCTGTCCAAAACAGCCAGAACATTTGAAAGATTGAGATTCTATGGCACAACACATGCTGGAGCAATGGGGAGGCACGACTGTCCAGCTCTGACTTGGCCGACCAGCAGTCACTGATTGACCAGTTTGGACAGGCAGCTAAGGCCAGTGGGGCTCTCGACTAGAGCTTCCTCCTGGGAATTTTCTCTCTCTCTCTCTCTCTCTCTCTCTCTCTCTCTCACCTCTGAAAATCATGGTTTTACTCAACCTTAAGACATTTTTACCTCTGCTGATAACTAATCAATTCGAAAACTTTGTGTGTAGGAATGCCCCTTACTGGTTGCTTAGCTCCTAGTGCATAAACAAAAGTTGCCATGTGGCCTGGTAAGGGGCCTCCTGGAGGCCTGTACTTAAGTGAGAAATGTCCCAATTTTTTCATGTGTTAGAAAACTTGACAACATGATTGAGCTTGTTATGTTGATTTCAAAAGTGTGATTACTTTTTGCATGTTGACAAGCTTCGGCATAATTAAAATTCATTATCCATTCTTTGCTTTGTAAAATGCAAACAGTAAGAGTGTTACTACTGGCACACACTAAGAAGTATAAGCGGCACAGCTTGGATGTAAACTGAAGGCCTTTTTATCCATCATGTGGGGCTGTCACTATCACTGTCGTGTGGTGGTGGGCTGAGCCAAGATTGCGGGTCAAGGGCACAGATGTATCTTGCACAGGCTGTGTATAGGTTTTCTTTCTGTATTGTCCATCGCATAGTCGCTATCATACAGCAGCATGGTATAGTCAAGAGCAAGAACAGGTCCTCTCCCAGTTAGGCGAATTTTGTTCATGACTTCTGGTCTCCAAGTCCAGTGCAGTGTTCCCCCCCTCTGTCAACCCCTCCCCCCATTTTGTTTTTTTTTTTTTTACATTTAAAGATCATGTGCTTGGCAAAAATACTTGTCTGGAGGGAGGGGGGTGTTCCTTCTGCCACACAGCAGTCTGTCTCGTGAGCTTTCCTAGCTTTATCACTGTGTGTCCTGTACTCCCCAAGACAAACAGCACGTAGCTGATCAGCATCACAGACTGTTCGCGATAGGAAAGTAGGAAGCACACAGTTTTCAAGAGGCAATACAAAGAACCCAAATGACAATTGTTGCTGTGCGACAGGACGGCCGCCCAGTACGCCCTCTTGGCTTTCAGTGCACTGAGTACTGTTTGCTGTGGCTTTGCGATTTTGTGCATTGTTCTGGGGTGCTGCTTCTGTCCCTTTGTCAGACAGACTTTGTCCTCAAAGAGAGGAGCTAAAAACTGCAACGGCCACTGTGGGTATAAACTCAAAGGCAGTGCCGTGGTCTTTTGTGATTGGCTGAAGTTTATGAATTTACTGCATTGGGGGGGGGGTGGACATGGCTTGTGGTAGCTTCTGTATTGTTTGACTTGGCCTATTTTGTAAGGGTATGCTAGCAGCAACTGCATAAAGCATATGTGGGAGATGGAGGTACTTATTCAAGCCAGGCACAAGGATTCTTTCTTACAGTTGTATATCAAGTGTTGCCTTTTTTAAGTGCACTCTCAAAGCTTGCCATCATTGAACTTTGTTTCAATAGCTTTGTGATGCCCTTGACACATGGGCATGCTAAAGTACTTTAAGTAATTGGGCATTATACTGGAACTGCGTTATGCACAGTGACACACAACAAAGGAGTACCTCCCTCCTAGCAAATGTTACTTTGCGGAAAGGTAGCTGATTAATCTACTTTTCGAGTGTAAACACTGTACTCTCACTGACAGGGTACACTACTCATAGACAGAAGTGAACTTGTCAGGAAACTACAGTTCTCTGTAAATACTTTATTACCTTGCACTTGTGTTTTCACATTTAGCCGTAATGAGATTTGTAGAATCGTAAAGATTAATTTTTGCCCACTCTCGAACGCTCGCGTGTCACTGCCATGTGGGATTCTGGCATGTGTCATTTGCTGAGTCTTCTTGGCATCAGTAATAAAAAGACAATCTTAAGTACTGCCATTGCTAAATGTATTTAAATACACATTTTAAACATTTTTGTACCTTCTTTAACAACCAGCGCAATTTTTTTTTCGTCGTTCGTCTTAGGAACCACCAAGAGAGTTTTATGTGCTACTTGTGTCGTCGGCACAACTACTTTCTGCAAAGGGTCCTTCAGAGTAGAAAACTACTGTACTATGAAGGACTTCACTTTCGCCTCCGTGTCAGGAGTACTTGTTTAGCAAGACAACCTGTGTACTGTGTGACGTCGGTGCACAGGAACCCCAAGTTGTCAAAATTTCCAGAGCTCTCCTCTGGGCCATCTGCCATAATCATGTTGCGTTTCTGTAATGTAAAACCCCAAAAAGTATTAGTGTTTGCTAGTACAATTCCTTTTGAACAAAATTATGTAAATTAACATATAATTTTCCAAGGTACCCAAGGTCAGGTGCACAGAAAAAGCAGGAAATTTGCAGCACATTTAAGGTGCTGCTCTGCTTTTAGATTTATAAAAATGGCTACAGTGAGGAAATTGCATATATTTTGGAAGGTAGTTGGTGTGATGGTGTGCTGTAGCAAGATGAAAATATGCTACAGCCTAGGAGTGCTTACTCTTGGGTAAGGGCTTTGTTCACTCGAGTTAGTTGTTTACAGTTGTTTGCTGTAAAGCTTGGGCTTTTATATCTGTTTTATGGTCTCGTAAGGGAGGTCTGTAGATTAGCTCGACTGTCATTAGCTCGACTGTCATGGTATCCGCCATTCTTCAAAGTGAGGTATGTACCTGCAACATGTGCCCTAGAGATGGCAAGAGCTTTGCTAGATGCCAGCCTTTTCACTTTGTAATTGATTAAGAGTGGGCTTTAGTTAACGAACAAAACGAAATGTTGCCTACAAGTTACGCAAAATGCATTTAAAGCAGTGTAACCTGTAAGTGACATGAAATCTGCCTAGTCACAGAGAATGGTAAGTTTAGGGAAATACGTAATGCTGTAGATACTAGACCCTATGCAGCTAGTTCACTCAACCGTATCCATAGAACCTTGCCCAGCACGTGTGTAATCGCAAGCTGTGTATGTGGAGCATCCAAAGAGCATGTTTGCTCCACCATTGTCTGGACACGTGTAGTTGGAAGGCTGCCACCCCTTTGTGGAAGCACCCATTGTGCGTTCTGTTTACCACTATGAAGATTGAGAGATGAACTCTTGCACTCATTGACAATGGAGTGGAAGGTGGACCGCCTCGTGACTTGACTGTTGGTAAGCTCAACCAATTCTGGCGTCTGCTGCTAACGTAACAATTGCATGCGCTTGCTGGACACAGTTACTGGTGTAACTTTGAAACTGAGGCCCTTACAGTCCCTGGCAATGGTTAGTCTGGAAGGTTAGCTCATTTCTGCATCAATGTAAGCCTATTCATGTCTCTTGCATATGAAAAGTGTTTCCTGTAGCCGCCTGAATTACCTTGGATTGATGTTAGCGAACCTCACAGATTTGTTACAGTTGAAAGGTGTTCGTTTGTGCTTGAAGGTATCGCACCATTACGACAGCTGCAAAAGAATGCACATGTGCCACATTTCTCACAAGTTCACTTACGAAGTACTTGACAAAAACTAGGCAGCATTCGTTTTGTGCCAAGAAAGTGCTTAGTTGAAGAGAAAATCTCATTGTCAAGGGTCAACATACCTCTTACCCTAGAAGAATTCAAATTGCTTGCCCCCAAGCAAGTATTGGCAACCCTGTGTAGACCATTGCCACCCTTTACTGCTGAATAGCCGCAGCTGTAGTTGTGAAAAATGCATAAGCATTAAAAAAGCAGAGCCCAAGATAGCATGGACATGGAATTTTTTCTTGGAAGATGCAGCGAGATTCTCAAGCAAGCAACGCCAGCTGTGCACACTGAGTCAAAGTAAAACTTATGGCCACCGATGCCATTGTCAAGGGCAACAACAAATGAGTTATTTTGAAAAATTGAATGCAATGCACCAGTGGCATATTACTTTGGCTAACATGCACTGCTGTTTACTTGGCATGAATTTCAATAGTAGCGAAGAGCAGTTGCTAAGTTGCTGGGCTCTTACTGGAATTTCTCATTGGGATTGCAAGCTTTGTGCTATATTTAGTTTAATTTCTTACTTTATAAACACGTTGTTCTTGATTTTATGAACTTTTCCGAAATTCTTAGGAATTAATGTTGCTGTAGCATTCATTGCTACCTTCCTTTACCATAAAAGCCCAGCTTATGAACAAGCCAAGGAAAGTGTGAAGGCCATCATCTGTTGTTTTTTTAAAGTGCAGTGAATATGAGATGAAGGGCATCGGAAAATTTGGGGATCGAGCTTGCAACGTTTTTCACTGTGTCCAGCAAAAAAATGGACTCCTTTGTCGAGTCTCATTTTTATTAACTCCAAAGAAAAAGCCTCAACTTTGGCATTATTGATGTGCCTTTAATAATCATGTGAGTACTTATTGGCCGGCCGCCTATTTGTAAAGTTCACGTGCTACGTCAAGGCATCAAAAAGAAAGTTTCTTTCCATATTTGCTGTTGCCATGTGCATGCATGACTGTTGCTGGTTAACGGACTTTGCTGTCACAAAACTCTTTCACAGCAATCGTGATCCGCAGTCCTGGCTGCTTCACTCCAGGAGCCTCAATATGAAATCAGGCTTTCCATCGCTTTCCAGCCCTTCCAGCCCTTCTTTGCACTCAAACGTGCAGACAAGCACCACTTATCCTTCTCGTCAGCTGCCTGATAAGACTCAAGTGGTACTATAGGCGTCTCCACTCTTTCTGCCCATGCTTAAGCTGCTGCAAGGGACGAAGTTTTGGAAATCATCCATGCAGTTCGCCACATGTAGCACATGGTTGGACGTGGCTGCGGTGTTGGAGCCACAGTCTTCACCACTGGCTTCACTTAAATGACCTCCATAATCTGATGGAGGCCCGTAACTTCCTTCTTCACTGAAACCATCTTCACTTTTGCTGAAAGATTTGGGATTGTCACCGCAGAAGGCATTCCGTGAGGAAGTAACCATACCTTGAAGCTCGCGGTGCGGCATTGGCAGCACTTGAATGTTCCCTGGCTCCACTGTAAAGAATTGGTGCTGCATCTTAGTATATAATGACGAATGTCTAGCAAAAGATGGTGTTTAGTCCTCTTGAGATAGAGCATCCTGCATAAGGAGAATGTGAGCACATCACAGTGAGAAAAAAACGCCAGCTGTTTATTTCTTTCACTTCTGTTTACCTTTATCTAATAATTACAACCATTAAAACTATAAATAGCATCCCGTACACATTGGGTTTATTTTTTGACTCGTGCTAGTCTAAAACGGACTCTTCAATAAATTCACTTTCTTCATTCCCTTCTTTCATTTCTTCGATTTTCCTTTCAATCATATTGAGACCAGTTATTTGCTTCAGAGGATGCTAGGTGAAGAAGGAAATGCTAATTGTATCATTCGGGTCAAAAGTCAGCAACCGCACTGGACTTTGTTTTCAGTCTTTATTATCCGGGGCATACTCAACCTTGTAGAACACTTGGAACTGCCAAATGTTCCCTACCATGTGGTCTGGGGATGCATCGAGAAACTACAGACAGTGCCCATCCTGGTACTTAGTGAAGACCAGCTGACAAAACCCACCCTAGTACTTGCTGAAGTCCAGCAGACAAAGCCCAAGTTCTGAGGACCAGCTGCACCATGGCCAGGCTGTCAGCACAACTCCACAGTTACCAGGAATGATGTGGTGGCCAACCTTCAGGCATCAGCAGCTCGGGCTTTCAAGATAAAATTTATTCACTTACTACCTCCACCTGGCATTGAACCGGCGATGTTTTTGAGCCTACAAACCTTTGAGTACGGGTTACTGGTATGACATAGTGTGCAAAGAATACCCAGGCTCTTGCTTGTGTTCCAGCTTCACCTCTGTAGTTGCTGTAAAAAAAAAAAAAAAGGACAATTGTATGGGGAACATTGACAGTAACATGTTCCGAACCTGCAACCACAGACTCAGAAGCAGAGTTATTTACTTGGACTTTAGATTTGGCATCGCCTGCTTTGTCACACCAGCCTTGACGATGGACATTTGAGTCGAAGTAGGAGGATGTGATAAAGCAGAGTGCAGGGACCTGCTATCTAGGAGGCAGTTCTGCGAAGTCCCCGTCTGTCACTATCTCAGCTCCCCACTAGGCTTTATGGCTGTTTGCACCTGCCAGCCTTGTAGGCCACTACTGTCGTCATGTAAAGTTCAGCAGTTTTTTAGATGAAGTAAATTGCTGAATTTGTACTGCTAGGAGAGAGGTGCTGAAACACTGAAGCATGTTAGACTGGTTAAGTCTTTGTACGAAACTAATTTTGTTCATTTCATCATATAAACTTATTTCTAAATGGGAAAATTAGGGTCAATGATTCATAAACATTTCTGGCAACTGCACCAGTATTCTGGCTTTTTGCTGGAGGTGGTTTTCTGGCTAAGTGACTGTTCTAGTACCAAAATGCTAATTTATTACTACATTAATATTTCTTTGGAGCACATTTAGATGTGTTTTACTCAAAACAGTTTTGCATTTGGGAAAGCTTTCTGCCACAATAAAATTTACTTTCCCCATTTCACACTCCATAAAAGGATGTGCTTGTGGTGGCCTGCATGGTGGTTGTTAGTTGTTTTCCGCCAGCTGGTGTTTGCTTCCTACTAAATGCATCACGCTTTTTCGTTTTGCGTGGGAGGGGGTAGCTGGCACTACAGTATTAAGCAAAGTGTCGGGGGATCTTGTACAGTCTGTTTCAACTTAATGAAAGCCACGATTCAGGTGCAGGTGCATTTAACTTGATCGAGTGTGGCTGTGCACTTACCAGTGTAGTCCCTACTGACTGCACTGCAAGTTTGTTCATGTTGAATGTTCTTTTATGCAACAACTGAGTATTAACAACTGAGTAAGCGGCACAGAAACTTTATAGCAGGCAGTACAGGGGAACACCTTCATAACAGACATGTGCCAGGGAGCAGTTTGTCCCTTACATGAAGGGTCTCTTACATCCAGGGTGCCATGTTTTTATATCCTGATCAATCCTCACCTTTATATAGCTGTGCTACAACTAAACAGGCCACGAAAGAAGGCTGCATCCCCTTATATTGCGGAAGGTTTATTATGTACCATTTGCCTTGGAGGGAGCAAAGCATTAAGTTTTGCTAGATCAATTGTCTACCTGTGTTGGAGTCTGCCACCGCTTTCTGCGTGCCAGTAAACACACTTTTTTGCATTGAAAATTGCTGCCGAAGGACCTTGGCGGGGGTCTGCTGAATTTGAATCACCTGCGCTGGAAAAAAGGACTCGACATCGTCATCTTGGCGGGCAACACTGCAGTGCAGTCTGCTTTACGGCACCTGTGGCATAGTGCACATTTGCTTGTTGTCAAGGGTTATCCACTTTTATTTATAACCTGGAGCAGTAATCAAGTACTCAATATAGATAGCTGACGTCATTTCGAAAAATGACCCACACTGTGGAACAGAGGGCACCACTGCAATTTCTTAGGTTAGTCGTTTTCACACTTATGGCTGCTGTGTTCTCACCAGGAATGGCGAATAGGTTGTTGCTTGAGCCTCAGTTTTGAGCAGCAGTTGAGTTCAGCCTTGCTAAACTTAATACCTTCCTTTATCGTCCCTTTAATGTTAGTTGACTTGCCTGGTCGACTGTGTCACTCGGAACACAGTTCATGTTTTCACCACCATGGCTTGCTCATAATACTTTGTCATTTTCCTTTGTTTCCATAATTAATTACCTGTAGTTAACAGCCAACAGTACTGTGTTTATTTGAAATGTGTTACAAGCAAGACTGTTCATTAGAATTTAAGGGTGTTTTGTCCTTTATAATCACTTGTCATCAAGTGCATGCCTGTTACAAAAGGGATCTAATTAGTGGAATAGACAGTGCAGCTAAGTGTGTTGGTAAACGGTGCATAGTGTATTTTATGAAGGAGGTTGATTGTATAACAAAAACGAAATAGTTATATTCAATCTAAAGCTTGCAAGCCTGAGCCAAAGACAGTCGTTCTTTCTCCCCGTAGAGGAAGTTTGCTTGCCACTTCATTATTGCTGAAGGGGAGTGCAAGAGCTGCCCATCAGTCAACGTGAAGTGCCTCGTGACGGACGGAGGATGTTCTTATCTGAGGGCAATTGTGGCGCCCCATTTCAACATCCATCCTGATACGTGTGCGTAGAAACATCCGTTACGAGCCAGGAAGGCATTCAGGCATCGAGCGCTGTCCACGTTTTGAATACTGATAGGAAATTGTGGTCATGGCTTACATTGAGTTCTTATATTTCCATTGTTGAGCAGGAGCTGTCCAGTAGGGGTCACTGATAACGGAGGATCTGCAGCTGATGCAAGAATCCATAACTATGGAAAAGGGGCAGTAAAATTATTTGAAACTTTCTGCGCTGGTGTCTAGTATTGTGCTTTGTCACATAACCTAGGGTCTGTATTTTTCAATTATTTTCCAAAAACGGAAAATGTTCATTCCTCATGACTGGTTCGTGCTCTGCTGTTATTTATGAGGTTGGCCACTAAGAAGTGGCAGATAGGAAACTAAAGAAGCAAAGATTTAAAAAATACTGAAATATATGAATGCACATTATCATTGTTGGTAATAAGTTAGAGGTGGGCTTTTTGACACCTTATAGCAGCATTTGTAATGGCCTTATCTTTAATGCATCAGGAACCCACTACTTCTGTTTTTAATGTTTCATCAGGAAATTGGATAAATTGTTCTAACGGGGTGTAATTTATTAAAATTTGTGCTGGTTATTGCACTGGTTTCTCGTTAAGGGGAAAAAAAAGTCTTAAAATTGACACTTGGCAGTAGTGCCAGAAGAGTTTATATTTAAAATTTTAATTGGCACAATAGCTAACATAGCCTCTGTCAGCTTTGGGGGTGTGTTGAATGTACGGCTCGCACGTGTGAGCACACCTAGCAAAGCGATGAAAAGGACAACTTTGCTAGTGTCATCCTTTTTTTGGATTGTTGTGCTGGACTCATGGATCTGCTCCTTAGTCGTTTAAGCATGTTGTAGACGTCATTCAAGCTACCCATATTTTGGTTCTGCTTTACCATATCTTTTGTGTGTATTTGAAGGAAGATATGAGCGCTCATTGTGACTGTGGGTTGGACAAAGTACAATTGTTTATCTCTTTGAAGTAGATTGCTTGCGTTTCTAGCTTTTGTTAAAGCTTGTTGTATGCCAACACTTGAGAAATCTAGCTTCCCGCCTGGCTCCTCTCATAGTGTTATCAGTTAATCTAGGTTTCAGGACAGTCGTATGATATTGAGGGGTATTTTCTGGCATGCCATCCTTCAATCAGTTTTCAAATTTGCATTTCCCGAGCGGCTGCTTGAGCCCTACTTATAGCAAGAAAAGTCAACATGTTTTTTTTTTTTTTTGCATGTGTTCCTCATTTTCTCTATCATAGCAAAAAAGAAACAGAAGGGGGGGGGGGGGGTTCACCTGTAAATGTGCTGCCGTTGTTTCACACTGGAGGCCAGTTGAAACAGTTTGACAGTTGACACAATTGCTGGGAGAGGGAGCTTGAGTCATTATCCTCGGTACAAAAGGATGTAAACGTATGTGGTCTTTTTGCAGCATTTCCTGGAATTGAATTGCACACAGTTGTGGTGTTTTTTGAAGTGTGGGGAAATACCTTATGTGCTCAGGCTGTTAGCAGTGTCACCCATCATGGTAAAGCAAGAAGTCAAACTTTCGTCGAATAAAGGGAACAATACATTAAATGGCATTAATTACGCGATGGCTGATTGTATGACAAATGTTTGTATGTATATAGTTGAAACAAATACAGTCTTCTGCCTCTCATTGCCCATTAGCAGCAGCTGGCCGATGCATTACTGCATGCTTCGTACCTGCTCAGGGTTCGTGGTAGTGGGACTGCGTTATCGCGTGGTTTGAAAAGCAATTTTTTCTAAGCACTAAGTGCAAAAAGAGTATGTGTCTGACACCACCACTTTCCTACCTATCAATTTAACCACCTTTCCCTCCTGCAAAGTGCCAGCATGCTGAATTTATTGCATCTTGAAGCCACACATCCCTTTGTCAAATCTGGCTCACCGCAGCATTTTAGCTTTAGAATTCGTCAGTATGTTGTCACTTTGAACAATCATTGCTCTTCCTCCATTCTGCTAGAGTTCACTATGGGCTTTGGTGCGATTAGCGAGTCTGTTTGTCTGTTTCACCGGCTGCTCATTGTTCAAACTTGACCAGGAAATACACTGAATCATCATTGTGTGCTGCTGTTTGACTTTTGTGCAGCAATTTCCCAGGTACCATATTAGGGCATTACAGATGACTGCAGATAGTACCAAAGCACCGCTTTTAGAAGTGACAGGAGTGGATATATTTTCTCTGCACCTTTTTTTTTTTCTTTTTTGAAAACTGGATATTGATCACTTGCAGTGATGATGGTGCCCCGATATGGAATTCTGAACGTTGGCATGCCCCATGAGGGAGCGGAAATGCTTCTGCCATCGAGAGCATTGTATAATGTTGTTTGACTAGTGATTTTTGGAAAGATGGACAGAAAGGTGCATATGGGAACTATGCCATCTCTTCCTACATACCGTATTTACCCGCATAATTTGCGCCCTCGCATAATTTGCGCACCCCTAATATTTAGCCAGCTTAGCAAAAAAAAAAAAATCCTCTCATATTTTGCGCTCCCCGTTCCCAGCTCGCCGGCGCGTACGCATGGGCCAACAGCCGCGCGGCCGCGCCCCCCGCTGCGCAGGCGAGCGCAGTCATACGCAAAGGGGCTGCTAGTGCGATGCCACCTTTTTTTTTTTTTTTTTTCGATTGCCCCGCCACGGTGGTCTAGTGGCTAAGGTACTCGGCTGCTGATCCGAGGGTCGCGGGATCGAATCCCGGCCGCGGCGGCTGCATTTCGATGGAGGCGATATGTTGAGGCCCGTGTGCTGTGCGATGTCAGTGCACGTTAAAGAACCCCAGGTGGTCTAAATTTCCGGAGCCCTCCACTACGGCGTCTCTCATAATCAGAACTGGTTTTGGGACGTAAAACCCCACAAAACAACAACCTTTTTCCGATTCTTTTCTCCGGAAGCCCCCGAAGCCCAAAGCCCAAAGTACCGTCCGCTAGAATAAAAGCATGCGAGTGGGGGCGAAGAAAACGGCTGAAGCTGAGATCAAACGAGCCGGCCTATCTCTGTTGCTCGGAGGGCCGATGTAATAACATCACCCCGATCGGGACACCTGCCATCGATGCGGGGAGGAAAGGCCCCGCCCGTCTTTAACAAACATGAAAAGACGCGAGGCGGGGGGGGGGGGGGGGGTAGTGTCGCTCGGCTGGCTGTCGGCTGCCGAGATAACGCTATCACGCGCTATCTCGGCAGCCGACAGGGGCTCGTAAACACTTCTACGTGCTGCGCCCTCCCTGGAGCAGCCGTATTCTCTTTCACCAACGTTTTGCAGCGTTACGTGAGATCGCATCCAAAAGAGTTACCGCGCTAGTTGCATTATATTACAAGTTATTTTAAACATGTTCGCGAAATATCCGCGTAATTTGCGCACCCCCTTTTCGGAGCTCTAAAATCGCGAAAAAAAAGTGCGCAAATTACGCGAGTGAATACGGTATTTGTTTCATTGGCTACAGGTGTACTTTGTTCAAAATTTCTGCTGCTGAGCTTACAAAATGGGACCTTGCTTGCTGCCGATTCGTGTTTCACCACTGCAAGGCATCACCTTTCTAGCATGTTCATTCTCGTTTCTGTACATCTTGAGCGTGTTACAGCTAAAAAAAATGTTTTAAACAGTTTTTAGAGATAATGTCACTCGTTCTACAAGGAGCTCAGTAAGCTGCACTTATTGAGATGTCCACGTGCGCTGTACAGTAGTGTTACACTGTACGGTAGTCGTTCGGATAACTCGGACTTCACTGGTGACGCATCTTTTCCTGGACCTTCTCTTGGATATATTTATGTGCTGTTGGCCTAAAAAGTAAACAGACCATGCTTTGGCTGCTAGAGGGAAAAGTCTGTGCACAAGAGCAAGGTCAAAGTCTTAACGTCACTCAGGGCAATCTCATCTTGAGCGTGCTGAGCTAGTTAGCAGCACCATATTCTGGCCCCCGCCCCGCGCCGCTCCAGGCTAAGCCATGGTCCGTTTACTTTTTTGGCCGATAGTACTTTCACTTGAACCTTCACCAGAAAATGGTCCTTCATTTGAGCATTCCAGAATAAAATTTGGCTTCTACGCTTAGTTTGAGGAGGGGACTTCTTTCCTTATTTCATTTTTCCGAACTATTGTGTCCTACTTTTGCTGCAATACGCCTTGCCGGAATGGGACTGGACGTGCAGTTTGAAGTCCCGGTTGCAATTTGCGCTGATGGCTTGCCTAACGGAGCTGCATTCCACAAGTATCTTGTCATGTTCACAAAGGAGGCGGCACCCTAATCTTATCTTTTGCCCAAGTTTCCTGCAACAGGCTGGTGACGTCAATCGTTACCATTGTCACAGCTGATTGACTAGCAGCGTTAGAGAGGAGGCGTACAACACCGTCTATAGCTCTGCGTTTGGTCATGCTGACTGACTGAGACGGAGAGAGTCCATCATTAAGCGTTTGAACACACGTTCGCTTGTTTGATGGCGGAAGGTGAGATATGTCGCAGTTATGAAATGAGCTAGATGCTGAACATAATGTTCATTGGGTGAACAGCTAGGAGGCATGTGCTTAGTGGGAGCCTTGAACTCTGGCTGTGCTTTTTGCTGTCTGGGGACATGTACGTCTTCTTCTTAATGTTCCAGGAACCTGGCAGCAGCAGTTGTGTCTAAGACTCCATATGTTATCATTTCATTATGTTGTGCTGGACGCGTAGTGAACTCACAATTATTGAAAAACAGAAATTATTGTGGTTTTTGTTTTTCACCCTCATTTTGCTTTCCGCAAATTTTGGCCTGTACTGTCGGATAAACATATATTTCAAACCCATATTTTTCAAACCTACTCTATCAAATATTTAGATGCAGAAGCAGTATTCATAACACTTAACTCATGCATAACAGTGACTGAAATCTCAGTCCATGTTAAGTGAGTTTAAAATGAAATTTAGGAAAGTTGCTGTAGGTGTGTAGCTGCTCACATACAGAACAAAGTGTGCATATGTAACCTTTCTTGAGATTTTCATTGGCCAACCTGTGCAACCTTTTCGCCAGGGGAAGGGTTTGCGCTGTCGCACAGTGTAAAAGGTGGATTGACTGATTTGACGTGACTGCTCTGTTGGGTTTCGGCATTATTTTTGGGCACTTTTGCTCATTGAAAATTATTTTTGAATTTGCTGAGCATTTCTATTAGGTGCATTATGGGAGTTTCTCGGGAACGTAGAATCGCTGTTACCTTGACAGGGTCAAAGGTTGCCAGAGTTGCCCTCTAAAGGGACATTAACGGCAAACAACTTTTTTTAATAGCGGGAATGGTGAATACTTGAGAACGTCTAAAATGTCAAAACAGTAAAAGTTTATTCATTTGACTCTAGTTAATTTTTGAAAATCAGATAATTCCGACTGATTCTGTGTTCCAGGCAAAAATACGCATTGCTCAGTGGCACCAGACGCTCTGTAATTCGACTACATTCAGCCACACCATGATTAATCTGGACAATTGTTGACCCGTTCTGAGCCGAAATAACTGCCATTGTGCGACGCAAAAGCGAAAATGCTGTGGGCGTCCAACCGAAGCAAGGCGGCACAGCCAAAATTGCCATCGTCATCAGCGTGAACTGTGCGGGAATGACGGAAAATCTAGCATGCTTCATGAAACTTGCATTTGCAAGCACGTGTGACGCGAAGTTGATCATGTGCTTTCAGAAAAGCATGGTCGCCATCCATGATCACATTGTTCATACCAAACAGTTCACTCACGGCAGCGGCAAACTAGTTTCGTTTTCACTCTGAGCATGCTGTTGAGCTAGCACATCTGTTGAGCTATCACATCTGTGCATCTTATGAGCTACTGCATCTTAAGAAAACGTGAGAGCCTCTGTTTTGAGTCCTAAACGATGACTACACGTTACAGGTAAAAAGCAAATGACAAAGTAAAAGAAACGCAGGGGGCCAAAGCTCTTGCTACATGTTGCTACACCTGTGGAGCTTGCTGTACAGTAGTGTTCGACAAGTTCTGGATTGCACTTACTTGGTAGAAATTTTTACTTTGTCCGTTTTGCAATGTGTGGTAGTGTCCATGCTGTGTCAGGAAAGCTCCTTGTTATCATTACTTAACATTCTCGGGGGATTTTAAAATGAACTGCTGAAGTTCACACACTGTAGTGCTCCTTCTCGGATGGCCGCCGATTCACTGAAAGTGACAATGGAGATGGTGGTCCTGATCCTCCTACCATATATACGTTATTCTAACTTGAATGCACTCCACTAAAATATCACAAGTGTAACGGAAAAAGAACTGACTGTTGGGGTACACATCTGGCTTTCGACTGTAAGCTGACTCTGCAATTTCATATTTCAAATTTCACCGAGGTGGGTAGACTTAGTCATGCAAATAACTATTTTTTGCACAGGCAATTCGGAGCAGCGGCACCAGAGAGACATTTCACTGGTAGCTGCCGGTGTAACAAATGCATTCAAACCTGGCTGTAATGGACCTCAATATTACAAATTCCTCGATATTACGAAGCTTTTCAGTTCCCCGCCGCAACTCCATAGAAAACTAACGTGTATTTGTAACCTCTGTATAACAAAATGGCCGCAGGAGACACCCTTGCTATAAAGAATTCCCCCCCTACCAATAATCCAGCAATTTCGCCCTAAATACCACATCTTAGCGCGAGAAGCGGCCAGATCCACTTTCGTGGCTGCTCCACCGACGATAAAGTGCGAAGTGATGTCATCGTGAATGGCTCTCATGCAGCCATTGTGGTAACCTCGCTTCTACAGAGTCGGAGTGCTGCCTGTGACATACGAGGTGTGTCACAGGCAGTACTCTGACTCTGTACTCTGCAGCCATCATGCTACCCACTTTTGGGTCCCCCCCCCCTTTTTTTTTTCTTTTCTCCACGTGGTACGCACACATGCAAGTTGGCTCATATCCGTTCCTCGTTCATCGAGGAGCTTAGCTTGCACGTGAATGGGGCAGCTTGGGACTGTGTGCAGTTTATGGGATTCTTTAATTATATATTTCCCAGTGACTGTGCCGTCCCTATCGAAGGTATATCGGATGAGACCCTGGTGGAAAGTGTCCAATATCGCAGTGATGGCGGTGCATCTTTGGAGGTTGATTCGAGCTATGCCTTCCGCGTTTTTGCCTCAGAGTTATGTGCTCTGGGCTAGGTATACCATCATTTGCCCCTTCGTTCTGTTTGCGTGTTTCTTTCTCGAATTTTCATGCCAAAACTTGATATAACAGAAACCTCTCTATAACTAAAATTGTCGAGCATTTGTCAATTTCTGTTTAACTGTACATTTATTGGCATGCAGAAAGTGGTGGTAGTCCTGTACACCAGGAGTAGACCAATTTAAATAAGCGTGGTTTTTCTCTAGTGTCCCTTAAGATGTGTGCTAGTGAAAACCTGCAACCCGTACTCTATCTTAGCCAGTACTGTTGTTACAAGTTAGAAATTTCTAAGAGGTTGACCATTGTTGGTCTGCTTGCAGGCGCTTACGATGGTGCGCGCGGAATTGGCACAGCGGGGGCCGCCCACTTTCTCCGGCATTGAGCAGTCAGTGGTGGACGGGCCTGGGGTGCCCAAGATGTCCAAAATGACCAACACGACCATTGACCTAAGCCAAGAAACAAAGAGGCTTGACACTTTTCGTGGGTGGCCCCCAGATGCTCCCGTATCTGCGAAGAAGCTGGCACAGGTGAGCAAGGACATCTCGGAAAGTGGTGCTTTTCTTGTGATATGTTCCGCATCTCAGCTACTTTATAGAGCCATCCCCTTAGTGCCATCTGCTAGAAATGCGCCACTCTGAAGTGTGGCTGTACGGGATGTGAAGCCTTCACCTTGTGCCTGGGTGTAACGCATGACATTTTACGCGTCATTGTTAAAGCTTATCGTGTTGCCCAACGTGGTACACCACGAATCTACCGGTGTAGAAATGATAGAAGTAGCACAAAGCTTGGACTCTTTGTATTTATCACTGAAACACAGTCATTCGTGAAGCTCGCTGAGCATGCAGTTATCTATTATTCTCCCTGAAGTTGGCTCTTTATTTGGCATAACTTGGCGAGTGCATCGAAAGTGACCGCAGTGTGCGTTTTTGGATTGTCCATTGTTGGATGCCCTCTTTGTATACCTATTCAGTCTCTTTTATTTTTTGCACTTTTTACAGGGTGGCTTTGTGTGTGTTAGTCCTACTGAAGGTGTGACAGAGTGCTTCCAATGCGGGGTTAGGATTTCAAACTGGAAAATTGCGGACTCCGTAGTGGACAGACACCGCACGGAGCGGCCGAACTGTGCATTCGTGCGCTCCCTCCCAAGTCCGCGGGTTTCGGCGGCAGCGAGTCCTACGTCTCCCACCGGTGTCACTTCATCCGGCACTGCAAGGCATCCAGAAGTTATGCACGTCGACAGTGCGATGACCCTGTTACCACGCACCGCCAGTGCGCCATTGGCGAACAGTAGGTTTTGCGAGCCTGTGCCACGGACTGGTGTCGAAAATGGCCTCTTGCTTCAGCGGCTTCAGGCGTCTGAGGAAGAACGATTCAACACCTTCTATGACTGGCCCCTGGACTACTTGCCGGCACGGGCACTTGCGCAGGCAGGGTTCTACTATATTCACGAACAAGACAAGGTGCGTATTTGTTTGCTTCGTTAATCTAGTTGCTTCGGTACTGTGGCTTTATACTGCCGACAGGGAATGGCTCCTGTTGGTGCCACTTAATCTTTCATGCTGTTAATAGTAGCAAGTATTTCATATAGCTTGACCTAAAGGCACTGTTCACCGCCTTGAAAAAGATTTTTTGGTTGCAGCGAGAATGAGATCGCTTCAGTCATTGGGACGGAAACAAGCATGCTTGTACCCCATGAAAAAAGGAATATTTTAACTTGACCCTGGAAGTCGTGAAAAAATTACCTGTGGCACCATCCTTAGCTGTACGTGTTATAGTCCAAGTGTAAAGAGAAACCAGGAAAAAAAAAAACCATACAGGTCCTTCTATGTTGTTTGGAAACAAGAACTTATTACCAGCAGTTGTATTTTGTGTACATTTGGTAGCCTTGTTTTCCATCAAAGAGTTTTTGCTTTCTTAAATTAATATTGCAAAAACCGAGCAAGCAGTGTTGCTGGCGTCCATACAAAAGCAGAATAGGTGACCACGATGATAAAAAAAAAAAAGGTAAAATGTTATTTTTTAAGAATTGCTACTCACAAGAAATTCTGTTCAATTTTCACTGAAACTTCTGCAAGCTTGTACGCTTCAAATGGTATGCTTTATATTTCTACAAAAAAAGAAAAAAAGAAAGAAAAACAGGAAACTGGTGAAGGATGGTCGACAGTCCCTGTAAGCACTTCATCCTTTGAGAAATGTCCAGCTAATTGTAATACTGCTGTAATGTATCCTGCAGTGCGTGTCACACAGCTTGTCCAGCATTCGGGAAAACACATTCTTTCTGTGGGTGGGAAGCTGAACCAACAATTCCTGGGTGTCTTCTATTCCGTGCTGGTCCTCCAACCTTGCTGCAGTAGTTGGCACATTGTGACTGGTACCTCGTATAACTATTTTCCAGTGTGAAACTCTATTGGGTATCATTTGAGAGTGACAGAGACATAGCAAAGCAAGCTTCTGTAAGTTCTTGCCGACTCTCCCGATGGTGTTGGGCACAGCCGTAAATTTAACAATATGCCAGCCCTAACACCACCAAGAAAATAAAAAAGGATAGTGGTTCTAAAAAGAAATTTTCCGGCCTTGAGGAACTCCGATGTCTTGCCATGGAACCATCTGCTCTACCCACCGATATCACGGGAAGGGAGGCCACTGCATTCATGTGCAACTTTTATCTGCGATTCTGCGTGTTACCTTTGTCTCAGTGATGAACTCCCGATAACGTTTCCCTGCAGCGCATGCGAAGTTAGGTTCGCCGCGTATAACGGCATTATGCAGTGAGGCGTGCTGAGCGTAGAAACGGCCGACCAGCTTTCGCAGGTCGTAGCACAATTTTGCCCTGTGTGCATGCGTAATTACATGCATGCTATTGTGACTAGTGTTCGCCTGATCGCTGGTACCTAAAGGCACTAGTGACAGTCACTCAGAGCTGTGTGTGACATTACTGCAGCCCTCAGTAACAGGAAACAAAAACATGTACGAGTTATCTTTTCGTCTTTTTTGCTGCACCCCCTCTCTCCCTCTCTGTAGCATTGCGAATTTGAGTTGTGAGGTCCCTAGGATGGTAGGTATGTTATTGAGCCAGCGTGCCAAGGATATGAGATTTTATTAATGCTTGTTACGGGAATGTGGTATGCTCTAAAGGCCTACAAAGGAATGTTTGGTGTCGTTTGGTTCATTGCACATTGGTTCATTGTGTCGAAGGTGCCTAGCTTATTTTTGTGCTTGGTATTTGTCATGATGTCGCACAACGAAACAACGCTCAAGAAAGAAGACAATGCAGGTGGGAGGTCTTCTTTCATGCGTGTCTTTCCTGTGCACTTCTTCATGGCGAATTCTATGTCTAAACATCAACTAGGTGAACACGCAGCACTTTTTTAAAGAGGCAGTGCAACACTTGTTTGAACATGGCAAAACAATGCTGCCGATCAATCGTGGAGGTTCCAGTGAACATGTCAGCCTAATACTATTGCACTACGTGCAGCAGGGGATCTGCTGTTCAGTTTTAAAATACATCTGGAAAGCCCCTGCTCATGTTTCAACAAAACGCGTCGTAAATACTCATGGATTGCAAAATGTGTGGGAGAACCACCATAGGTTGGCCCACAGTTGCAGTTTCCACAGATGCCTCGGGGCAGTGGCACGTTGCTGCGGTGACTCTGTCTGCAAGGTTGTCGTCACCGTGGACGTGCACATACGTTTGAAGAAAAAAAAAAAGAGAAAATGTTAAAGGCTATGACATGTGCTGGCTTGACTTCTTGCCCACTGTTTCAGCCCCCTCTGTGCAGCTTCCAGCGCGCTCATCTGGACGAAAGGAGAGTGAATACACCCTTGCAGTGGAACTCCCCTCAAAACTTGACACTGTCCGCTAATACTCAGCGGATTTGAAAAATATTTGCGGGAGGCGATTGGGTAGGCAGTAAGCTCCTTAAATGATGTCACTTGAGGGTTACTTGTAAAGGTGTTGGAGAGCCCCCTTAATTCTTATTCTTGTGCTGCAGTTCCTGAACACATGGTGATGATGTAGCCTTGTTCGTTTCCTGCAGGTGAAGTGTGCCTTCTGCAAGGGCGTAGTACACAACTGGGAACCAGGGGACGACCCTCTGCGCGAGCATGCCCGCCATTTCCCGTGTTGCCCGTTCCTTCTGAACCCTGACTTGGCTGGCCACGATGAGTGCGGTCACATGTCGTGGCAACAGGCACGCTCTGGACCCGAGTGTGCGCAGCTGCTCGTTGGGCAAGGGTGCGTGTGAACAAAACTGTGCGAGCTTTTTCTTTTCTTTTTTTTTTTTTTTGGTTGTTACGGGGCGTTTTATTAATGTCTAAGCATCAACGGAAGCCCTGGGAAGAGTAAGAAGCACAGAAAAAGGTGTGCACAATTTGCCGAACGATGACATAGCAGTCTCCCCTATTGTGGAAAAATGGGAGAGTGTGAAAAGTATAAAAATGTGAAGAAAAGTTGCAAAAAATTCACAAGTTGCAAGGCACTTCTGGAATTTAGTGTGGGACCGAAAGCTCCCATACTGGGACCATTACTCCATGGACACATATGGGGACAGAATTAGCGACAGTATTTACCCTCTCCTGCCTGTAAGCTAGCGCATTGAGACACAGCTATATTGGATTCCACATGGTGCTTCCAAATGCTAGAACACTAAATGTTACTTCATGCTGGTAGCCACCCTCTTCATTGGTTAGCATGCATACATGTTGCGATAATAAAGACACCACTTCATGTAAACAATTGACTAAAGGGGAAAAGAATAAAAAGACGTTAACAATCCTTACAAAATACGGCTCAAAAGCTGGTTATTTTGTAAAGGGCCTAACGTAACATTACATGAAAGTAACAATAGGGGCATGCGGTTGGCACGTGCTATTCACATGTGCTCACAGGCCACTGGGGTTGTCTTGTTAGATCCCAGGGAGTACAGTTGAAAGGAAGCACTCCTCCGTCAGAGCTGTCTGGCCTCGGCGTGTCTGTGCACGTCGGGCCAAAGCATCCAGCACAAGCTTCGCCTGATGCCAGGCTGCGAACTTTCGAAAAGTGGCCTGCCACATGCCCCAAGCGGCCTCAAGAATTAATAGTGGCTGGATTCTTTTACATCGGTAAGCACGAACTCTGTTCTTTTTTTTTTCCCTCAATTATCTCGGATTGAGGTCTGTCTGCTAGAAAATATAGTAGAGATTATAATTTGGAATTCTCTATGTGGTCATGTTGCTCTCATCTTGATCTTTGAAGTTGCTTTTTATATCAGTTCTAAGTGAACTTCGTTCAGCTTGCTGAACACAGCCGAACCAACAATGTCTGGAATGTGCACGCTTGTTCTGTATGAATCGTCAGAAATATTGTGTGGCTGGCATCCTAGACTGGCATTCTAATAGGAAGAAGTTGAGTAAGTCATATAGCATGCAAGAAACAACAAAGAGTAATGCATTAGTGTAACTGTATTAATGCCAAGGAGAAAGGGAAGTGCAAGTAGGCATAGTAGAGAATGTAGCGATCAAGCTATATATGGAAAACAGTAGTAACTTGACGAGGAAAGTTGCCAAGGTGCTGTGGCAGCACTGATAGATGCCAGGGCGGGTGTAACTAGAGTTAGTTTGGTCAACCTTCCACCCAGCAGTGGAGTTGTAGTACCTAACACCTCTCCACTACGTAGTCTTGCTTCTGCTGGCTGCCAGCCAGCAACTTTCTTGGCTTGGAAGCAGTGGCTGACCAATCTCCTTGCCTTTTCCCACAGGCGTTCAGGACTTCACAAAGTGCTTCCACTGTGACGGTGGCCTCTGCAATTGGGATGCGAATGACGACCCCTGGGAGGAACATGCCCGTTGGTTCCCTCGTTGCCAGTTTGTACTGCTCTCCAAGGGTGAGGCGTACGTGAAGGACTGCCTCAGACGACACCAGTCACACCTCAGTGCGGTGAGACGACTTTTTCTCAAAGTAGCAAGCACTGTAATCGGGCTAGCTAAGAACTGTAGCAGCAACTAATACAAATTTTACGAGAAAGAACAGAGAGCACAAATTTGCAGTTTAGCACATGTGTTGTCTTTCCATCTTGTTCTGAAAATCCTGTGTCCATGCACTTCCTGTGTTTGCCCTGTGCTACATCTGTCAGGTGAATTTGTGAGCCGTATTTTGGATTGGCAAACCGGTCATGTTGTCAGATTAACCTAGCATGACTAATTGTGTACAGGCTAACATACAACTTTGAATTTGCTCAATATGACTTTAAAGGAACGCCGAAGTGCAACAACGAATCAATTTAGGTTGGTGAGTTCTTTGTCACAAAACTCCATTATGTTTGTAAAGCTAGGCATAAGGAAGACGACGTGAGAAGTTGCAGGGCACAAAACTTGGCGTAATTGTTTGCCCCCCTACGTTGCGCTTAAACACTCAGTTCACTGCTGTAGCACAACAGAGACTGCGAGCAATGGAACCACAATAAACAGCGCATCTCACATGGCATTGATGCAGAACTGGAGGCGACAGTCTGGTGACAGGTCAGCGGGGGGCTTTGAGGTGGCAGTGACGTCACCCGTTACACCTGCTGTCTCGGAGACAGGTAGCGTTGGTTGCTGGATCCTTGTTCACAGTCCCTGTTTCATGTTGAGCATCATCATGGCATGACAGTGCACAAGTTTCCCAAGGATCATCATTTTTTTTTTTTTTTTTCAGATTTTTGTAATTCTTCAATGTCATAATCTCGGGATATCAGTGTCATCCATCTTTCTGTGGCCACGTGCTCTGTTGTCCGCTCCTTCTATTTTCCCTTGGGGTGCTTGCTCCGATACACCTGTCTCGGAGACAGTAGCGTTAGTTGCAGGATCCTCGCTCACTGTCCCCGTTTCATGTTTATCATCTTTCCATGGCATTGCATAAGCTTCCCAGTGATCATCTGAACTTTCTCCTATTTTTATAAATGTTTTTCGGTGCCATAATCATTTGCTATTTCAATGCCCTTCATCTTTCTGTGGGCACATGTTGTGCTGTGTGGTGTGTCTGCTCCATCTGCTTCTAACTGGCTTAGTTTCTCTGGTTTCTGTCGGCGGGGAACCCCACTCGTGAAGCTGGAATGCTTGCGTCTTGCTTGTTGTCCGACGTCTTGGGTCTTAGCAGCACTTCAATTGTTACCCAACTGTCTTCTCTCTCTTTTTTTTTTTTTTTCTGGGCACAGGTTGCCGCCAGTGCATCAACAAGTTCCCAGGGACAATCTGGGGGCGAAGACGAGGGAATGGCAACCGAAGTGGCTGCGCTGATGCGATCCGAGGACGTGCAGTTCTACCTGTCACAAGGGGTTCCCGCAGAGACGCTGCGTGCTGCATTGCTGAAGCACATGCGCAGTCAAAACTGTGGCTTTGCGAGCAGGGATGAGCTTCTGCAGGTTCTGGGCGAGCTGCTTGCTTTACCAAGGTAGGAATGACAGATGCCGGGGGTTAATTTTGATAGAGCTGTTGCAAAAGCAGATAAAATTTGTGCTGTATTGACAATTCAACGCATGAAAATGTGTAAAATATTATAATCGTGCTCTAGTAATCGCGGTACACTCCAGCTACTCAGTCGAGGACCAATTGGGTGTGGTTGTTGCACGCAAGTACCGCAATGGTGGCCAGATGGCTAAGAACCGCCTCTAGAGTGGGAGGCACAGGTTTGATTCCCAGTGTTACGAAAGAGGTACCTTGCACAGGCACTCATTGGTGTGGACGTGTCTTGAGAAGGTAGCATTTTCTTTACACATTCTTCTTTCACTCCCCTACCTTCAAAGGTGCCGCTGTGCTTACTTATAGGTAGCACAAAAAAAAAGCTTCTTTCCTACCCTCTCACTGCTATCTCTCCTTCGTGCGACAGCGGTTGTAGCAGCTGGGTGGACAGCAGCCAACACTCCTTATCCTTTGGGTAATCTGTGACAGGTGCGAAGGCCAGAGAGCCGAGATGTCTGGAGCAATACACGCGGTCTTCCCGTGGTTCTAGAGTCGGCTGTCACATTGTCTGTTTATTGAGACTTTGATGCGAGAGGCGCCATGATGCAGATTTTTTTTCTCGAAGGTGGTCTGCAGACGATGCAAACTTTTGTTCTAAATAATCTTTGGGCAGTCCTTGGAGTTCAAATTTCTCAAGTTATATTTCTCCATCCAACTACAAACAGCTTTGCCAAGACCAGCCATGCTGTTGAGTTTATCCGTCAATTTAGATCCTACTGTAGGTTCATTCTGGCTCCAGCATGAATGCCCGCATGCGTGATATCACCATTTTGTTCATTCTATTCAAGGTAGCACAAGTAGAGACTATACTGTCGACAGTGGCTGTTGGGAACACTAGTTCCGGGTGCGACATGCGCACGATGTCACAAGCTGTCGAAGACTCAAAACAATTCTACTGCACTCAACATGCTGGTACTAATCTCACCTGCGAAGCCAGCAGACGGCCTATCTGTTGCTGTTCAGCTTGCTGGTCAAAAGTTATTGCTGCATGCACATGACGGTGGTGGTGGTGGTTGTTACAGCGGTGTGGTCGGGACAGGGTGTTTGGGATGGATGTCTCGCCACATAAGCGTTGGCAAAGGAACTCGCAAAATGGCCTGAATTGCTGCAGGAATATGCTCGGTCGTCAACCAGCGACAAGTGTAATTGGTAGAGCTGTGTGAATGGCAAAATTTTGAGTGTGAAGCGAATTTGAATATTTATGTTCAAGTGCAAACCGAGTAGAATATTTTTTAAATAGCTTTCGAATATTTTTTTAATAATTCGATGCCGAATTATGGAAAACTGTGCTGCTGAACATGTGACAGTGTACTTCTACAGTTTCACTCCAAACTCCTGAAAAACAGTCCATCAGAGAACTGCAACAGAAAGCCGAGCTAACTTTGCTGCATTACGCAATGTTAGCTCTGCTGCAGTAGACAAGCATTAGCTTCGCCGTAATACACAAGTATTCGCCGCATTACACAAAATGTTAGCTTTGGCGGCGAATTCAGCGCGCGAGTGCTAAATTTGCTACCGTACACGAATGTTTTGCAACAGCACAGGGTATTATGCTGCAAAGTGTACTACTACATGCAGGCATGGGCCACTTGTCACGAGACACCACATATTCTTTTTTTCCCGTAATTACCAGCTTCGAATAGTAAAAGTTAAGTGTGAACCGAATAGCAAACACCATTAGAAAATTATTCGAAATTTCGAATATTCGCACACACCTAGTAATTGGCTCTGGGTAGATGGGTAGGAATGTGTGCTTTATAGTGTGATGGGGGTGGAATCCTTTAGTAAGAATTCATTGGGCTATAACTTGCACCGAAACAATGCTTCAGTATCACTTTTGCGTAAAGTGAAGTGCATGAAATTAATTGCACACTATATCAATCCATGTGCCAAACACGTGCGTTGGGAAAAATGAGCCTGTGCGAATGAGGACATACGATGTTGGTGGAAGTCGTGCGTGCTCTTTCACTTGTTATCATGGGTGTGGCGTGCACTGTACCTGCCCATGCACAAGACCACTTCAGCACGTGCTCAGAATGGCTTGCTTGTGGAGTTTTCCCGATAAGATAGCCGACGCCTATCTGTTGCTGTTGCTGAGCCGGCTGCACTGATCATCTCTGTGACCGTGGCAGGTGTGAGCAATCCACTCTGCTCTGTTCAGTTATACTATCGCTAAGAAGGAGGCCAAAAAATATTGGCAGATCCCAGGTGCCGTGGGAATCAAGGAAATGCGAAGCACGCATCAGGAATGTAAAATGGACCTGCATTGTTGTCTTGCTATACAGATTTTGGTACGTCTGAAGGTACAATGTCGTAGGCGGCTAGTAGATAGATACACTCAGTCACCAAAGTTCGCTAAGAAATGTTTCGCATTTAAAGGTGCAGAGCTGAACCTTCATGTGTTGAAGATCACACAGTCACGAAATGTAGCAATAATTCCACATTAAAGGCATGAAAAAGAAAATGCAAGCCTCTTGTACAAATCAAGTGAACAATTTGTGGTGCTTGGGGATTACTTGCTTAGAGCTTCAGAAAGTATTTGTGGCTTGGAGTGGGAAAGGAGGCAGCAGAAGTGCATAATACTGGTTTTAACAATATTATCTGTTATAACAATGATGAGCTGATGTGCCATCAACTTCTGTATGATTTCTATGGTGATCTTATGGTTGGTTCAGTTTGGCATCCTGGGCCATTGTTGTGGTCATTGCAATGCTGTCAAACATACAGATTGTGGAAAGGGGTTTCAGCCATTCCTCTCCTCACCCCCTTACCCATAAGTTATGTGTATAAGTGGGTTCCACTGCATAGTCTGCATCTTTTTGGTGATAGCGCGCATAACCATGGTTTCAACGGTGTTAATGCACTCAACCCATCCTGTGAAGCGAAAGAACGATAAAACTACACTCATGTGAAAGATTGAGAAATCACCTACAGGGAAAGATGAATCTGAAAGGTGCACCAATGTGTGGATATTAGGGATGTGCGAATATTTGAAATTACGAATAATCTTCGTAATGGCATTTCTTGTTTGATTCCATTTGCACTGAACTTTTACTATTTCAACTTTTCGAAGTTGGTAATTAAGAGAAAAGAATACATAGCGACAAGTGGCCCATTCCCGCATGTAGTACGCTTCACCGCACAACACCTGTGTACTGTGGTGAAGTTAGCTTTATGTGGCACAGTTCTCTGTTGGACTGTTCCTGATCACTTTGGAATGACACTGTGGGAGTACGCTAGCCACGCAATAAATTTTCTTACCCCTGTTTATCAGCACATTTCTTCATAATTTGACATGGTACTATTTAAAAAATATTTGAAAATTATTCAAAGAATATTTGATTTGATTCGCACTTGAACATAAATATTCGAATTCGCTTCGCACTCAAAGCATTGTTATTCACACTGCAGTCAACAGGCATGAGCAGCTTGAGTTCACTGGCAGGTGCTTCAAAAGGGGACACGACAATTCCACTTGTACTTGATAGACTCAGAAAAATTTTGCGGCAAGCAATTTGTGAGGCACTAAGCTGCCTTAATGAGGTCATCTGAGGATTTAAAAGTGTTACAGTGCCGTCCTCTTTATCAAGGGTGGAATGCGATGGCGCTGCTGTGCTGAGGCCGCTTTGGAAACCATGAGATGGGGCCACCATGTTGCCATAATCTGCACAAATTTATTTCAATACCCTAAAGGCCCTATTGGGCAATACATAGGGGGAGATTTAAGTCAATACATACATTTCAAACAATATAAATAGAAATCAAAATACCAAAAGAAAACAAGAAAAAGGAAACAGCAAGTAAATTGAGTCATAGCATCCAGTCTAATACATACACCAACATCAATCATGCTCCTGCTAGTGGAGGGCCTGCTTTCGCTAACTATACACTGCCATTCATTCAGCTGGGATTACTACACCGTCGTGGCACTCTTTGGAGCGTGCTCACCTCGGATCTGCAGGGCCCTGGGTCTGATTCCCATTCATACCTGACTTCTGAATACCGTATTTACTCGAATAATGATCGCACTTCTTTTTCAAAAAAATTGATGCCAATTTTGGGGTGTGATCATTATGCGGGGTAAATTTTCCGCGAAATAATATTTTGAGCACAGAAAACGCAAACAAGTCGCGTATCAGAATCCTTACGATAGCTGTCATGAACGTAACCAAAAATAAAAGTTGAGTAAGGCTTGCCTTTATAATAAACGCACACATTACGCAGGAACAACATGCATTGCATATTGCCCTTTAATTTTTTCATTCACTGATCCCCTAACTTTCATTCAGAGTCTGAAGTGTCACCGGCGTCAGTGTTGTCGCCGCTCGATTCCCTGTCTGAACCGGTAGTGTCATCGCAGTCCCACAGAAGGTTATCTTCCATTCCATCGAGCGCGTTAGATATACCTGTCTTCTTGAAGCTGTTGGCGTGGTGAAAACTACAACATTTGTCTTTACTGCTATCCTAATACGGCATGTTTCCGCCAAGGGCGGGCAAAAATTAGGCATCTGCTTGGTGCGTGCTGTTCACTTGGTTAGTCTTGAGTTATTTACGTAACGTTCGAGAGATGGTAAACGTGATGATCGTCAGGCAAGTTTGGGGTGCGATCATTACGCGGGGGAGAAAGAAAAATGGAATTTTGACGACAAAATTTAGGGGTGCGATCATTATGCGAGTAAATACGGTATTTTTTTTTTAGCTCTACTGTACCTAGTCGTTAGGTGCTAGCCTGATAAATTATGGGTTCAATTCGAGCTTCCACTGACCCCCCTTTTTTTTTCTTTATGACCATTGGGATTTTTTGCTGATATTCATGACCACCACCACCAACACAACATAATTTCTACAACATAAGCGTGCTGTTATTGCATTAGCTTTTTTTTTTTTTGTCCTTGTGGCACTGTCATTAGAATACATGGGACAGGATGTTGTAGCTGGCCTTGTTTATAGGTGCACATCTTATGCAGAGCTGTTGGATTTTGCAGGGCCTCTGCTGACCAGACACCGCAACGTTCAGCTGCAAATGGCGTCGCGGCTACCAAGGTGGCCACTAGTCCTGAGCAGAAGGAGAGCCTGCTTTCTAGTAAGTGGCTGATATTTTTTTCGATACTTGGCAACTTATACACGACGTGATTGTGTATCCCTCCAAGCAAACTTCTTATCCCTAGAATTAGACATTGAACTAAAATAATGCCTTGCTGATACAACAGAACATGGTTAATTTGCAGTCCCTTAAATTGAACTGCATGCTTGTATTTGGCAATGTTTTATGTGTTGAAATACGAGGAGACTCCGCAAAAATTTCAGCTAAAAAAGAGCTTCAACGGTTATTCAGCACAAACGCTTTTGTGCCTAACACCGTCTCGTACCAACAAACCTCCGAAACTTTCGAGTGTGATTTTACTGCCTACATAAGGTACTCTAGGACATGATGCAGATGCAGTTCTGTCAACCTTTGACTCTGCCAGTTTTTTGTAGCTGCAAATTGCATTCAAGACGAGAAGCACTGGCTGCCAATGCTCTCAGCTGCTATGACCACTGCCATATACAATGAGCTGAATGTCCAAATTCTCGAGAGTATCAACAAAACAATAAACAAATAACTACATCAGTGACCTTTTATTTTCTTAACCAGAACACGAATTATGTTCTTATTTTGCATAAGAGCAGTTGTGAAAAGAATATGAAGTTGCCTAGTTATAAGTTCTACTATTTCAGTAAGCATTTGACATGTTGATTCTGCAATATTTCGGTGGTATACTCTGTGTACATTTGATAGTGGCCATTTGAAACCATAGCTTTATGTGTTCCTGAAGCGACCGTGTGACACCGCAGGCCGGCATAAGTACTAGGGTTACTGTACAGCCTCTCGCAGGGAGGCAGAGTTGTGCGTCTCTTTTCCATTCGTCGCTTGCAACCATGCGCTGTGGAGGAACTGCCGCTCGTACAGAGATAAAGAAGTTGCGATGGCACCAACGCCGCATCATCACTCTTTAGAGCTTTATTTGATAACCAACATAAACAGCATCCAGGACACCGTTTGCAAAACTTATCTGACTTGGTATCCTTCCATTCTAGGGAAACATCTCTTGATAAACACCATTTCTTGCTTGAGTAATTCACGACCCCTTTTATCTTGATTGATTGCCATCTTGTGAATGCTGTTTTGCAGGAGCAAAGAACTCTTCGTCAGAGGGCTTGAGTGAAGGGTCCGAGCCTTCCGATTTAGCTCTGGAGAACCTGCGACTCAAGGACCAGCGCCTGTGCAAGGTGTGTCTCGACGCCGAGGTAGGCGTCGTGTTCCTGCCTTGCGGGCATCTGGTGGCGTGCCCCGCCTGTGCCTCTGCCCTCTCAGACTGCCCAGTCTGTCGCGCGTCCATCCGCGGCACTGTGCGGACGTTCTTCTCCTGAAGTCTATGGCAAGGAGAAAAAAAAAATAATTGTGCATAAGCTGCACCGCTACAACTGTGTCTTCAGCAGTGTTGTAGATTTTTTAGGGCAGGCAACAGCCCTCATTATGCAATTAGGAAATGCTTCAAAGTTCACTCATTTTCCTCCTTTTTACTCCGTCTAGAACTCTGTTTCTAAACTGCACTGCTTAAAATCCCGTAAGACTACGTGGTAAGGCAAACCTATGCTGGTCAACTGTACAGAGAGCACGAAGGGTGCGCCTGGTGGGGTCTATAGCAGTAGCCGGAAAACTTGGCCGCAAGCATTGCACAAATTCCTGCGGGTGAGACTCCTCTGGCCCATTGGGTATATCAGTCGATTGGTGCATTCAAACCGCATTTGCAACTGCAACATTTCACTGTTTCTCTCGGTCTTCGAAATTTTGGGGTTGTTGCCTTTCGTCTGAGTGGCAGGTCTTGAAACACCTGCTGTCACGTGCTCAGTGAGAGAACTCGCAGCGCTCCGAGTGGTTGAGGCGTAGTGAGCTGCTGAGAACAATGCCGACAGACATCCAGAAAAAAGGAGCGTGCACCTCGGCTGCAGTGGCCTCTAGTACAGTTCACCAGCGGGATGTCTTGTGCTGGTCACAGCGGGATCTCGTGCGGTGGGTCTTTTGTTTTCACAAATTTTGCAACTGAACGCCAATAGCAAGCTTGGGGCTTACCAAGTCCGGCTGTGCTCCAATCAGTCAAGTTAGATAATTGACTAGAAGTTAGCTAAAGTATTGCTCTGTGGTGTAATGCCTAGTGGCTGCTGACGTGAAGCAGCCTATTTCTTCTGCTCTGTAAACACAAGTCCATTTCACGCTTGCTATGTAGCCACGACCTGCTTTAAATCAACGTGTGGGATTCATAATATCAGCAGAGAATGCGCATTCACCGCAATGGTTATTCATTAAAGCAGCGGTTATTTCTTACAGCACTGGTGTATTTCTGCATGTGGTGCAGTCAGTGCCTTGCTGTGACCGCACGAAATGTATGTCGTTCATACTCAGTCGCATATTGAGGAACTCAAACTAATTTTTCTGCGCAATGTGGCTATGAGCAAGCAGATGACCAAAGACAATATGTGTTGCACTGCAAAGATCCAAGTAGCACCTCAAACCCGTCACATGTGGCACTGTTTAAACCTGTGTTTAAAAGCAGTGATTGCACAATCCCGCACACTTTTTCCAGGTGGTCTGGTCATTCTCGTTGGGGCCATTCTGCATTGCCCTTTGTCGGCGGGCATGTCTGTCATGTTTAGAGAATTACGTCAGTTACGGGGGTAGTACACATTACCCATTTCGATGTTTAAAAGTGAGGCGCTAGAAGGATGTACTCGTGCATAGCTGGAAACAGCGCAGAGGTACAGGATGAACCTCTTCTTTTTCTTTTTGGCAGGGAATGGCAAGGTGTGCTTATAAATATTTCCTTCACGGGAATGTCATTTGTAAACTTCACATTTGGTACCTCGCTTAGAACATGGAACCGATGGCATCGTTGCCTGTCTCAGATTTTATTTCATCATAGTTTTGTTCTCTATTGCTCGGAAGTGGCCTATTGCGTCATTTCTCTGTTTTATTACTATTAACTGTTTTTAGGTTGCTACATTCTTTATGTAAGTCACTTATTTACATTATTTAACTATTATACTGTGATACCCAGAGGGGGTGTACATTACATTTTTTTTTTGTTTTATTCAATCTAACATGACCGCAAAAAATAAGAAAGCTGTAGTGTAACAGCGTACACAGAAATGTCTCTCTCTCATGAGAGCACAAGTTTTGTGCATCTCTCAATCTCTTTTACAAATGTTTCTCTTCCTTCCCTTCTATTACATGGTTGTTCTGGATTGAATAGGTAAAGCACATCTCATTCCCTGATTAGCTGAAGGGAAGACACAATAACAGAACTGTAAGGATCGCCTAATTGATAACCGAGCAGTGTTATTGCCAATCTATGGCATTATATACCTTAGTTACTCCTTTGACGAGGTATAGCTTATTTACTTGATTGTAAGCAGACCCATTTTTTTTAAATTGGTAATCCAAAGCGGTGGGGTCGACTTAGAATCAAAACCGAAACATGTAGCTTTGTTTTTTCTTCGCCTTACAACTCTTATGGGAGGGGGGTTCACATTCATGTAAATGTAGTGCACCTTTCACTGACACCAGCCTTATTATCAGTGCGAAGAGCAAGGAAACTCGTTACGTAGAACTGTATGATAATTACACCCACACTATCTTACTTATATCCTCTAATGGTTGAGACCGTATATTAAGTGCCTGTGTTGAGACCATGATAATTTTAGCTTGCTTCATTGTGTTTCATTAACTATCTCTACTGAATTTTCTGCTTTCATAGCCACTCTTACACCTACCAAGTATTACGTAAAAGGCCAGACTTTTTAATTGGCTGTCGTGACCACACTGCTAATTTTCTAAAATTCCTTTATTTTTATTTCTAAAGAATACAAACAGTCCTTTGACTGTCCCTGTGAGCTTTAGCATAACTTGAATTGCAAGGTTGTCACCCTGGCATCTGTAATGTTGGCAGTTGCGGCACAGATCAGTCAATACAAAGAGCACCGCCAAGAAATCGCAGAACAAGTCTGTAAAAAGAGGATGATGTTAAGTTAGAATGCAAACTGTGGCAAGAAGTAGAAGATAAGTAGATGTGTTGGCACCCTTCGTATTTCTATCATTCTATAAAACACTGTATCAAATGTTCTTGTAAGGTGTATTTACAAAAGGTAGCCTTTGGGAGGTTCCCGAAGGTGAACATAAGCTTCATCTTCTTGTTTATTTTGCATTGTACTCGAAATCTATTTATTTATTAGGATTATCACAATTTGTTATTTAGCCTTTTGCTTAGTGCTGTGCATAAAAGCAAATGCAGATTGTTTCGAATTGCAAACAAATATTGTTACTAGGCGTTTTTAATAGGAAGCTAAAACTGGCATCCGTTTTTTTTTTTTTTTTTTTTTGTGTGACTAAAAGAAAAGTGCTCTTTTTTTGTCTTTCTTCTTCAAACACGTCTCTGTGTTCAGTAGCCTACAAGACTGCGTGAATTCAGTCTGAAAGTGGGCACAAGGGTGCTCATTCAATTTAAAAACTTTCTAAGACTTTAAGGCAGCTATATTTCCTAGTATGTCACGAGAGCAGCGTGAGGCTGACTTACAAGTGTTCCCTCTTACTCTATCTGCAGTAAGCTTAGTCTTGTCGGTATTATTGGGTGGATTACTGGGCCTTGTCTGTACAGTAGGTACAGTAAAACCTCGTTATAACAAAGTTGAAGGGGAGCGGTAATTACTTCGTTATAATCATACGTTTGTTATAACCACTATCAATTTCATCTACAGGAATTTCAAGGGGAATTGCGATTGCTTCATTATATCCGACATTTCGTTATATCCGGGTTCGTTATAACGAGGTTCTACTGTATGTGTTTTGGTTGTTCAAGGATTAATTCTTTGTTCGGCTCAAACTTACTGTGGGCTGAATGTGTCTTTCCATCAACATTGATTGCTTTGTTTGTAACTGCCACTGGTGTCCCGTCTTTTCCCTGTGGCATGCTTGCAGGCAAGCAGTGCTGGTTTAGTCCCATCTGTTTGTATCTGCAGGGAGCACTGTTTCGTGAGGTAACAGTTGCAGTGCAGATGTGCTGAAATAAAAAGAATTTTGTGTCTCCCCTCGGTGCTTTTGTGAAATTGCATTTCTGCAGCCGTTAGGGCTGTGCACGCGCACTAGCAGTGTGGAGTACTTCACATGACTTGAACCATAGATCTTATCTGATGAAATTATTGTGAGCTTTGACAACTTTTGGGGCGCGGAACAGAAACTTATCGCGTTGGCCCTCTGTTGAGAACTGTCATATCCTTGGGGAGAGCTTATTTGCTACGGACACGTAGTTCTGATAGCTTTCCCACAGTCTTGCCAGTTGTGACCTCCGCAAACGCACTAATATTGACACCTGTCAAGAGTTTGTGTGGGACGTCTTGCCAAGCATGAATGCTGTGTGATGGCTCAGAGGCCAGCACATTCAGCTGTAAGGTTTCAAACACAAAAACACTTTCACACGATAGAAAAAAAAAAAAAGGTTCCTTGAATAACTCACGAAAAATATGAGAAAAATATGACATTCGCTTGAGACAAGCATTGTTCTTTAAATAACTTGGTTCAAGCTATGTGAAGTGCCCACCACCCGATTTCCGTACACCTTCGAGTGTTTGAGTTGTGTTATTGTGGCCATGTGAAACTGTTGCCCTCAAGAGTAGCAGCATGACCTGGTCTACAGTCATCTCACAACAAGTTCATTTGAAGCATTACATTCAAGCTGACTTTTACACCTTGCAGATTCACTCCCATAATTTTCATAGAAGCAAAATTTTGAAGTGGTGATAATGACCATAAGGCTTACATAGCCGGTCTTTCCAAAGTGCTTTTGCATTGCTGCAAAGCTGGCAAAAAAACCTCTAGTTTTATCACAAGACTCAAGGGAATGTAGTGGAGCTTAATTGTCGCCATCATGCCCGAAGCGCACCTATTTCCTCGGTGATGCTAACTCGTCTAGCGCTACCAGTGTCGCGCTGCCACAGGCCACTGAAACCAGTCCGAATCTTTTTTGACCGGCAAATGTGACACTGACACATGTTTTTGTTCTATACTCTTAATTTCTCATGTGCTCTTATCACTTTGTATTCATTCACTTGCCCCACAAGTTTTACATGAGGCGTGAAAAAAAGAACGTCGACCATGCACGAAGGCTGAGAGGATGTAGGCATCTTTTGAGCAGAATGAAATTCACAAATTGAGTGTTCCTGACATGTATCCAGGAAAGCAGCAAACCATGTTCAAATGGTGTTGGAAGATTTGGCCTTGCCTGTGTGGGGGCTCTGAGCAGTGCTGGTGACACATTATAACCATCAAGCATGTGGGTGTGCCCTGTAATACCTAGCAAGCAGCACTGCAGAAGCTTGATTTCTCTAGCCATTATTTAGTGTGCCACACAGCGTAAGCAAAATATGAATAGCTGAGTGTCACTTCCATGCATCGTTGGTTAAAAAGCTGTTTTCTCATGTACAAGTGTACATTAGTAATGTATCTTAACATATATATTCAGCAGAATAGATAATGTAGAAAGCACACAATGATCCATTTCTATTTTTGTGGCAATGCTTGCTCACTATTACGCGGAACAGAACGGTCTGGGAGCAAGACTAGTAAAATTTCTTCATGCCGTTCATTGCAGTAGCTTTGCTACAAATGTTATGCAGTTACATTTTCACAATGGCGGTGTGTATTCTGCAAAGCCTCGAGATTGTTATGAGTACATGCTTGCAATGTAGAAAGAAAATGTGTACATCTGTAGGTAGCGTTGCGCCTTTTGTTTATAGATGCCTGTTTTACTGCTGTATATAAATGGTACTGTAAAGTAACACTGTTAGTAATCTGTATTGACAGTTGTGGTTCTTACCAAGCAGGTGTACTTGAAGAGCATTGGTGTTCTGGTGTCAGTGTGCCAGAGTAGGCTGTGGTATCTGTTTCTGCCAATTGAAAGGCTGCCTCTTTTGCTTGGCTCAACTAAACAGACTGTTCACAAAAATTTTGACTTAATGAATAGGAATTTTGTTTTTCACATACTGAAAAATGGCCTAAGATTGTAAATGTATTCTTGTGGGAGAACATCTCATTGTTACTCCTCCTAATGTTTCACCATAATGCTCTTTTAGTATAGGGAACGTGAAATGCCATCTGTCAACTGCTGATGTCAGTTATGGATGACCGCCGTTTACCTGCTTATTTTCTTTTTTTATCTATATACACACTGTAAGCTATCTTGTAAATACTGCACATTGTATTTCCAATACGATATTCCAGATTTGCCTAATGTAAAAATTTGGGATCCATGGGAAGGTGATGAAATATTCATGAAGTTGATACCCTTTGCATCTCTCGACTAAGTTACGAACAGTCCTTGTGGTGTCGGAAGAATTCTTTTTCTCTTGTTAAGCATCAGGCTGCACTGCCTATAGCTGCTGTAATTACCATCACTCCACCATTTTGCTGTTACGAAAAGGCATTGCAACACATTAACTGGGATGCAATTGCCGTGAACGTATGGGGGTGGTCTCTTGCACCTCCCTGAAGATGAGTCACTAACTACAAAAGCAAAGAAAGTGTTCTTTTGACATGGGTGTTATGGTATTTTGGAAAGCGCTGCCTTTTTGTTCATGGAACTGCGGCATGCAGAACTGTCATTGACTACTGTGAAATGTTGTACGGTGTGCAAGAAACAAGCTCTATATGAATAAATACAGTCACTGACATTCTTGTGGAAGTATCTTTTAATTTTTGCAATAGATGTAGTTCATACACTTCATTTTAGGTGCATGACATGAAGCCAGACTCAAACCATGCCGCAGGTAGGTAATATAAGCGCACACACAAGGCATTAAAGGAGTACTGCCACGAGAAATTTCAGTTTGCGTTTTTTTGCATGAAATGAAAGGCCAAGCCCTCCAGAGCCCAGAATTCAGTTTGCGTTTTTTTGCATGAAATGAAAGGTCAAGCCCTCCAGAGCCCAGAAAACGTACTGGTAAGCGTGAACGCGCCATGAAAATTTATTTACAGCATGCCTTTAAAAGCTGGTTTCGGTTCCTACTGTAGCCTGACGTCACGACACAGCATGTGCATAGTAATGAGCTCCCCATGGCGTGTTCCCGCAAAAAATCGTGACGTTTTCGCCCAGTGGTCTATCACGCACAGCGCCTGCAACAAGTGCGGGGTCTACAATGTACAAAATTTTGTATAGCGACTCCGCGACGACAGCAAATACTTCGGCACAGTACAAGATGCAACGCACGGCACGGTACGGTGGGTGTCGGCGTGGCTCCGGAGGCCACGATAAGCTAAGGTGGCCTCCGAGACCTCCGCAGCATTTCAGGGGCAAAATGCCGGCACCATAGCGAGCTTGCCTTTCGATTATACGTGGGCACACACGACGGTAGAGGGCAATTCGACCACTCACTCGCTTCACGCGCGCTCTCAGCTACAGCGAGTGAACGGCGGGAGCAGACGACCGAGTGTGACGCGCGAGCGGCCATTTTGCATGTTTTTGTACCAGACGTCATCGCAACTTGCCATACTGCTGTGTGAAGTCACCAAAATTTGTACTGTAGCCTGACGTCACATTAATGTCGATGTCAGTAGGCACGCCATGTGAATACTGACTTTGACGTCAAATTAAAATATGTTATCAGCATTTCCCGAGCTTAACATTTGCTCAGCGCTGTCTACGCATATAGGAGAGTTGTATGGTGGAGTAAACTCAGCTTCGAAAATTGGTGTCAGTACTCCTTTAAGATTCCGTTGGGGAGTAATAACCTGGCTTACTTGCGTTTACTTTCTTAAACTTGCCACTCGGTCAAGAATGTGCCGTGCTGACTTTCCAACTGTCCTGCGCAAGCTGATTCCATTTGATGCCTGCGAATTTCTTAATTCCGTCCCCCGATCTTACTCTCTGTCGTCCACAGCTGCACTTGCCCTTTCTTGGTACTATCCATTCAGTCATTCTAAGTGTCCATCGGTTATCTAGCCTTCCCATCACATGGCCTGCCCATGTCCATTTTTTTCTCAACATTGTTCATTATGAAGGCAACCGTGAATGCTACATTTTTGGAGACCTTGTTACTAGACGAATTAACAGCAGTAATAGAAGTGGGTGCTAGCATTTTGCCTAGCTACATTACATCTACATCTGAAAGTTTTTCAGTCACTTGGTGTTCTTGTTGACAGAAGATGGGTAAGAGTACCTTGAGCTAGGATAACATTCTCCAACAAGTGAATATTTGATGAAACCATCATCATCATCATCATCAGCCTGTTTAGGTCTACTGCAGGATGAAGGCCTCTCCCAACGATTTCCAATACACCCTATCCTGAACGAGTTAGTTCCACTTTATGCCCGCAAACTCTTTAATTTCATCGCTCCATCTAACCTTTTGCCTACCTCTGTGGCGTTTTCCCTCTCTTGGTATCCATTCCGTCGTTCTTACTGTCCACCTATTATCCTTCCTCCTCAAGACATGTCCTGCCCAGGTCCACTCCTGTCTGTTCTCTGATCCATTCCGCTCGTTTTTTATCTCTTAGCGTTACCCCTATCATTCTTATTTCCATTGCACATTGCGTGCTCCCTAGTTTCATCTCGTTTTTTTCGTTATTCTCCATGTTTCTGTACCGTACGTTAGTACTGGGAGAGTGCAGTGATTGAATACTTTTCGCTTTAGTGAGAGCGGTAAGTTTCCAGTCATGATTTCGTACTGCCTTCCGAATGTGCTCCAGCCCATCCTTATTCTACTCCCTCTAGTTCCTCGAGTAGTTCTGCTAATCTAGCTTCGCTTGAGAGGGATCTTGCATTGAACGTTCCAATGTTTAGTTTCCAGTGGCAGCCTGTCCCGGTCCAGTGATTATTACTGCCCTCTGCTGCTTCACAGAGCTGACCGCCGCCATGGACAGATGTGCTGCAGCTGCTGGACACTGAGGGCGAGGGTTTAATTGTAGACATCGTGCGGGAGGTGGTGGCCAAGTACTTCACCAGGGAGGCCAATTCCTGTTCTGGTGTAGGAGTGAGTCGTAAACGGCACTTGAACGACTGAAAGCCTTTCAGGTATGCAACCATCGCCAGGCGAGATCACTACCGACGTAATCTCGAGCTTATAACAAACATCCTAAAAAAAAAAGAAGAAAAAAAGGGGGGGGGGGGGGTTGGGCGTTGATGAAACCATCGCAGTGCTAAAGAAATGCAAGAGGAACAATGCTATGCATCACTCTTACTACACAAAGAGATGCTGTTGATGTTCCTGAGAAGATAGACATAACCTGTTCCTGGGAAAGTTGTTTAATGCTCGAGCTTAAACTTGGTGAAACCATTGTATTGCAAAGTAGCACAAGAGGAACAGAGTAGTTAGTGGATACCACTGATTTGGGACACTGAAGTGAAAAACAATTTTTCTCGTATTAGTAGTTCAGTTTTTCACAATATCAAAAACCCAAATCCTGCAAGGAGAAGACCCTCCGTAAGCTGAAAGACATGCAAAAAGAGAGTATGGATGGCGCCGCCGCTATAAGCACTACTGCACATCACGTCGCTGATCTTCGATGGTGTGCGCCAAGTCCTACATAGCTATTTATCAGTGAGAAAGACACACATTGTGTTCTAGGAAAGCCAGGGGAGTCTCAGAACATTGGATGGAGTGAATTTGGTGAGAATGTGAAAACAAATGGCTTTGTGATGTCATTAAGGCTGAAGTTTTATAACTAAAAGTCTGACATTCATTTTCTGTTTTAATGTGGAACATAAAATGGTGAAATTCACAACAACCGAGTTCTCAAGGTATAACCTTTCACTCTAAACCACATGACAGAGTAGCGCACCCAGGATTTCTGTCAGGGGGGGTTGAATTTTCACGAAGGGCATGCGACTTGCGCACCTTGCGCAATACATCACTTCCTTGCTTCAGCTGGAGGAATCGTAAAGCAAATAAAATGCCAAATAATAGTAACATCAATGATGATGATGATTTTTATTGTTTTCGGTGTTTTGCAGAGACAATAACGCCACATTCTTCTAGGACCTAGGAGCATTTACAGAGGGGGAGGGGGTTAGGTCCGCCTCAGGGGTGGAGGGGGGTTACAGCACCCGAAACCCCCCCTCCCGTCGGTTCGCCACCTCACTGTAGTGTCCATTTAATGGATGCAGTTGCTGCGGTAGCAGAAATGTTAAAAAGGCCCACCGTGTCAGCTTTGGATAAATTGTTCCTGGACAAGTTGGACTGTCCACTGTCTGTGACTGATCCGTTTCATATCACTGGAAAGTACCATTTGAGGTGTCCAAGCTTGCATAAATTTATAAAGCACTGTTTGCAGCCTCTTCACGTGTGTAGGGACACCAGCAACACTGGTTGTGGAAGCGCGAGGCTTATGCATAACTGATTTTTGTTGAACATTCAGAATTACTGCAATAGCTGTTTGTGTCGCCCAGTGGGTCAAGTAAAGTGTTACGCCACCAGCTTACATTCAGATAGGTCTGCTTGTCACACCCAAGTTTTCAGTGCTCCAAAAGCTGCTACTGGTCAGATTCCAGGAATTGACATACCTCTCTTCCTAATAAACTGCTGGTGTTTCACAAGCCAAAACAACAATTATGAGGCGCGGCGTGCACTGAGGTACTCTGTAGTAATTTTGACCGCATGGAGTTCTTTAATGTGCACCTAAATCTAGGGAAAGGGGTTTTTTTTTTTTTTTTTTTGCATTTCACCACCCGTCGAAATGCAGCCGCCGTGGCCGAAATTCGATCCCACGACCTTGAGCTTTGCAAGCGGACACCTAGCTGTTCGTTAAGCTACCATGGTGGGTTACCTGTCCTCCTAAAACACCCCACAAAAAACCGGACGGTTACACTTATATCCCCTGGTGCACCGAGGAACACCGGTTTCTATCCAAAGCAAATGGTTGTCATGTAAATACATTGTTTAGCTTGGCATGCAGTTACATAAGCACAGTCCGTACAGTTACATCGCAAGTAAAACATCCACCACCTCTGTACACCATACAAATGTAAACCATTGAAGCTGAAACTTGCTGAGCCAGGTTAATCCTGACAGTTCATTAAATTTGTGTTTCTTAATGAGGGTGCACATCAGCACCCTCATTAAGTGTATCGCTGTTTATGTAGAACGCCGCACACTGGACTTCCTGTAAGATTCAAGTCTGGGTTACAGTCTTGAAGTTTTGGGCTGAGGGCAACACTGGGCGAAGAGCAAATGCCCGCACAAGAGAAGAAAGTGCGTGCGCACTTTCTACGAATTCGCGGACAGCACCGGACATTCAGGCATGTTTGTTGAAAACGCAGGAACAGATTGACCAGTATTAAACTCACAGGCACAGGCAGTATGCAGCACAGCACGAAGATGAAAAGTGTTGCGCCGTATTCGTGCTTGTTCTTCAGCACTGCATCCCCTTCCAACCTCGTGGCATATCTCCAAATTGGACTTGTGGACTGTAGTGCTTGATCGTTTGTGCAGGTCTTCGTCATAATTCGGTTCGTAATCACCAAGCAGACCAGTTCTTTATCTGCATGCTTACTGCTCTGGTTTTTCAATTTGATTGCCTATTCAAATATTAAATCTGGATAGCCAGACAGACCAGTTAAGTTGTTTATTTGGTTTCCAGTATTCCAATATTCTAATAACTGGATATTATGTATTGCAGTACTGGCGCCAAAATAAACGCTTTCTCTCTCTCTCTCTTGAATTCTTGTTTTTCTAGTCATCTTTCCAACTGCCTGTCCAAACATGATGTTCCCCTCGTTATTGTCCTTATGTTTACTGTTTTTCAATTTGCCATTAGGGCTCATTTCAGACGATCTTGCTGACAAATTCACGCTGTGCCAGGTTTGCACTGTACAGTACGACTTTCATCACTGGAAGGATGCAGTCACCAGATACAGCCTCGTAAATGTTTTGTGGAACTACATATAGTGGTAATCCATTGCCTGATATCTACACCCCAATTTTGCTCATATTGCAGGAATTACATTACATGGGAGCTCACGTTGCTATGTCATGGCGTCCTCTTTGAATTAACTATTATGAACATCAAATATTCAAGGCGCTAATTCAAATATCCCGATAATCGGTTATGAAAACTGGATATCCTTGATATCCGTTTCCTGGAAGCCGGGTAGCCGGTTTTCTAGTCCGGATCTACTTCCCTCGATTAAACCGGGTAGCCTGTTCAACATGTATTTGCAAGCACTATCTAGTGGTCTAGTGTGTCTGGCTCTCGGCTGCTGATCCGAAGGTCGCGGGATCGAATCGCGGCCGCGGCGACTGCATTGCGAACACGGCGTTGGACTTCCCGTTAAGTCGTCGTCGTGAAGCAGTGGACAGGGCCAAGACTGAGTCGAGCTCAAATGCCCGCGCGAGAGAGGAAAAGTGCGCGCGCACTGCCTTCTGCGGACGTTAACGAAATTCCCGGAGCCCTCCACTACGGCGTCACAGACATATCGCGGTTTTAGGACGTAAAACCCCAGAAATGAAAATCAATCTGCGTGCCAACTGCTGACCTGAAAAGCGCAGCCTTTTTTTATTTATGACTCGTCTTACGCCCTTGAAAACGTGCGCGCTTGTAGCACGGCCAAAAGACAGGAAATTTCCCGTAGCTTAGGGCGCTTACGCCTATGAGCCGTCTCCCGCTCCTTTTCGTCTCGCGCTTGCCGTTTTCCGAGGAGAACGCGTCGCTCTGTTAACTCAGATTGCAACGAAGCCGTCATAGGCCAGGCGATCGTCTGTAGGCAATAATTGCAACAGCGAAGCTGTTCAGGGGTCCGCCGACCGCGATGTCCGCTGTCACACAAGAGGGATAAACGGACCCGCTCTTGCGCTTGCGCCCAGCAAGGGTATGGACCCAAGGTCCATACCCTTGCCCTCAGCCTACTTTAAAGGATAAAAGTTCCGGCTTGAGCAGAAAGACCCGCGCTTGCCATCGACTCACTATCGCCTTTGCGCTGAGCCCACTGCTGTGTGACAGCGATAGCACATATGATAGTAAAGAAAAAGAAACGGAGTAGGAAAGAAGTCCTCGGGTTGCGCAGAACGTAAAACTGGTCCTGTTTAAGCTCCTAAGTCGCCGTTAGGCATTCGCAGAAATGTGGGCCGATCCCGATGGCAGTGAACCATGTGAGGCAGCCATAAACTACAGGCGCCGCTAGAAGTTTCGGGTTCGATCCCTGCAGCCGCGGTTGCTTTTGCATAAACAGAAATAGGGAGAAATAGAGCTGCAACTCCCCTCGCCTAGCTTAGGTACTGCTTTACATAACCACAAACAGCTAGTCGAGTGACGTGTCCACGCCAAAATCACGTAAGTCACATGAGGGAAGTCACGTGACGTTCCCGCCATAACCACGCGCTTTTGTTAAGCTAAGCGCATCGGGAGAACCAAGTTAAATGTTCAGGGCAAAAACAAAATACAGCCTCATGGGAAGGACGAAGACAAGCGCTTCACTTTTTATTAGCAGGGCGAAACGGACGTATATATATCCTTCTTTCGCGCATGTGCATACGACAGATGGAGGATAGGGACCACGCGTGCATCAGAGGTGCGTGCACACGAAGTGGAACTCAGTACCGAATAAAGTGATAGACGGCTGGTTTGTACAACGAGCTTTGTTCCTTAAAGAAGACTTCGAGGGAAATTCTAGAAGACGCGTTAGCGCTCCTGCCCAGGATGGCTCGCTTCGCGGCGTGGAGGCGGTCTTGCTCGACGTCACGTTGACAGAGCGGCACCGTTGGCTGAAGGGGATCCTTTGACGGGCAGACGCAGCTTTTTTCTTGACCTATATCCGAGTATAGCAGAACACTAGAGTTACTATGCTCCCTACGGGAGCATATACAGTAACTCTGGTTCCGGCTGGCTCGTACGCTGGTTGCGGCGTACGCTGGCTCCGGCGACATTCCCTGTTCTCCAGCGTTTGTAACAGAGTTCATCGATCTGAGTTTCTGTTCAAGTTTAGTCCCCCTTTAAGCCGCATGTTAAGTTCTTTCGATCTGCTGGTGGTCCCTTTTACTGCGGCAAATTGTACTTTGCTTGAAGCGGGTTCTCTTCATGTATTCTGCTGGCACTCCATCAATTCGCGCGTTGTCGGCTGCAATGGCATTTTGACGTGCAGAACAATGTGCTGATTTCCGCTGTGCACACTTGTGTTAAAAAATACGGCTTCTCGATCTGACTTCTCCTAATCATCAGGAGCCTTTGCCTGCTTTCTTAAAGATCAAAAGAGTGGCTTGTAGACACGCGATTATATTTCGAGATTCCTTCCATGCCTGCATCAATAAATAGATACAATAAATGCTGGCCCTGGAAAAATGAAGGCGAATATATCCGTAGTGACGCTGGTGATGAGCGCCGGCTGTAACATTGCGGTATTTTTTCTGTTATTTAATTTGCTTTGAATTGGGCTGCCCCACACGGATGAGTGAGTGGCAGTTATTAAATTTATTGCGTTCGCACATGATTGCGCAAGCTTTGTACAAACATCTAAGCTGATGCCGGATATCTCCTTAATAGCGAACGCTTTGAAACTGCTGCTCTGTGCGGCCTTGTTCTGTGGACTAAACGTCCTGTTGACGTAACACACGCTGAAATGATTGCATTAGCGCGCTTTTATTACGAAGGTTGAGCACATGATAGTTATTTTAGTTATCATTTAGTAATAAGGCAGTACACTGCTAGTAATGCTTAAAGGGCCCCTAAACCACCAAGAGGTCGAAATTTAGTTGTGGTGTTGCTTTTGTACCGGTGTCCGCAAGAAACACGTAGCCGCAAGAATTTTTCGAAACGGTGCAGAAATGGCCGAGTTACACCCGTTTGATTATTAAAACGCGGCGCTTGCTTGTTTCACTCTCTCCTGCGCCCGCCGGCCGCTTGCCAGTGCCACCTCCTCGCCGAGTGCTCCTCCGAATGTCACGTGACATACATCGCCGATGACGCGCATCCGGTTGACTTGCCTCCGCCGGGCTCCCGCGTTCGCGCAAATGTCTCGTTGGTGCTGTGCCAACGCTCTCTGTTAGCGCTATTCGTCGTGTTCTGACAGTTGCTGCAGTTTCTAGTCGGCTGTACCTCACTTGCACTTGCGTAGCGTAGCGCATTTACGAATTCGCACGCGAACACCACTCGAACGACACACGACGAGGAAAACAAACAGGCAGGGAGCGCGTGCATTTTCTAGCAGACTAACCGGAAGTCGACGTCCTCCTTCGACCAATAAGCGGAGCTCGGACTCTTTTGACGTCAGCAAAAACCACAATGTCGTCACGGCTAACTTTGGCATGCCGGAACTGGCCGGAGAGGCGCACGGGATTGTTTTTCGAGTTTGTGGCGCGCCCGCGGCGCGTAGCGCTGCCGCGTTTGACATCGTTCATCGCGACGGCATTTTCAACTTGATGCGCGTGCTAACTTGAAATGTTCAAAAAAATGTCGGGGGTGGTTTAGGGGCCCTTTAAAGGGGCACTGACACCAAAATTTCGCTGCTAAGATAGCCTGCGGGATCGATTTTCGTGGACATGCAGATGTCATCTACCAAATCTCAGTGGCGAACACAGCTCCGAAGGTAATTTAAATGAATATTGAAGTTCGCATGCGCAGTCGAGCGCTAGACGCCGTACATCGCGGCATCGACAACAGCAAAGGTGACCTGAAGTATGGTGGCTAGAAGGGCAGTGTGACGGTCGCCACATGCGCGCCGTGGGAGAGAGGCGCACAAAACTCGATGACATTTTTTTACGCCGCTAGGGGCGCGGCCGTCGTCAGGAGCGGGCAGTCGGCGCTGGATGTTCGCCTCTACAGCCATTGCCACAGCTGCTACAGCCACGTGTATTTGGCACTGTGCGCAAGCTTCTACACGTGCAACTGTTTTTGTGGGACTCCTGGACGCGCACCATGCGCGTGAATGATTCCGAGTAGCGACACACTACTACCATGCCAGCTAAAGCAGGTACGTGTTTTGTGCCCGGTTGTAAAAGTGGATACAAGTCGTGCCCGGCGAGGGTGTCGTCGTTTCGAGCTCCCAAGGATGCACTGAGACGGGAGCAGTGGGCCCGTAATATAAAACGGGGCGATAAGGAACTTACCAACGACTGCGTCGTTTGTGAACGTCACTTCGAGGCAACGTTTATACAGAGGACTTATCGTCATGTGATCAATGGTGAGGTGGTTGAAATTCCACGCGACCGGCCGCTGCTTACAGAGGACGCCGTGCCTACAATCTTTCCGGATGCGCCAAAATACCTCACAAAGAAAACGCCGACTCGAAGGAAGGAGAGAAACCTTTGTGAACAAGGTGAGCCCCCGACTAAAAAAAGGAGGACTACTGTAAAGCAGCAGGCGCCGGAAGAAAGTGAACAAGTAACAGAACAACAACATGCTGTAGAATCGGCGTTTACCGAAGGTGTACATACTGATACCACAGAAGTTGAGCCGCAGAGCGAAGTTACTACGGAATATGTGTGCCGCAACATCGAACTCCCTAATACAAGCTGGAACAGACTGTCGTTTTCCACTGAGCCAGGGACCGTCACTTTCGGTCTTTGCGAGTTCGAGGGTGCAGAGTTGGATCACCTACTGCTGCCGAAATTGGTGAAGTTTGAACAGGCCGTTGAGCAAAGAGGAACAGTAAGTTGTTCCGTTTTTCTTAGGGGCAAGCTGCACCTAAAACGCAATGTTTCCTCACCAGATGAGGCGCATTTGGCGCTGAACAGCACACATTCCTTGGTTTTATGTACTGGCTGTGGAATGAAACCAAACACAGACGGAAAATATGAGTCTTTTGCCGGCTTGTACTTTTCTCCTAAGTGCAGCCGTGCGTGCGAAGGTAAGGGCCCTTGCATACACTGCAAGTACCTGCGAAAGCTCTTGCAGAACCAGCAATCGCGACGGAAGAAGCATGGCGTTTCAGTTCAACACCTTGCAAGGCATGCCAACACTCGCCGCCGTCTGGTAGCTGCCCAACGAAAGCTGCTGAACGTACAGAGGGAACTCGACATGATGAAGTCTGCCAATGAGCAAATTGGAGATGAGGCATTGAATGAACGCATTAAAAAGTTGCCTCAGAAACAGCAGATGGCATTTATGGCATGCTTCAGTGCAGCTAAAAGAAAATCGACATGTGGCATGCTGTATGATAAGAATTGGATCCTAGAGTGTGTGCTGCTTCGCATGAGGAGTCCGAAGCTCTATGAGCACCTTCGGAAGCAGAAAATTCTCGTCCTGCCAAGCCGAACTTGTCTACAGCGTTATGTGCGGAATTTCAAGAGTGGCTTCGGATTTAATGACACTGTGTTTAAGGCACTTAGTGCGAAGACTGAAAGCATGGATGTCTGCACCCGACACGGTGGCATCATTTTCGATGAGCTGAAGCTGTCTGAGCAGTTTGGTGTCAACCAAGCAGGTATGTAGTCCTACGTTTCTATACACCTTACACAATTTAAATATGGCGATAATTATTTGATGCGAAAATCACACTCTGAATTCTCAGTAACAGCGCATATGCCAAATAAGTCTGTTGTGTTAACTATAAGCTCTTTTTGTCGTTTTTTTAGGGTTTGTTGAAGGATTTGTTGATCTGGGCAGCTTCACAGCAGATGAGCAAAGATCCACACCAGCAGACCATGGGATGGTGATGCTTTTTCAACCCTTTCAGGGTGAGTAGTTCTGTGTAGTATCTTTCCTGTGCATTCAGTATGATGTGTGAGGCACTAGTTTAACCAATTTGGAAACCGTAGTACAAAACATGCCTTGCGCACTAACTAAAACATACGAAGACATTAGCACAAGTGCATCTGTGAAGTGCATACTTTTGTGTACAACTACGTCAAACTGAGCAACTCTGCGGCTTCTCATTTTTGTTTTCAAGTTGGTGAGCAAAAGCGTGCCATGTACAACTACGTCAAACTGAGCAACTCTGCGGCTTCTCATTTTTGTTTTCAAGTTGGTGAGCAAAAGCGTGCCATATTTTGGAAAATTAGAATTCTTTATTGTTATTCTTTGCAATATAAAGCTCAAATATTATCTTATTATCACCTTTTTAATGTATTCTGCATCAACCCCTTAGAAAAGTAGTTTTTATTTAGAAAAATGTGCAGCAATTTGAATTTTTAAATTTTTCGGATGCACATGCAAGGGTCTCTAATATCCCGTATTTATTCACGCTTGTTGGCTCTGCTTCTATTTGTTTGTTCTGCAGGGGACTGGACACAGATACTAGGTGTGTTTTCCTCGAAAGGAAATATTAAGGCAGACATGCTTTCCAAGCTGCTTCTTGAGGCGATTTTTTTGGCAGAAAAAGCTGGACTCTTCGTGGACTTCGTGTCGTGTGACGGCGCTACTTGGAATCGCAGCATGTGGAAGTCATTTGGAATCGGTGGTATGACACTTTTTTTAACCTGTTTTTTGCAGCACTGAAGTCATTAGTATTGCAGGGTTAACTGTGTTGAAATAACATTTGCTGGTCCTTGTGCTTAGGAATTTCAACAATCTCATACATATACCTACTTTTATTTTCAGCACACTCGGGTGGCATCACGTGCAAGGTGTCACATCCTGTAGACCCTTCAAGAGAGCTGCACTTCTGTTCAGATTTTCCTCATCTAGTGAAATGCATCCGCAATACGTTTGTCAGCACTGGGTTCACGACTCCGGATGGGCGTGCATGCATTGAAGATATAGAGGCGGCATGGGCCAAAGACAACAGCTCTTTGACACTTAAAGCAATGCCACATGTAACAAAAGCGCATATCCGACCAAACTCCTTTGAAAAGATGAAAGTAAATTTAGCTTTCACGCTTTTCAGTGAGGAAGTTCTTAAAGGCATGTTTCTGTACCGATCAGATGTACCAGAGTCTTCCAGCTCGGTGTCCGCGACTGAACAACTCGTGAGACGCCTCAGTCGGCTGATATCGATAATGACGTCAAGGTGTCCAAAGCGAGGACTTCGACCATCATCAGAAGATGTTGCTGAGCTTGAGGCCTTTCTTGTCTTCTTAGACGAATGGGAAGAAGCTTCCAAAAAATGTGGCGGTGGCTTCATAAGCAAAGGTACTGCTGAGGGTATGAGAGTTACGATACGCAGTACACTCTCACTTCTACAGTATTTAACGTCGTCCATGGCGTTTAAATACTTGCTGACGTCAAGATTAAGTCAAGACAAGTTGGAAAACTTGTTTGGTATAATAAGACAGTATTCAGGCACAAATGACCACCCGAGCCCAGGTCAGTTTCTGATAACTGTAAACTGTTTGAGTTTCTACAATCTTGCGCGACCGCCAAAGTCTGGAAACTCCCCGGCACAGGTTGTGAATGCTCTACTGGACACATCTTCAGCAGGTCCAAGTAACAGTGCCGTTTTTGGACTAAGAGATATTATTGAGGACATGCTCGAGGCTGGAGATATAGATGGTGCTGGCGATGCCATTCAGTCTGCTTTCAGAAGCGACCACAGCAGCTATGTGGTAGAGAAAAGCGACAGCCGTTTGGTTTACTACCTGTCTGGCTATGTAGCTAGAAAGTTCAGGACCAAAAATTCTTGCGGCACATGTGCATCGAAGCTAGCCATGAAAAAACAGGATGTAGCAGAAAGCGCTGACAATGTATTTACCAAACAATTTGATCGAGGAGGTTTGCTATATCCTGGGGATGACTTGGCCATCCTAGTAGCAACATTAGAAGAAGCATTTACTTTTTTTTTCTCTGCTGAGAAGCTGCAGGCATTCAGTATTCATGATTTCATGTCGTTCCTGAGTACCGTTAAGCTTCATCAAGTTGGCTGTGTCAATCATTGCAAAGAACTAACTGCAAAAATTGTACAGTTTTTTGTGCTCACGCGCCTGCACTTTTATACTAAGTCACTGAACAAAGACCGATCTGTCCAGCGGCAAAAACAGAAGCACCTCAAGTTGCGAAGGTGCCAGTAAATTTTGTGGGTACTTTCACTTACAATTCTCAGCTGTGCTGATTGATTTGTTGCTGTGCATTTTTTCGCACTGTGTTGAACTTTTTCTGGTCGTGGTGAACTGATGCATGAGCATGTGAAAAATAAAATGTTTCTGAAGAACCAGCTGAATGAACCGCACAAACTTCATTTTACATTTCCAGAAACACTTGTTCAATATACTTAGTGGTAGTAGAATGACCAGAGTGTTGTAGCCTTGTGACACGCACAAGTTGTGAATGTTAAGGGAATGTAACCCACCTCTTCGAAACATTCCAGTTGCAGCCGCGCAGTTAGTATAGTTTAAGCGCGAACCGGAGCTTGTTCTTCGTTATTGAGTGCGGGGCCTAACTAGAGAACAAGAGTAAAATAAGTTGAGAAGCACCTCGTATCTGGGACGAACGCCTAACACAAATTTACATAACACGGGCCACTGTCAACTACCCTTCCTCCGTACGTACCTCATATCTCGCGCAGAGACTGGCAACTCAATAAAATTGCTCAGTTGCGTCATATATGGGAAGTTTAGCGTGCAAGAAATGCATGCCGCATAACGAACGATCGTGCGAAAATATATATGTACATAGCTGTCCGCCACGCTTTACCAACACCGGTGCACGCGCTCCCGACGCGCGCAGCGCCACCTAGACCTGCCGCCATGTTTCATTGCACGTATGTGCACCTCCTGGCCTCTGGCCATCACACTGCCCCTTCTAGCCACCATACCTGAAGGGAACCCCCAACTTCCGCGACGTCACCACGGCAGCCGAGCTCCGACAGTGCAGCTAGCAATGATGACGTCATAGCCGCCATTGCTTATTCGCTGCGGCTGCGTTAGTAGGCTGCCGGCGACGCCAGACCTCAAGAATATAGTTGAACCCAACAACGATGACAGCAACAGCGACAACAACGCGCAGGACGTGCGACAGGCGAAAGAAAACGAGCACGCGGCGGATGTCATGCGGAAGTGCGTCACAGTTATGTGTGCTCACGTGGTCGAACTCGTTTACTCCATTTCGAGCGCTAGATGGCGCCAGTTGCACCGGACGCCTTGTCGTTTTTTGAGCTCTCCCAAACCAACACTGAAACTAGTGGGTAATAAACAGGCCGTAAATAATTATCTGACGCGCGCTAGAGCAATTGATGTGCCGTGTCATGGCTAACAGGTCCCCAGCTACGTATTGCAGCGAAATAACAGCAGACGAAAATTTTTGTGTCAGTGCCCCTTTAACACTACATGCAACGTGCGTATTAGCTGCTACGAAGGATTAACTCTCCCCTAAATATTCCTGCTTCACGTTCATTGAACACCGATTTGTGGAATACTTCTACACTAAATATTTGAAGGGACTGCCTACCGCTCGGAAAACAATTTTGGATTGTAGTGATAATGGGCAGATTGTGCGACACATTCACGGGAACGAGCACGCTTTTACCCCACAAAAAAGGAATTATGATTTTAATTTTGCTCTGAAACTGGTGCAGAAAACGCCGATAAGAAACCCAACCGCGCGTTTCTCAATTTCCAAGTGTGCAAGACCGAACTCACACAGTTATACATATTCTGCTGAAAAAAAGTCACAGTTTCGCCGCAAGGGCGAAGCAATGAATGCGATAGCAAGAAACTGCAGTGCTATACGAAGTGAGGCTCGCAGCTTCAGGAGAAATATTAATTGCACGAAACATGCACTTGCTAAGTGAGCGTCGCCCGTGGGTCGTGCTGGTACGAAGGGCTTTATACGTTGCGTTTCACAAAGCTACACATAAAAGCTAGGGGAGGGCTCTAAATGAACAAACAGAAGATGAGCGCGAGCTATCAAGCGAAGCACGCACGAAACGAACGCACAGATGTACACCGAACGAACGCGAATAAGCTGTCACAGTGGATATTCTCAGTTTGAACAGCGCTCCTGTTGCAAAGGCGGCTGCCCATCTAGAGTGCCTCGATGCGCGCGCCCCCGGAGCGCGCGGTCATCAAGGCACCCTATGCCCATCGCGCTCCTCGCGCCATCTCGCTGGTAATGAAGAAACGCTATAAGCGCCTGCCGTCTCTGAGTCCTGCCAGCGGTAAAGGGTGTGTTTATAAGGCTCGCCGTTAGATCCTTGAAGCGTCTGCCTTTCGTTGCGTAGTGGTTAGCGCCACGCGCTGCGGAGTGAGAGGTTCCTGATTCGATTCCGCGCGTGGGCAGCATTTATCCGAATTATTTTTCTTTGGGACTTTTATATATATATATAGATACTTATACATATACGGTTCATGACGGCGGCGACGGCAAAAACCAGCCGAGACTGTCCATATAATTGCTATCGCAATAAAACGGGTATACTTCACCCTATGAGACACCTTTTTTTATAGCGTGCAAGAGCAATTCGTTCTTGACTTTCGGGGTGGCGCAGGTGGCGCTGCCTTCGAATTCGTCTATAGCCGCAAGAGTCGAGGAATATAGCCGCAAGAGTCGAGGAAGAAGTAGGCAAAATACGAGGCAAGGACTGGGGGTATAATGAGCTAGTTCATGCAATGACGAAAGAAATAAGTAAAGAGAAGAAAACTGTTTGCTGGAAAGGAAAGAGAACGCCAAAAAGATGGTGGAACAAGGAAATCCGGGAAGCGATCGAAAAGCGACGTAAAGCATCAAGGGAGCACAGGCAGGCAAAAAGGGAGAAGCGGCCGCAAGTCGAAGTCACGGAAAGATGGGAAATATATTTAGAGAAAAAATCTATTGTACAGAAATTGGTCGAGGCAAAAATTAAAGGTGAAAGCGAACGCTGGGTTACAGAAATTCATGACAAAAAGAAGGACGCGCCTAGGATATTTTGGAACCACATAAAAGCGCTAGGTAAAAAGTCTGCCACATTGCAACAACATATTGTTGATGAAAGAGGAAATCAATTGGAAGGGTACGAAGCGTTGGGTTACATCCAGAAGGTAACAGCCGGTTCGTTTAAAAAGATCGTCCAAGAGATTCCCCCAGTGGATAAAACCATGACGGAGAGCGAAACTAAGGAAGAGCTAGAACTTGAGAATTTCAATTGGAAAAAGGCCGAAGGAAAAATTCCAAAGCGCACTGCTATGGGTTTAGATGGGGTCCCCGTTAGCCTCATTAACGAATTAGGACAGAACACTAAAGAAGCGCTATTGAAAGCCGTAGAAAAATGCTTACAGGAGAGGCAAATACCGGGCAGTTGGCGAAAAAGCAGAATGAACTTAATCTATAAAGGCAAGGGGGAAAAGAATAACATTCGCTCGTATAGACCGCTAACCATTACATCGGTACTATACAGGATGGCTATGCAAGCAGTAAAATTAAAAATAGAAGCCTGGGCAGAACGTAACAATATTTTGGGAGAACTTCAGAATGGATTTCGAGTAGACAGGCGTTTAGACGATAACCTATTTGTTCTTACTCAGTGTATAGAAATATCAAAAATAGAAAGGAGGCCGTTGTATGTGGCTTTTCTAGACATCACTGGGGCGTATGACAATGTTAATCAGGAAATATTGTGGGAAATTTTGGAAGGAATGGGCATAGGCGACGATTGTGTACAGCTTTTGAGGGAAATATATCGAGAAAATACAGTTTGCATAGAATGGGAAGGAATAAGTAGCAGAGAGAACGTTGATATTAGCAAGGGGCTGAGACAGGGATGTCCTTTGTCGCCGCTGTTATTCATGCTGTACATGGTTAGAATGGAAAAAGCGCTAGGAGATAGCCACATTGGTTTTAATCTGTCACACAAACAGGGCGGCGTGATGATTGAGCAGATGCTTCCGGGTTTATTTTATGCTGATGATATTGTCTTATTCGCGGACAGTCGAGATGATATACAACGGCTGGTGAATATATGCGGGAAGGAAGGCGAGAATCTAGGACTAGGATTTAGTGTAACAAAATGCGGATTGATGGTATTCAATGATCCCAACGACCAGGCGGTATCCATACAGGGCCAAGAAATACCGAGAGTAAGCGAATACAAGTACCTTGGCGTATGGGTAAATGAGGGTGATACATACATGAAGGTACAGGAAAAAGCCTTGGCAGCAAAGGGAAAGAGGAACGCAGGAATAATGAAGCACAGAGCGTTATGGGGACACAATAGGTACGAGGTGCTTAGGGGTCTGTGGAAAGGGGTAATGGTACCGGGGCTTACATTTGGGAACTCAGTGGTGTGCATGAGGCCAGAGATACAATCGGGAATGGATGTGAATCAAAGAACTGTGGGACGCCTCGCTTTGGGTGCTCACGGGAAAACGACAAACGAGGCTGTAAAGGGCGATATGGGATGGGCGAGTTTTGAGGCAAGGGAAGCGCAGAGCAAAATAAGGTTTGAAGAAAGGCTAAGGAATATGAAAGAGGTTAGGTGGGCAGTGAAGGTGTTCCGCTATTTATATAGAAAGAGCGTTGACACGCAGTGGAGAAAGAGAACTAGGAGGCTCACCAGTAAATATACGGCTCTAAGAGAACTGACAACAAAGAGCGTAAAGGGAAAAGTCAGAGAGGCGGAGAAGATTTACTGGAGGGCAGCGATGGAAAAAAAACCGACTCTGAATAACTACCGAGAGGGCAAAAACGAAATAAAGAGGGAGGCATTTTATGATAATTCAAGAGGAAGCGCTTTATTGTTTGAAGCGAGATCGGGCTGCCTTAGAACGCGTGTTTATAAAGCGAAATTCAGTAAAGAAGAAGAAAAATGCACATGCTGTGAGGAAGATAGGGAAACGCCCAGAGCATGTTCTGATTGAATGCGGAAATATCCACCCAGGTGTACGTTTGGGCACCACCCTACATGAAGCCTTGGGTTTTAGGGCGAACAACGGGAAGCTGAACATAGCCGCGATTGAAATAAGTAAGAGACGGTTAGAATACTGGTGGCAGAAAACTAGAGAGAACGGACAAAAATAATTATAGGGAAAAATATGGAATTTCTGCCATAAGGGGCAGGGAACTGGGCTATGAAATTCCATTTTCGATATGGCATGATCGATTTGATTGAAGTAAATTTAAAAGGCATGAGGAAAATTCAAAGAGAGGAAAAAAAAAGTTATTAAATCTTCTTACGAGCCTGGTGGCGCACATGTCACCGCCCCGTTACAAAGGGGAAGCTCATAGCATCCATCCATCCATCCATCTGCCTGCACAGGCGCGTAGTACTGCGCTTGTCATGCATGCGGCGCTGCAGGCCGAGGCGCCGACTTTCCCTCGCCTCTCCTCCTCTTCACCTCTGCAATGTCGTCCTTGGAACTGGTTTATGGTGGCTAGAATAACCGGTTCCTGTTGAGAAGGGGCCTCCCGCGCCCAGGAGGGTTGCCAGGGAGACGACTACGCATCGTGCACAGTAACAGTTGTTGCCGGCGGCTTTACGCGTAGAAAAGAAGCGACTTCATAGATGAAAAGATCCTGTTTTAAAGGGACTGTCTACCGTCCTTCATCGCTCTCCCGTTTTTTGGCTCAACACAAAGCGTACCTTTCGAAGTGTCCCAGCGTGCAGTGGTTTCTCCAGAATCTCAATAGAAATTAATAAAACACAATTTTTTTCATCCACGAAGTCGCTCCTTTCCTAGTGTAGGCATGCCAGCAACACTGGGTACCGCGCATGATGCGTCGTCGTCTCCCTGGAAACCCTTTCGGGCGCGGGAGGCATCTCAACGCGAACTGGCTTCAAGGTCGGCATTCCAGAGGCGACGACGAGGAGGAGAGGCGAGGGAAAGTCGGCGCGCGGGGGTGCGTCTCTAGAGTGCCTCGATGCGCGCGCCCCCGCTCAGCGGAGCGCGCGGACATCAAGGCACCCTATGCGTCTCGGACATGCAGCGCCGCATGCATGACAAGCGCAGTACTACGCGCCTCCGCAGGCAGACGAATTCGAAGACAGCGCCACATGCGCCACCCCGAAAGCAGCGAAAAAAAGAACGAATTGCTCTTGCACGCTATAACAAGGTGTCTCACAGGGTGAAGTACACATGTAAGACATACATAATAGTTTTTCAGCAGAGTACGCATACCTGCGTGGGCTGGTTCTCGTACACTTGGAAAACGACGAACACGCTGTCGGGTGTCGCTAGCGGCGTTTTTTTCACCACTTTCAGAGCGAAATTAAAAACATAATTCCTTTTTTGTGGGGTGAAAGCGTGCTCGTTCCCGTAAATGTGACCCACGATCTGCCCAATTTTACCACAATCTCAAAAAATTTTCTGAGCGGTAGACAGTCCCTTTAATAAATTTCTACTCCGTTTCTGGAGAAACCACTGCACTATGGGACACTTCGAAAGGTACGCTTTCTATTGAGCCAAAAAAAAAAAAAAAAGGAAACGGGAGAGCGATGAAGGATGGCAAACAGTCCTTTAAATTGCTGAATATTTAAAGTGCCATTTTCGGTTACGTGCATCTTGTCAACCAACATTACTTTTTGTGGCTTGCGTTAAGGCGAAGTAAAGCGTGGCGACCTTGTTCTTCGATTTCCCTTTTATAACTCTTCCTATTGCATAATTAAAATCGCAATTTAAACTCTGCTGCTATCCAATGTAATGAAATGGCTGCGTGAACCATCAAATTGCGCAAACGCGCACGTGGTATACCGTTAGAGACCGCAGCGCAGAAGCTAATTTTACACTGAGAACACGAATGCATGTATACGTATATGTACGACGGGCGACTATTCGATCATGGCGACAAGGCACATTGAATAATATCCGCGGTACGTAAGCGCACGCTTGCATGAAAAATGAAAAAAAAAAAAAAGGTCGTACACAAGGGGGTGTGCCACAAGGAATTCTAGATCAGATGCACAGAGTGAAACATCGTAATTATGGGGCAGAAAAATAAATATATGGTGCATAGAATTCGCCTCGTAGCTCCTTGTAGCGGCAGTATTGTTACGGCGTTAAAAAGAACAAACCTCTTCATAAATTCTCGATAATGTTATCACCGTTTTCCTTGTTTTTTTTTTATGTTGCCGAGGTCGTGGGGTGTGCCCGTATGGCGCGTGAATCGCGCACGGTTTCGGCGGCGCGCGTGCTACTCGTGGTGTCGTTTTCACGGTGTCGAGAGAGGCCTCGTCGCCTCGTCGTACAGCATACATGGTGCGCACGATTCTTACGTTGCGCAGGGACGAACCCTTAAAATACATGTAATGGTCTGCAAAACTACATATTGAAGGGAAATGTGCAGGTAAGACAAACGCCGAGCTGTACGCCTAGCCGAATCGTATTTTGTTTCTTCGCTCATGTTCGTTTTGATCATTGTTGTATCTTAGATCGAGTATCCGTTACGTGCAACGCGATGAGGTATAGTCGCCTCCTCATATGCAAAGACTCTATAGCCACCCTACTCCTGCGTACGAAAAAGCAGGAAAATCCCGATACAGAAAGGTGTCAGACAAGGAGATACAATCTCTCCAATGCTAATTACTGCATGCTTGGAAGAAATCTTCGAAAGACTAGACTGGGACGAAACAAGACTCAGGATTAACGGCGAATATTTGAGTAACTTACGCTTCGCCGACGACATAGTACTCTTCAGCAATGATGGCGACGAACAACAGATGATGATTGTAGATTTAAGCCGGGAAAGCGCTAAGGTAGGATTAAATATGAACATGCAGCAAACAAAAGTAATGATCGGCGGCACAGCGAAAAAACGTGCCTTCACAACTGAAAACCAGACATTAGAAGTCGTACAAGAATACACTTATTAGGACAGCTACTGACAGGAGATCTACTCGTATAAAAGAAAAAAATTGACGGCAGATCCACGAGGTGAATGATGATGAGATTGGGCGAAGCTCCTGGAAGTAATCATCGGTTAAACCGTGAAATTTCTTCCGTTAATTCGCCCGATAAAATTGACGTGAAACGATTGACAAACCTGTATCGCGATATGGTTTTGAATATAAAACCATTGCTTTAGAAAACACCTGGCGTCTGTCGTTAAGCAGCTGGCGTCTTTTCGTTTTGCTTTAGAAACATCTGGCGTCTTTTCGTTTTGCTTTTAGAAAACATCTGGCGTCTTTCGTTGGTTTATTTCATCAATCAACGGCGTTTTGAACAAAATTTTTATTGTTTAATCACGCACAGGAGAAATCTGACCAGGCACTACCTTGGAGGTAAACAATGGCTGCTAATGGGAATGAGAGACAGAAGAAGTCGGCTTTTAGCTAGCACTTACACTTCTACTTCTACTAACGTTTCCTACTGGAACTTGCCAATGGCTGCTAATGGGGAATGAGAGACAGAAGAATCCGGCTTTTAGTTAACGCGCACGCTGCGAATTTTTTATTGTTCAACAACGCACAGGAGAAATCTCCCACCGGCACCACCTTGGAGGTCAAAGCGTAAGACTGGTTACGCACTACTACTACTACGACGAGGGACGAACGGGTGCCGCTTTGAGGAGCTTCGCCCCTAATATACCGAAGAATAAGTGTGGCATGGCGCGCATACGGGAGACACTTGCAACTCATGAACGGAAACTTACCATTATCAGTCAAGCGGAAATTATATAACTACTGTATTTTAATTGCCAGTATACTGACATATGCGGCAGAAACTTGGAGATGGGGCGATGGAACGAAAAATGATAGGCGTTACTCCAAGAGATAGGAAGAGAGCCGAGTGGGTTAGGGAACCAGACAGGGGTAGCTGACATAATAGTTGAAGTAAAGGAGAAAAAATGGACATGGGCAGGCTACGTGATGAGAAGGCTAGCCAACCGATGGACAGTTAGAACGACGGAATGGATACCAAGAGAGGATAAGCGCAACCGTGGACGACAGAGAGGAGGATGGAGTGACGAAATTAAGAACCTCGCAGGCGTCAAATGGAATCAGTTCGCACAGGACAGGAGCATGGGGAGAGGCCTTCGTCCTGCATTGGACATAAAATGGGCTGCTGCTGCTGCTGCTGCTGCTGCTGCTGCTGCTGCTGCTGCTGCTGCTGATGATGATGATGATGATGGTCACGCGCGTACGATACTATTCAGAACAAGAGTTCTGGAGCTGGCACCTTCTGGTGTAGACAGGGATTTTTCGTACGTCCACGAATTTTGGGAATCTTGGTTAACATTGCGTGTTTCAAGATGGCAAACTCATAGTCTGAGAATTCCGCCTGCTGTTTGTGAACATCTCAGGCGGCCACGCGAATGACTGCCGTGTAGTTGTTTTTTTCATGCAAGCGGTGACTGCGCGACTGCGCTGTCACAGCTCTATTTAGCACTATATGATTTCTGTTTGGTATAAGCCTCTGGAGGTCCTTCCATCACTGAACTATATCCTTTAGCGTATATGCTTTGTGCATCTGTCAAGTTATACTAAACACCGTAGACGCAAAAGCGACATGTCGACCTGCTTAACGTTTTCTTTTTTTTTTTCTAAAGCGCGTAACAACGTTATATTCGCAGAACAAAAGTTTAAGTGAGCACTTCCCTCATTTTGATTCGCGAGGAACAAGAATATGCCGTAGAATTACACGCGAACCTCACCATCCAGTGCTAATCGACTCCGTAAAATGGAAGCAATGTTTCATGCGCGAAACTTTGTGTCTTCCAGAATTGTAAATGGAACGCTGTTGTCTCAACGGATGCTTGCATAACTCCAAGAACGTAGCGTTTCCGCTGGAAGTTTCGGTTTTGGTTCTGTCATTTATACGCATGATCATCATCATTGACTTAAGCGGAAACAAGCCCCAACATCCGGCTGCGTGCGTCATTTTTTTTTTTTTTTTTGTCCCCGTTTTTTTTTTTCGTCCTAATGGCGGCGCCCTTCGTTCACGGCGCGTTACAAAGTGCGTACAGTGTGGTTTGTGCTTGGTGTGAATGAATTTACACGGACAGGCGATCACGTCTGTGTAGTTGGCTGCGCACTTGCCTGCAGTGCCCACTTTGAACTTTTAAACAGTGCACCGCCGCCACATTTATCTTCTCAACATTGGGGACCATGCTGCGGTAAGGTTACTGTGGGAGGTAGCGGCAAAGCAGTGCTTTCGCCGTGTGTATGCTACCGCCTGAAACAACTCTGACTCATGTGCTGCAAGGTTGTCATCCATCTTAGTGCACATGTAATGACCCGCTGAAACGAAAAATTGCTCCACTTTCACCGCAAGAAGCTCACCCTGCCTTGCGCCTGTTGATCGAGAAGCTTTTGAATATGAACGTTTGTAGCGAGGTTACGTTGCTGGCGTAGCTGGAACAGCTAAATCTCACATCTTGTACTGAAGTCCATCGTCGCTTTCGATCGTATCGAATCTCATGATCGCCATTGGTGCATGTGCGAAAGATTCGGAAGGGATTCGGATTCGGCGGTATGTAAATTCGATTGAAATCGGAAATGCATCCCGTGACACCGGTGTAATACGGTTGCCACAGCCCGCGGTTTCGGTTCAGCTCCACTCCGGATTAGTCTCCCTTCCGCGAATGGCTTCGCAGTTTTCACAAACAGGCCAGTCGAGATGAAGATGCTCGATCGCGATTGAAATTGCATTTCGTGACACCCGTAAATAATCACGCTTTCTGTCGGCGAACATATCGAACTTTATTTCAAACTTTACTTCTGTCTTCCCCTTTCTGCTTATCCGAAGGTCGCGGGATCGAATCCCAGCCGCGGCGGCTGCATTTCGATGGAGGCGAAATGTTGAGGCCCGTGTGCTGTGCGATGTCAGGGCACGTTAAATAACCCCAGGTGGTCGAAATTTCCGGAGACCTCCACTACGGCGTCTTTCATAATCAGAGCTGGTTTTAGGACGTTAAACGCCACAAATAAAAGAAAATCAGATAATCAAATCCCCTCCCTTTTCTGCTTCTCAAGGTTGCGCCCGATGTTTGGATTCTTTTATCCAGTGCAACGACAGCGGCGCCTTAGGGAACGGATAACTTACTGTATGGCATACGACTGAAGAGGCCATGGTTACATAGTAGTTACTGTTGAATTACATCTTCTGAATGGGCAAGCTGCTCATGCCCGTTCACTAGGAAAGGCAGGGCACCATAAAGCTAGACCTGGTGAACAGAGCACTTGTGCCTCATTTCGCTTGCGTAGGCACTGCTTTCAATTAAATTGTCCCCAATTTCCTATTTAGAGTCTGTGACATTTCAATGCATGAGACCTCTCTGGAATCGGTTTTTGCACTTATAGTGAGCTACAACTTAAGAAGCAGCATTTGGCACCATGGGCAGACGGATCGCAGGAGTTATGTTACTCCACCAGTCAATCACAGGTGCAAACAAAATCGTCATCATGCGACCTTTTCAAAATGGCACCGTGTGTATACCTTCAGTACCTGCGGAGCATAGGCTGTTCTTGAGCCTTTTAATTGGTGGGAGCCATCAGGTGTGCAAGAAGCATGGCTAAAAATTTGTGTAGTCTGAGCGTCTCACTCCTCAAAGAGCCGTCGTACAGTTCACTTCACCCCCCAGCCCTTTCTACTCATTAAGTCCTTGCTGAAGTAAGTTGAAAAAATCGGGTGGCAATGCCCATCTTGCGCCGGGTTTCTTAATTGCAAGCACTTCATTTGAGCTCAGTAAATAATTGGGCTTTCCATGTTCCTAGTAATCGAATGAAAGCATATGAAGTTATGTACTCGTCTTCCATTTTTGCAATTATCATTTTATTTTTGCCACACGAGGACATTGAAGTAGGAACTGAGCATTAAAATGAGCATTCTACGGTCTTTATGGTTCATCGGAAATATTGAAGTTGAGTGTGCTAAATATTATTGGATTGTTTCTAGCTTGAGCAATCCTCTATGGGTACTTAAATGACAATGCGAGGGTCCTCTGGGTACACATTTAAACTGAGAGATTAGAAAATCTCTGACCTCGGCAGGATGAGATTAGACAGTCAAACTGGTTCGCTTGTGCATTATTTATATGCTTTACTAGATGAAACTTTGGGAGCACTGGTGTGTCGGGCATTGTTGATTGGTAACTTAGTAACATTAGCTTAGTCATGTGATTATCTCCACGGGCTCAAAAATCAACATATTATTACAATTTAATGTCTCTTTCTTTATAGATATGTCCGAAATTGTCGTGCTCATAAGTAAAAGAGTGCAGGCACAAGTACAGCATGTTGCTCTTGATTATACATATTAGTACTACTGTCACACTATTATAAATCCAGTACACTTCACAACCACGTATCCAATAGCTCCACGTTGGCCATAATGGGTTCCTGTGTATAGAGAACTTTTTATTTATTTATTTATTTATTTATTTATTTATTTATTTTCAATACTGCTTCTCTTCTTCGAGAGTAGTGTAGTTGGGCAGTGCAGTAATTCTTCATAAAACAGTGAAAGTAAAAAATCTCATATAAGCAAATACAGGCATAGCGCAACAGCAGGATGTGAGGGTAGAAATGCAAGTCAGTTTGATTAGGGCAAAGTATACAGAACACTGAAAAAAAAAAAAAAAATACGTTCAGTGCTAACAAAGTGCAGGTTACGAAAGGAAGTGATATATGCAGTGCAAGTTAGAAAACGTGTACGGGTAATGCAATATTAAGAGCCAACGGAACAGTAATGGTAAAGAAAAGAAAATCACCTGTGGCTTTACAGGGAGCTTCTAGAAGGTATAATGATGGCACAAGTGTTGCCAGGGGCGTGTATTAAAACAGGAGTAAGTAAAATTATATTCCGAACATTGAAAATCGTTATGGTTAACAAACTCATTAGTGAAGGGGTTTATAAAAAAAAGTTCCGAATGAACAAATGGCATTTGCATGTGTGAGGACTTTTACACACACACAGCCTTTGTACAGAAGTCCGTTAATTTGACAGTGGTAGTATCGCGAAAACTTGTCAAATTATCCAGTTATTGTAATATTGAATGAACAACAAAACCATGGAATATTCCCCAGCGTGACGTACCTTTATTTGCCAAAGAAGTTTGTAGCCTTTGTCTGCATAATTGGGTGAATTCGAGCAGGGACAAAGCTCTAATAGCTGTCGTATGCTCCATGTCACACGTGCCATGCGGAATCAGCTCACTAAAGTCCTCCAGCATGAACAATGTTTCTGCAGCTTCTTTTACCATCCGTGTCGGTGGTTTGGGCAGTTGGTCACAATTTTCACCTTCCGACAAATTGTCATTGTCAGTGCTTATCACGTCCTGGATTACTTCTTCCTCGGTCAGCTGTCCGGCAACAGCGAAGGCCATCATCAATGGATATGTAGTCAGCGAGTATAGCACGGCAGGAGGCAAGGCATCATCTAAACAGGTGTCATCTTCCGTGGTTAGCCTATACGGTTGGCCTATGCGGCATTTACCTTATTTATTTATTTCACCTGTACAGTAGCGTTGCTCCAGGCAGTGTTTCCTTTATTCTTCTTTTGCTCTCTTCGGATCGACTGGACTGGCAGGCTGTGACGCTAGGTCGAATTAACTGATGCGTGCAAAAATTTTACCAAATTAGCAAGAGTTTTGCTCCATAGACTCCTGCATGTAATTGTATGGGCCAGACAAGCAGGTCGAATTAACAGATATTGTTTTAATTAATGGGGTCAAAATCAATGACTTTTCACTGTATTTATTAAATTCAGATAGTAATTCGAAATTCATGATAGTGTGGTCAAGTTGGTTTCATTTAACTAGTGTGAGAGAATAATACTTACATGCATCATTTTACAGATGCATTCTGTGAATGTGCACAGTTTTTTATGGCATTTAGGTTGAGCCTGCAAAAGTAAAGTGTATTTGGAACTGTCCGTCCCATAGTCTGTTTTTTGGTAGCTGCAGCTAGAATATTAAGCTGCTGATTTGTTTCAGCCGTGTAGATGGAGTTTGCAAACTGGATTTGGTTAAAAGATTTGTTCATGAGTCTATGTGCTCATATTTATTATGGACCAACCTCATAGATTTTCTTTTTATGGATTATAGTTTGCTTCTGTTTGTCAATGTATGCAGACACCAGGCTGTGCTAGCATGTTTGAGTACAGACCTTACAAATGTGTAGATTAGCAGCTCTGTTGATATGGTTGCAAGCTCCAGGCTTCCTTTCCAGAAAAATAGTTTCTCCAGTGCCTTTGGCGTTATACTATTACTAATGTGTTTATCCCATTTGAGATCTGAGTTAATGTAATGCCTAGATATTTATGCTCTTTAACTTCATTAAGTCGAATGCCATTTGTTAAACATACAAGTTTGGAGGGTGGTGTTTTCCTGGTTGCAGTCGTGATTGCATACTTTTGTATGTTTATTTTTATCGGCCAATTAAAGCACCAATTAGCTATGTCAAAAGGACAGAAAGTTGAGCGAGTTGGTAACAGTCCATAATCAAAAGAAGAGGCGTGCAGGACACGGACACAAGGAGAGCAGTGAACAACACGAACGCCGTTCGTGTTGTTCACTGCTCTCCTTGTGTCCGTGTCCTGCACGCCTCTTCTTTTGATTATAGCTATGTCAGCTACTTAATGATTTGAATCAATGTGATAATTGTAATGATTAATTTCTCTATAAATGACACAGATGTTTGCAAATAGGTTCGTGATGCAATTGATGTTATCTGTGATATTGTTAAAGGGGTCGTGAAAAGAATTTGGAGATGCCGGTTTGTAATTTTCATTGCTTCAATACGCATTCGACAAGCCCATTCCGAAATATTTCGGCGAAATATTCAGTGCGCATTTAACAACGCCCGTTTAAATCTCAGCTTTCTTGCGCTCCCGAAACGACTATGCGACACTACCGGCCGGCGTGGTACTATTTGGTGACGTTGAGTTAAGATACTTTTAAGTTCAAAGGCACAGTGAACTCGCGTTTGCTCTAAAGGAATCGATTTACTTGAAAGCTAGAAAGGAAGAAAATACTTGGAAATCGTGCGGTGCCATCATTCGGAAGAAAAGCGGCAGCACGGTTTGTTTTCCCATGGCCTCCGAGGGCGCGCCAATCTCGGAGGTATGACCGCTACTAAGATGACGTCATCTGCAGAGTTGAGGGGAACGCGCGCAGTGAAACCGAAACCGCGTTTTTTATCGCTCTAAATCAACGCACACGTTGCAACGGAACAATGCATATTGTTGATTGGAGGGTCAGGATCCCGAATACGCACTTAGTACAAAATGTTCAGAAAACGTTTCACGACCCCTTTAATATATAGTAACAAGAGTAGTGGTCCGGGAACACGCCCTTATGGAACTCCGGACATTGCTGCATTAGAAAGCATTTGTTTGTAAACTACAAATTGCGAGTTATTACTTAAGAAGCCTCTTTTCCAAGAAGAAAGTTCTCCCACACCAAAACCATTTTCAACTGTAGGGCTATTAACTTGGCATGCAATGCACAGGCAAAAGCTCTATATAAACTGAGTAGTGCCAAGTCAGTTTGACCACAGTTATTAACCATAACAGCAAGGTCATGGGCTAGTTCTGGTTTTTGCAGTCGCTGAACGACCTCAAGGACCTTGCTGGCTGTGGGAGAAAAAATTAAAGCGCTCCAGGAATCCTGTAATGTGCTCTGAGATTATGTGTTTGAGAAGTGTACATGATGTGCTAGTTCGTGAAACGGCTCTGAAATTGGAAGGTGCCATTGTGTCACCTTGTCACTTCCTTTGTGGATTGCAATTGAATTTGCAATTTCCCAGTCATGAAGCAGTAAATAATTTCAAGAAAATTAGCCCAGGATATCTACTACACTACCCTGCATGCCTTTTGAGCAAACTATTAGGTATATCTTCAGTGTCACCACCTTTCTTGGGTCAAGTTCAAGCAGTGGATTGAAAACACCAGCATCTGTAGTGTCTATAGATTTTCTTGTAATGTTACATTACGATTGCTGGAACAATTTTGTCATGGCCATCTCATTGTTCCTGCTGCCGTATGTCACCTTCTGACATGGCCCATTTTACGTGGTTATCAGCCACCGTTGGTGACAGTTCACAGCGGGTGTCACCGAAGAGCTGCTTCGGTTTTCTGAATCTGTTTTGTCATTCAACACCACACCATCCACAAAGGAATGGGCACAGAAAATGCACTAGCCAGGCACTTGACAATCGTAAACATGCTATCCATGTGCGTTCCATCAAGTCTCAAGAAGTAGGACGACGTACTGCCTTTTGTAATGTATGAATTCATCCTCCGCCAAGCATGTGGCAACCATCTGCAGGCTTTTTTCCATCCATAAGCTCGTCCACGTGGCACACAATCAATACTGTTCTCCTTTTCACACTTGAGAATCCCACTGTTGCCAAGACCCTCTGCCTTGCCAAAAAGGCATGTCAAATTGCTCGTTTGTGCACTTTGGCATTGCAAGACAGTTCAAAAGTGCGCTGCAACACTCGCCGCCCTCCTGTAACTTATTGTCCTGGTGGTTTTAGATGAACCGCTAAGATACAAGCGCTCCTTGTGACCCTCCGAAAATTGTTCACACCATGATAGATTGATTGACTTGCCCTGTGGACATCGTCTCGGGTAAGGGGAATATTACAGATGTGCGAAGAGGATGACTGGAGGCCATGTACGTGGAGTTGACGGAAGGGGAGAGGACAGCGATATTGACACCAACAAACAGCTGGCAATGTTAGAGTTCTGCTTTCCGACATCAATAAATAGATCCCCCCTTCGCTCCTAAGAGCGACAAGTGGTCCCTTTGACTTGTGACAGTATTATCTACAGTAAGCACTGAAAAAGAAAAATATAAAAGAAAACTATATATGGGCATTAAGCCATGTTCCCAAATGTGGTTCCATGGGTTTATAGAAACTCATAGGGCCCCCTCTTTTTACATGTGGCAATTGTGTCTCATCTATTTGATATAGAAATAATAATAGTAATAACAACAACAGTGATGGTACACAGGCTGTGGGTAAAAGCTGCTCTTTGTAAAGGCAGTTTTACAAAGGCCCACAGCTGCCTTTTTGTAGCATAGTCAGGTCTGGCGACCTTTGAATGGTGTGCAACATTTACCAAAGTGTAATATTAGAGGCATCTATACAAAGGTTCACATTTAAATGTTAATTACATTTTTTTTTTTCAGCTTGTGCAGGGTGTCATTGGCAGTCATGCCTATTCGTGTCGGTGTCCGTGAAGCCAGCAATATGCCATTGATTAGCCGTGTGAAGCGGGCAACTTATGTACGACACTACCCGACTGTGCTTGTGCAACCAGATGGTTCAACTATCACTGCTCGCTACCATGAGCCCCGCAGCCTTATCGTGGTAAGTCAACCACCCCTTTCCATTTAGGCTATCATGTTCACGATCCCATATTTGATCTAGCGAAAGGCTTGCAGCTTTTTACTCTGCTTTAGAAAAATTCACTTGCTGGCAGTTATTGTTGAATGCCTTCAGCGTGATGCTTATGTCAGCTTGCACATTTCAGCAAAAGCATCACATAATATAATATTGTACATTGTGAATGTTTAAGTGTGAATAAATAACATCGTCATTGGAAGAAACCTTCTAATATCAAAATCAGCTGGCCACTATGGCCTGTAGGCCTGCACACTGGATTATCTAAGAAAATTCACTGGTGGAAATTCATTGTGAATTCACTGGTGGAAATTCATCTGGGAAAATTCATTGTGGATTATCTGAGAAAATCCACAATGAGTGCATCCCATGCATTCATTGTGGATTTATAATGCATTGGATGTACAATGTGTGGATTTATAATGTATGGCCACAATGTTCCTTGACCACAATGTTCCTTGACTTCATTTGGCCACTGCACTATATTATCTGAGATAATTCACTGGTACAGTCGAGTGCATAATTCTAGAGACCATGGGAGCGTGTGCTGAACTGTGCGGCTGTGCCTTCTGGTGGCTGGTTAGCTGAGTGTGACTGCGCATACAGTGCACGCTTGTCCCACTCCAACCGCCAGTCAGTTTGCTTGTTCTTTATTTGTTGCTCAGCCCCATTATGTGTGATTTCTTTGGTTATCTAACTCCATTTGCGTTTGATATCAAATTCCCTAATTGCATTTTGAGTATTTCCTGAAGTCACGGTGCTTTCCGACGTGGTGTTTTTGTTCGACAACTTCCAAAGAGATTTCTTCGATGTATTGGACAGAACTACGAGGCCGACATTTAACAGCATGTTACGAATGTCCACAAAATTAGTTAGCTGATATTCAATAAGAAGGTCATTAAAGGCCAGCTCCGGTGATTTTTTGAGGCCTTTGGATCTCAATGAAGTTTGCTGGGTACATGCTTGGGACACTTCCGTCGTTAGTGCAAGATTACAGGCTTGAGAGATGGGAAGATTGCTTACAAATCAATAAATCGATTTTGAATTGGTTACCTCAAGCGACCCACCTGGCTTCATACAATTATTGGCAATACTGTGTGTTGACATCATTATCGGCAAAGTGTCAGAAGCGCACCGGTACCATACCATGGTCTTCAAGATCTGTGCACGCTAGCCAACCTTCGTGACATTACCACCAGGGGAAGGGCGCATGCGCTGTCACACCATGTAAAAGGTGCATTGACTGATTTGACATTACTGCTGGGTTGGATATAAGTGTGGGTTTCACACTTTCTCACATATTAAAAATTATTTTCACATTTTTTTAACCGTTTCTACTACCAGGAGTGCGACAGGAGTGGCTCAGGAACATAGAATCGCGATTACCTTGACATGTACAAAGAATTGCCGGAGTTGGCCTTTAAAAAAAAACTTTGCAACACCCTGATCGAAGGAAATTAAGAGTGGTGAATTGGGTGAGCTCTTTCTTTTGACTTACTTTTGGGAACAGTGCTAGTGCACTTTGTTAGTTGTCTCGGTGCCTCTATCGTCTTGTGCAGTTTCCAGCTATGATATAGTGAATGTTAACTTGGAGGAGCATATTCAAGAAAGTTTTTGATCACGTAAATGTTGACAAATTGTGCCATACTTTTGGCAAAATAAGCAACACACTGAACCTTGATTAATTGTATCTTTGAGCACAGAATGCAGTTTCTCCATGTTACCTCGGTTTCACCTCACTAATTCCTTGTTCACCAACGAATGGCTTTAGCAGCCTTGGGGATGCTAGTAGAAGTCCTTAACGGAGTGCTCTTGTAAGTGAGTTTGGTTCGGCATCATACTAATAGAGCTCTCTTGACACTAAATCTTGGGGGCACACCACAGTCTTTGGCAGCTGTTGTGATATTCAGCGATACATGGCCATAGTACTGCTTTTTAAAAGAATGAGCAAATAAATGAAAAAAAAGTTACCCAGCTGATAACCAGCACGAGACCACATGAAGCTCACCACGAAACAGTTCCTGACATTTCACCCCCCCTTTTTTTTGATAGAGAGAGAGCACGAGAGCTAAACATTCTGGTTTTTCACCTTATCTTTTAGTGCCATTACATTGCTAAGATTTCATTCACAAAATCTGTTACATGTATTGTTGTGCACATGCCTCATATGTGCATGTTAACATGTGCTGCTGTATGTGTAGAAGAGTGCTCGGCGGCTTAAATGCTAATAAAGTTGGCCCACTTGGCAGCCAGCACATTCCCACACCACAGGTTAGGACTGGGTGATTTCTTTGTGGGGTCACGTGCTGTTACAGTTCAATACTAAGGCCCTTTCTTTCAATGATTACCACAGTGAACTTTCTTGGCGTCCTAGCATCCACTAGCGGTGCAAGAAGCTCCGGTCATGATTTTGGCCTGATTATTTCTTTTGAACTGTTAAGCAATGTATATTGTATTTGCTTGATTCTAAGTCCCCCCCCCCCCCCCCCCCGCCCTTTTTTTTTTTCAAGATCACAATGCCCAAAGTGAGGGATTTTAGAAAAATCTAATATTCCTGCACACCGCACACCATCTTTGCGGCAGTATTTTGAGAGCATGGGTGCAGGCAATGTCATTTTATTTTGCAAGCAGTAAAAATAAAAATAAGTGCACATAAGTGAACGCACTGCCATTTGTATCTGGCAGTCGGTCCCTCACTCTCACTGCCACTTGAACTCAAATCCGCCACACTGTTTGAGCAACCACTCTTGGTATCCCATAACAGATACTGAGAGACATGGGAATGGACAAGACATGTTGAGGCCCGTGTACTGTGTGATGTCAGTGCACGTTAAGGAACCCCAGTTGGTCTAAATTTCCGGAACCCTCCACTACGGTGTCTGTCGTAATCAAATCGTGGTTTTGGGACGTAAAGCCCCAGAAATCAATCAGATGAATCGATCCAGGACACAAGACATGGGCCCATTGATTGGCAGTGAGCTAGCATGCTTGGCATTGACTATGTGCTCTCCTTGGCAACTTAATGGGTGTGGTTACATACACAGGCAAACTTTCTTTCCCATACTTTCCTCTGAAAATAGATGATGTGCTTAGTATCATGAAAATATGGTGTATGCGAGTGTTAAGTTGGGTGCAGTGGGTGAACTCACATAATTTCCCCAACATTGTCTCATTCAGTGTTGCTATGGCCTTTGTTATTACTCTTATTGGCAGCTGCCACTGAAGTTTGAAGAGCTGACACCAGAGGAGCAGCAGCTGGTGCTTGTCAAGAGAAAACCTCCAGAGGTGGTAGTCATACAAGAGGAATTGGAGGACAACTTTGACAGCCAGCGGTACCTGAAATTCATCAAGAAGAAGAAGTAGCTAGTTTTTTGTTGATCTAGATTTAAATAGTCGTTTGAAAAGAAGCTGTTTGCAGCAGGACATCATGTGTGACACTGGAGACTACAGTCTGACAGTGCAGGACACAGTGTGTTGGTGAGTGTGAGTGGCATTAAAGATGCTTATCACCCATGAAGAACTTCAGTGATCCTTGGAGCAAAGATGGATGACAGTTGCTGTCAGAAACCACCCCACTCCTTTTATGCTACAGACAATGCTCACGTGGCTGTGGTGACTGAAGGCAGTATTTTGTTTCTCTGCTTGTTTATGTACAGAAAAAGAACAGAAAAAGCATTCAGTGGGTTCCTCCTGAATGTGTTGAAAAACCTTGTAAGGGGCAGCAAGCTTCAAGCATTCAGCCCATAATAACAGGAATTGCTGGCCATCCCTAATCCTTGACTTTGTTGTCCCTTAGTGGCATTTGCATCGTGCATATGCCACTAAGGGACAACCAAGTCGTCCATTGCATGAAGACTTTGCACTTTCCAATTTTCCGCATGTTTTGAGTAATTCTTGTTAATAATTGCATTGGTTAAATGTCTATTCAGCATAAAATACCCATGCTGTGTTATCATACCTATCATATACAGTAGAACCCCGCTGTTACGTTTCCTGCTGCTGCATTTTCCCGGCTGTTACATTGTTTTTGGCCGGTCCCGGCGTAGCTCCCATAGGATTCAATGCATTAGGAACCTCGCTGTTACGTCGCAATGTGGGAACGTTCCCGCATGTTACGTCGCAAATCGGCATTGCAAGCGGCCACTGCCGACGGAAACATTGACTTTTCACGTAGCTTGACTTGGCTTGACTGTAGGATTAGCTGCACAATGGGCAACGCGAATTAAGTTTCCAGCTTCCGACATCTAAATTATGGCACAGCGATGCAAACTGTTGGTGACGGAATCACGTACAATGATTACTTTTCCATCGATGACGCCGTTGTCAACTACAAGGTTTTCTCTGTCGACGAAATCGTAGCCGAGTGTGCTGATGCGTGCACTGAAAGCGCTAGCACTGAAATAAAATTGTATACCGATCACCACTTCTCTCATTTTTCAATGTTTCCCATTTCTTGGCTCTTACGTTTATATTTCACTGTCCCGTGAAAAACGTATCAGTGGGGTTCTACTGTACAACTCTTAACTTGTCCTCTTTCATGCAGTTAATATCTTAAAGTTTATACACTTTTCCAAGTCAGAGGCGAATGGAAATTGATTTATCAGGCCTATTTGTCATATACAGTTCTTAACTTGTTCTTTTGTGCGCAGTTTATATCCTATGTTGTTTTAGTTACAGTCAGAGGTTAACTGGAGGTGTGGTGCAAGGAGCAGGAGTGCTACTCAGGGGCACATGTCACTGCTGCTGCTGCTGCTGCTACTACAACTACTACTACTGCTACTACTACTACTACTACTACTACTGCTACTGCTACTACTACTACTAATTATAGTAATTTATAATAATAATAATAATAATAATAATAATAATAATAATAATAATAATAATAATAATAATAATAATAATAATAAAATAATAATAATAATTATAATAATAATAATAATAATAATAATAATAAACCAGACAAGAATTAGTTCACCTAAATTTACTTGTGCTGCAGGATTTTGGCTTTAACTGCTGTACTATTTAGGGCGAGTTAACTTATGGCAACAGAGAGATGTCACAGTGACGTCGTCACGGCGTTCATGTAATGATGCCACCACTTGGCTGCGTGACTTGGTGTAGCTTGGTCTCTCTGAGCTGGCCTTCCCACTTAGGAAAGCAAAATAGTAAAAAGGTTTTAGGACCGTCATATTTTGATGTAGGAAAAGCTCCAGAGGTGTAGTCAAGGGATATGTTTCAATGTCAAAAGAACCCCCGAAATTTTTTCGGCACTCCATAACCGCTGCATCCGCCTACTCTCTTCCACCCGTCATATTTACGCCATCACACTGTAAACGCCCCCCGAAAAATATCTCTGGCTACGCCAGTGGGATGCTCGTATTTGGTCCTCAAAATACGTCTTCTTAGCAACACACTTGTGTTTAGAAGTGAAGCCGACTTTAAATGGTATGCGTTAGCTTGATCTCTGTAAGCTGGTTTTCACAAATTGTGCTTTGCAGTGAAGCCTACTCATAATGAAAGCAGTCCACAGATGTCGCGAAGCGGAGAATGCGGTCTTATAGGCTGGCTGGGCCAGCGAACGACGGCGTTCTCATCGTCGATGTGTTGCGTTAGGCTGCACAGTACATTGAACGTTGAAAACCTGTCCTCCGAAACCGAACTGTCCTCTGCCATGTCACCGTTGTGTGATGTGCTGAGAAGCATCGCAGGCCATCCGTCTTGACAAAATGCAATGGTTCACAATGTTTTTTCAATGCGAAGCATTTCTTAACAAACTTCGGCGACATTGAGCATATCTATATATCTATATATCTATCTATCTAGCTGCCTACGACTTCGTGCTCTCCTGGCCGTTTCGTTAATTGGATGTACACGAAAATTGGTATGCCGCAACATGACTACATGATGAACATAAATGACAGGTCATAAAATGAAAATCATGACATGCATGTCATGAGCTGCATGATTTACATGCCATGGTCTTGGTGCTCTCCTGGCCGTTTCGTTAATGGGATATATACGGAAATTGGTATGGCACAACATGACTGCATGACAAACATAAATGACACAGCATTACATGAGAATTATGACGTGCATGTCATGAGCGGCATGATTTACATGCCACGAGTTTCGTTTATAGGATGTTTACAAAAATTGGTATGGCACAACATGACTGCATGACAAACATAAATGACACAGCATTACATGAGAATTATGACGTGCATGTCATGAGCGGCATGATTTACATGCCACGAGTTTCGTTAATAGGATGTTTACGAAAATTGGTATGGCACAACATGACTGCATGACGAACATAAGTGACAGGCCATAACATGCAAATCATAACATGCATGTCATGAGCGGCAATCATGAGTGTCATGGTTTACATGCAACGGTCTTTGTGCTTTCCTGGCCGTTTCGTTAATTGGATGTACACGAAAATTGGTGTGCTTCAACATGACTGCATGACGAACATAAATGACGCGGCATTACATGAGAATCATGACATGCATGTCATGAGTGGCATTATTTACATACCACGGCTTTTGGTGCTCTCCTGGCCGTTTCGTTATTGGGACGTATACGAAAATTGGCATGCCACAACATGACTGCATGACGAACACAAATGACAGGTCATAACATGAAAATCATGACATGTATGTCCTGAGTGGCATGATTTACATGCCACGCATTTCGTTGATGGGATGTATACCAAAATTCCTATTGCACAACATGACTGCATCACGAACATAAATGAGAACTCATAACATCACAATCGTGGCATGCGTGTCATGAGCGGCATGGTTTACATGCAAGTCTTGCTGCTCTTGTGGCCGTTTCGTTAATTTCGTATGTGCCAAAATCGGTACAGCGAGAAAATGCAGATCCATTTTACGTTACTGATGCGTGCTTCGCATTTCCTTGATTCCCACTGCATGTGGGATCTGCCATATTTTTTTCTTATAACAGCGGAACTGTTAAAAGCCTCGCTTGGTTGGTCTTTGAGAGGAACTCCGGCGGTTTTTTTCGCCATGTTCTGATATCGATGTTTTCCAATGGTAGTGGTAGACCTGTAGCAGCCAGGCTGGTTCAGTTTGCTCAGAAACGCGCCAATAATTTTAAATAACCGACTGAAGGGTGTGTTCAAACCGAAGCCGACACGGGTCGACGCTTCGTGCAGCGTGTGAGATGACGTCACAGTGTTCTTGCCATGAGAAATATGTGGCAAGTGCCAGAAAAATGACTAGTGGCGAGGTCTTCCGACGATTTATTGAGTTGCGTAAGCTTTTCTGAACTTGACAGCCACGATTTGAGCGTCGAAGCATCGCCTATTTGCTCTTGACGGCCTGCTTGGTCGGGTAGGCAGCGCTGAAGGTAATGGCATGAAATACGGTGTGGGCCTCGTGGGAATCCGCTAAAAATTTTAGGAGCTTGCTCGGCAAGCTTCTTATGCTCGCGCCTTGTCCGGCGGCGGCGTGTACACGCCGCTCAAGGCGCCGGCTTTCCGGTGATTTCAAGAATGCTCACTGAATGGCGGCGACGCACACCACTCTCAGCGGCGCGGCCAAGGAGGTTAAAAAAAAAAAAGGCCGCCCGCATCTTCCCAAGGGGGGAACTCGAGTAAATGCGCCGCAGAGTGGTGGGGGTTGAAGGGGGGGGGGGGGTGGTCCTTGGCTGGAAGGGGGGGGGGGGGGTCCTTTGACGGAGAGAACTCCGCTTTTTTCTTGACCTGTCAGGACAATTTCGTTCCGGCTGGTTCTGGCGGCCAGCGAGGCGCCAGAAGCAGCCAACCAGAGCAGCGCCGCTGGCCAGAGCAGCGCCTCCTCTACTGGCCAGAGAAAGACGAACGCCGACCGCGCTGTGGCGGAGAAACCCGAGAACAACGAACGCGCTCTGGCAGCCAGAAGTGCAAAATCGAAGATCCCGAATATAAGAACGTCTGCACGCGAATGCTACATATATAACGTTACGCCGGACTAGGAAATCCTTTCTTGCCCTTAAAGGCGTAGTCGGTCGTCTCGGCTTGACGTCCACCAAAGCCACCTGCTCGCGCACTGCTTCGCATAGGATCGATTCCCAATGCTTGTGGTATCAGCCTTACTTTCATTGAGATAGCGTTTAAAAGAAGCCGCGACACGGTGGTCTAGTGGCTATGATACTCGGCTGCTGATCCGAGGGTCGCGCGATCGAATCCCGGCTGCGGCGGCTGCATTTCGATGGAGGCTAAATGTTGAGGCCCGTCTGCTGTGCGATGTCAGTGCATGTTAAAGAACCCCAGGTCGTCAAAATTTTCGGAGCCCTACAATACGGCGTCTCTCATAATCACAGCTGGTTTTGGGAGGTAAAACCCCAGAAATCAATCAATCAATCATCGTTTAAAAGAACACCGCTATACAAGCACAAAAAGCCACCGAAGACCACGATAGTACCTAATTAAAGCGAGTGGAGCAGCATTCGGGCCATTGGCGTTTCCAGTACAAAAGGGAAAGGGTGGATTCACGCCACTCCACCTCGCACATAACGTTGGGCAGTTTTAGAATATGGTACCGAAACTCTTGATGCTAGCTGTACGTTTGTCGCCACTGCGCATATATGTCTAGCCAAAGCATTTAGGCACGCATGTTATTTCTCGGAAATAGCGTGCGTACCCAAAGAACAGCGTAGCCAGTTTGCGTACCCAAGAACGGCGTAGAAAGTTTGCGTACCCAATTCTAAAACTCTTGGTTTTGTAGTCTGTATGTGCTTACATATGCGAACGTATACAAACACATGCACGAAGGTATATAAAAGACAGTCGGACCACCACTCTCTTGAAGTCAGATCCCTGTTGCGCTTCTGATTTTTGCGTTGTGGCGCCAGCGGGCCTCGGCCCAAGCAGTTCGTTCAGCAGTTAGCAGCAGACGAAGCCGGCTGTAAAAAAAATTGCATTCATGAATATGCTATAAGTGACAGGAAGGATGACACTGCCTTAAGAGAAGTTTCTAAAAGGATCAAAGAGATTTAGGTTACACAGGCAATCGTCGCTGTGTGAGTTTAATTTCCTAATACCGTGCTTCCTTGCTTCAGCTTGTTGGTTCCAGCAATTATCTTACCTGACTTGTTTTTATAATAATAGCGTCCAATGTCCCTCAATTGTATTATTGTCCTCAACTTTATCCAGCAGTTGTAGCTTAAGTGCTGATATTTTTTAAAAACTACTTGGCTCTTGGCCAGTCCCCCACAGTGGGTGTATGCCGGCAGATTTTGTGTTACATCGTCACGCAGAACGTAATGACGAAAAGAAACTGCTTATCAGGCTGAGAGCGTGTCAAACAATGCTGTGTTCTTTTCTACAACTTACCGTCTCTCCCGTACGCCATGATGACGTCACTTTTTGCGCCTTTTCTGTGCGCTGGAGTCGGTGCAGTCTTTCCACTCACGCTTACCTCTTTCCCCGTCTATAAAATGCCACACTTCCAAAGCGAGCCGTCAGTGCAAGTGTCATCGCAACGGGTGCTCGGCAATGGCAAGCGCGTCAACCCCGAACGCGATTCACTTCAAGGGCTTCGACGACGTCCTTGAAGCCCGTCCCGTACAACCTGTGGGCGACGATTTTCCGGCGCCCCTACCAGCCTGTTCGCTCTGCTCGGTCGTGTCACGTGAGCACTACTTCCTCAGCTGCAAGCACGCCTACTGCGTCCCCTGCTTCTTTGGAATCGTCAAGAAGAACGCCTCCACAAACAGCCTGCACTGCCCCGTGGACGGCAAGAACTTCCGACCGCGAAAAGAACTTCCCAAGTCCACCATCGATACAGAGCGGGTGCGCGGCCTGCTCGTGCGCTGCTGGAACGAGGACAACGGATGCGGTTACACGGGCACGCTCCAAGACATGCCCGCCCACTTCCGTGGCTGCGAGTTCTACAGGGTGACTTGCTGTCTTTGCTCGGCCTCGCTGCTTCGACCGGAGCTCGCGAGCCACGTCGAGGAGAGTCATGCCAAGAGAAGGTCCAAGCGACACGACGCTGCCGTGGATGCGAGTGACGACACCGCGTCGAAAGTTCCAACTTCTGTCGGGTTGTCGGAAGACTCCAAGAATGTGGGACATTTCCCGGAAAGTCTTTCTGCGGGCGACGGCTTCCGACAACTCGCGGAGGCGGCCGCCACTCGGGCTGCGTCTCAGACTGCTGACCGAATCAACGAACACAACGAGAAGTTTCTCCTGGAAGTCCTGAGTGGACTCGAACTCGTGAAAGATCGCGTTTTCGCGGTCGCGGAAGCGATCAACATGAACTTCCCTCCGCGTCCAGCAGGCAGTGAAGACACCTTCCATTCGGAGCCTGTCGCGAAGGCTTCCGAGCAGATTCGGCACATGGAGTACAAGTGGGTTACTGGAACCGTATTCCAAGTACAGAGTCGGCGTGCACTACGTCGAAAGTCCCGCCCTTTGTGACGGCGCCCGGGTACAAGGTGCAGCTCACAGTGTGCATAGACGGCATCACGTCGGTGCAGATCAGCGCTTCGCTCAAGGTCCACCGAGGTGAGGACGAACGCGGTCGGCAGCTGTGCTGGCCTTTCCGACGGATTTGCCAGTTCAGGCTCATCGACGGCACTGGGACAAATGTCGTCCGTTCTTTCACCCCAGCGCAGGTCTTCAACAGTGACGACGCCGCCACACCATTAAGCGACCAGCTTGTGTCCGGCTGGTTGGACATCGCCACGATCGACAGAGCTACGTTCGAGCGTGATTATGTGGTGGGGGATGCTGTCACTATCATTTTCACGACGACGTCTTTGCTAGACTGAACGATCTTCATCTCGGTTTTTAGTACGCGCGTTTCGTTCTCTGATAAGTTCGTTTACTGTTCGTGCGTTCAGCAAGTTGCTGAGGTTTTTAAGTCTTATTTGTACTTGCAAATAAAGCATGAGTGCTCAATTGGATGAATCGTGTAGTTATGCATACTCTGCGAATTGCGTGGCTCAGCTCAATTGCAGTGACCTCTTCCGTTGGTTATGCCCTTATCACGCAGTCGCTACACTTCACATGAGCAGACAACCTTGCACCAAACAATCATGTCCAAGAAGCACACAATGGAGCGAATAAAAGCTGTATTACGACAGCTTCACGATTCCGCTGCCCCCATTACTAGGCGCTTCACGGCAGCACAAAGACATTCACTTATTTGATGCAAACCGCAAAGAAAAAAAAAAGCACCGGGAATATACATCATTTTGAACCCACATGACGTTCAGCATCATAGTTCATGGCAGTACGCTAATGAAATGGGTGCAAATTGTGTTGACATTATTACCAGTAAGAAAAAAAAAAGCTTATTACGAATTCGCGTGCGCTTACGGTTAAGTTTTTCAGAAAAGCTTCAAAGCTTTCGAAAACGTCATATTTTTTTTTTGTCCACTATCGGCTCACAGACGGAAATAAAATGAACGACGTCTGCTTCAGTGGCAGATAAGTCCGCGAAATTTAGGCACGTACGATAAGGTCGCGTGTACAGCCCACCATTTCTTGTTTTACGGCGCACTTAAGTACATATGGTGGACCTATAATACGTTTAAACAGATTTCAGGTTGACATGTAATATCTTCGATGTAGCTGTAACAGGTGCGCTTGAGGCAGTTGATCGCGTTACGTTCATCAACTGCTTTCACGGCCATACCTTATACTGCGTGCAACTCTTAAACTAGCCTCACGTTTTAAAACATTTTCTACTGCAAAAATGCGCGATTGTAATGACGCCAACCAATACCTTATCAGATTATATAAGATGCGCATATTTACATTCATTTGCTTGTTGATCAGGAAGCTGGATGCTCTTCAAATCTTTCGTAGACCACATCGTTTCCGCGCCGTCTCCACCAACTTCGAGTATGTTGGTAATAAAAAACTGCTGCTTTAAGTGTCGAAGTACGGTAACGACATCGACGGGTAATTGTGGCATCAGCGAACGTGATTGATGCCTTTATCGCGCGGCACTTACTATCTACTGTGTTCAGTTATTACGCGAACTACTAAAGCTACCACAAGTGCATGGTCATGGATGTTATAGAGGCAATGCGTGAACGTCGGTTCATGCATGTCAAACGGTGCTGTGCCAGCGAAACGCTGATAGCAATGGGCAAGTTCGTATCGATGTACAATAAACATTTAGCTGTTTAGGTGAAGACACATTTCACCGTCATGTTATACCGATTCCTCTGGCAGAGGTATCATCCACATTTTTTCATCATCATCATCATCATAACATCTACACCCACTTCAGGGCAAAGGTCTCTCTCATCGACCTTCAATTATCCCGGTCCTGTGCTAACTGCGACAAGTTTATCCCCGCAAACTTCTTGATCTCGTCTACCCACCTAACTTTCGCCGCCCCTTGCCTCGCTTGCCTCCTCTGGGATCCACTCTGTTACCCTTAATGCCCAATGGCTGCCTTGCCTCCGCGTTACATGCGCTGCGCACGTCCATTTCTTCTTCTTAATTCCTACTAGATGTCCGTAACACGCGTTTGTTCCCTATATCCCCACTCCGCTCTTTTCTTGTCCCTGAAAGCTACACCTATCATTTCTCGCTCCATTGCTCGCTGCGTCGTCTTCAATTTAAGGCTATACGTGATAGTGCTAGAGATAATGACAGCGCCACAAAACAGTGATATACTATGATATAATTATAGCAATATCACGAGTGGACTCGAGCTTGCCCTCAGCCCACTGCTACGCGATAGGGATATTGATACTGCTACATGATATTGATAGTGAAATTTATACTCTTGCCTCAGGTCCGCTGTTTACTCAGATTTCACAGGCGTGGACCTGGCTATAATTTTTTGTCTACGCCCAGTGTTTCCCATTTCAGTAGATGGCACTAAGCTCCATAAACTGCTCATGAGCCGCCATTTTCAGAACACATGAGCGTCTACGGAAAATTGCTACCGTGTGTGCTTTGTCCAAATGGGCAGGTGCCAACATCTGCTAAGTATAATCACCACCATCACAGTAGTTGTCAACACAAACTAAATCTCCGTTACCGTCATCATCACCAGTAGCAGCACCATAGGCTGCGCGCGCGCCAGAATACCGGCAAGACAAGCGAAGAAGACTGCCAGTGCGAGCGAAAGTGCCACGTCCCCGTCGCTTACGATCTTATTCACATGGAGCTCCGTAAACTACGAGACGTGCCCAGTCGGTCACCAGGGACCGCACACGGGTCGCGGAACGTCACAAAAGGCGCGTCGTCCAAAAGGCCCGAATGCAGCAGGCCGCGTGACCCTAGTCGAAGAACAACGAAGTCACCGAACGAGGAGCATGGGATCACCAGGAACGGCACAACCCGATGGTCAGTCAACGGCGAATAAAGGGCAGAGATCACGGGTTACCGAGGGAACGTCGTGCACAGACCGGTCTCAGAACATCACGAAAGGCGCGTCGTCTAAAACGACCGAATGCAGCAAGCCGCGTGACTCTAGTGGAGGAACAACGAAGTCACCGAAGGAGAGCAGGGGATCATTAGGAACTGCACAACCCGACGGTCAGTCAACAGTGAGTAAGGGGCAGAGATCACGGGCTACCGGAAAGACGTCGCCTGGCTGCAACAGAGAAGCGCGCAGTGCAACCACGACACCGACTCCGGACGCATCACGAGCCACCCAGCGACCGGCGGAAGCCCCCGGATCGCCACCGGCTAATGCGGGAAGTCTACAGACCAGCAACACTGGTAACGTGACGTCAAGCCGTGACGGTACCTCGCGAGACAATTATGGAATTTGCACGACTCCACTTGCGTCGGCCTCACTTCGCGGCACTCAGGGACCCACGACGACATCCTATGTAACTGCACCTAGTAGTAAACAGAGTGATGAAAACAGCACAACGAAGTCACCGAAGGAAAGCAGAGGATCATCAGGAACTGCACAACCTGATAGTCAGTCAACAGCGAGTAAGGGGCAGCGATCACGGGTTACTGAGGGAACGTCATCCTCGGACCGGTCGCAGAACGTCACGAAAGGTACGTCGTCCAAAACGCCCGAATTTAGCAGCCCGCGTGACTCTAGTGGAGGAACAAGGAAGTCACCGAAGGAGAGCAGAGGATCATCAGGAACTGCACAACCCGATAGTCAGTCAACGGCGAGTAAGGGGCAGGGATCACGGGTTACCGAGGGAACGTCGTCCTCAGACCGGTCGCGGAATGTCACGAAAGGCACGTCGTCTAAAACAACCGAAAGCAGCAAGCCGCGTGACTCTAGTGGAGGAACAGCGAAGTCACCGAAGGGGAGCAGAGGATCACCAGGAACGGCACAACCCGATAGTCAGTCAACGGCGAGTAAGCGACACAGATCACGGGTTATCGAGGGAACGTCGTCCTCAGACCGGTCGCAGAACGTCACGAAAGGCGCGTCGTCTGAAACACCCGAATGCAGCAGGCCGCGTGACTCTAGAGGAGGAACAGCGAAGTCACCGAATGAGAGCAGAGGATCATCAGGAACTGCGCAACCCGATAGTCAGTCAACGGTGAGTAAGGGGCAGAGATCACAGTTTACCGAGGGAACGACGCCCGGCTCCAACAGCGAAACACGCACTGCAACCACGACACCGACAGCAGACGCATCACGAGGCTCTCGGCGACCGGCGGAAATCCCCGGATCGCCACCGGCTAAGGCAGGAACACCACAGACCAGCAACACGGATGACGTAGAGTCGAGCCGTGAAGGTACCGCGCGAGACAATTATGGAATTAGCACGGCTCCACTTGGGTCACCCTCGCAGGGACCCACGACGACAGCCTATGTAACTGCACCCAGTAGCAAACGCGGTAATGAAAGCAGCACCACAAAATCTCCAAGCAGTGCACAGTACCGCACCGCCTCGGCATGTCTACCAGAAAGTTTGAAACCGACTTCCGCAGGTACAACACCCGAGATGCGAGCTGGTGCGGTCACTGCGCTGCTGCATTCAAAGTCACGCGCTACGGAACAGTCGAAATCGCGTAGTCGAGCTTCGAGTACCAGACCGACGAGAAGCTCCAGTTCCAAGGAGGGTGCGGCCAGCATCAGAGGAGCAGAAGCCGCGCGTGCCGCTTCAAGGTCGCCAAGAAGTGACCATGCACCACGCGACAAAGAACGCACGCCGGAATCGCCGCGACGGAGAATCGACGACAAGAGGCACAAGGTCAGCGAAGCTGGTGGTTCCAAGGCCACCAAGTCAAGTTCGTCAGCACAGGCTCGCAAAGACAAGTAAGTGCAGAAGGCAATGTCCAAACCGTCTTACACCCACGGCCTGTAACGAGGTGTCACGACGTTCGATAATTGCTAACCGGTTTATGCTACCGCACTTATTTGCGTAATACCGGCGGTTGCTGCTATTGGCTACTTCCTGCTGCCCGCTGTTATAACAGTGGTATTGTCGTCCTTCAGTTTTAAATTCAGTCGTTGAGTTGTACGCAAGCTTTCTTTCTTCGGTACAAATTATACATGTGCAATACTTTGAGTGCTAAGCGAATTGGAATATTAATGTCTAATGTCTTAGTGCGAATCGAATAGCATAATTTTCGAATAATGCTTGAGTATTTTAAGAATCATAGCATGTTAATGTACAGGGGAGTGTACTGCTAATCATGTGCAAAAAATCAAAAGAATATTTATCGCAAGGCGAGTCTACTCTCATAATCGCGTCCCTAGAAAGGGACCAGACAAGTCCTAAATAACAGTCTAAGAAACCGCGCATAGGCGTGAGATAAATTCGTTGCACTACACAACTCTTCACTTCGCCGCAGTACGCGAGTGTTAGCTTCGGTGCAGTGCACGGTTGCCACAGCACACGAGTGCCTGCTTCGCTACGCGAGTGTTAACTTCACCGCAATGCACGAGTGTTAACTTCACCGCAGTGCACGTGTGTTAGCTTCGCCGCAGTACGCATATCTTCGCCGCGGTACGGAACTGTCCGGTTCGGAGCAGTGCAGAAGTGTTAGCTTCGCCGCAGTACGCGAGTGCAGGCTTCGCTGCACTGCCCGAGTGCGGCTAAGCTGCGCATGTTGTGTCCTTTGTGTTCTCTTGTCCTTGTTTCTGGGGCAGTTAAACATCTTTCCCAAGATAAAACATAACCAATTAGCCCACCTTGGTGCACGGCACGAGTGTTAGCCTTGCCACAATACGCAAGTTGTAGCTTCGCCACAATGCGCTAGTGTTATGCAGTGAAGCGTACTACATGCGGGAACAGGCAGCTTGTTAGGAGACATAACATATTTTGCCCTTTAATTACAAACTTCCCTTAGTTGGAATGGTAAAAGTTAATTGCGAGTCAAACAGAAAAGCAAACGCTATTCGAAAATTCTTTGAAATTTCGAATATTCGCACACCCCTCGTTTTGGAGCAAAACGTTTGCGAGATCTCAATGAGAAAGTACCGATGCTGGCTTATAAGGTGGAAATCTAGAGAACGTGCCTCTCTTTAATGCCTTGCCAAATATGTGCAGCACACTTTTACTCCATGTAAAATCACGCCTAGAATCTCGCCGTGTGTGTCAAGGTCGACACTCGGTGAGTTGCCTAAGGCATTGACATTAAGGCAAGCACTATAAGAGAACATCACGTGACAATCGTGAAGCGTTATTGCAGTATACAAGTGTACAAAGACAATAGAAAACCAATTGTTCAACGGATCCCATAGTCTGTGATGGTTGCAAAGATGAATAGAAACCGTAGCCTTTGTCGCCGTGTACGTTGGGCTAATAGGTCGTACTACGCAGAGGACCCGCGAAGACTGCGGGCGTGGCCAGCGACAAGTCGAAGCGCTCGTCGCAAGTGACGAGCAGCACTGAGGACTCGCACCTGGGCTACCCCGAGGGCCAGGATCTTGTCGTGCTGGACGTCACACCCACGCAGGCTTCGCTCGACAAAGTCATGACAGCACGAAGCGGCGGCCAAACGCTGCCAGCCGATGGAGCTGTCGCCGAAAACAGCGGGGCTAGTTTCCAGGTCACTGCGGTGATTTTGTGCCCGTTTTGTTTCAGAACTGTGCCGGCATGCTTTTACAGTCGCAGAACGCAAAAGTCACGAGAATGGAACTTAGGTTTGCGCTGTATGATGGACCTTGCGCGTTAGCCGTAGCAACGTCCTTGCGCTGTACCTGTTGGTTCTGGGAAATAGTTCAGTTAAGGATGTGATGTCGTGTTGAGGCAATTGAACGCGTATGACTCTCACTGTGTCTCGCGAAATCGCCTGTCTCAGTGATTTAACCCTTTCGTCAAACTTGCACAGGGCAGCAAAGATAGCGGACCGACCTGACGCGGTGACGCAAGGTATAGGCACAAGTGGCCGTATGATAGGTATCTATCATAGGTATCTAGTGCCTTGAGTTGAATGTGAAATAGAGTCGTGAAGTTGTTCTTGTAAATGGTTTCGCTAACACTCGTCGTGGTTTTGCACTGTGAACCTGTGCTTATGAAAAAAAAAAAAGAAAATGGAGGAAGCTTAAGCTTCACCTTTAAGTGTGGAACGCGCCAGCTTTACTGGACCCCGTTCGCATCGTAACGCTGTCGCATTAAAGCGCACAGAGAAATATTCCTTATGACCAACTCATCCACTACAATACTCTATATATCTCTTTCCGCGTTGCGCTGCCGAAGAGGCGAGCGCCATCTGGACGATGTCTGAGCAATTAAACTACTCACTTGAACGCCTGCTTTAGTTTGTGCTGCTAATTTTATTCTAGCCTAATGTAGCTGTGTAAAAATGTTTTCATTTTACCAAGGGGCTTTATTTCTTCCAAGGACGCCGGCGTCGACACCGTATTTTCTGCGACACGATTTCTCTAACGCTGTTGCGCTAAAGAGAGAACCGGTCTGTCGGTACGAGTATTTGGTGTCCCTGCTTGTCTCAAAGTTACTGCCAGGAATTTATAGCTCCACCCCCTCCCTCGCACTCAGGTGGACCCCCACACACCCCCCAATAGCTTTCCAGCAAACCTATGATTCGATATCCAGACCCTCTGCCACCCGCCCACCCCACCCCTTTACGTTTTTGTACACAGTCGGTAACATCCCCCAAAATCGAAATTCTGAATGAATCCCCGGTTGCAGCTCTCGCTGCTGGCTGTTCTGTTGGCATCATGATCAGCCTGTTTTAAGTCCACTGTAGGACGAAGACATCTCATCAGTGATTACCAATTTGCAATATCTTGAGTGAGTTGGCTCGCGAACTTCTTAATTTTATAGCTCCATTTAACCTTATGTCTGCCTCTGTTGCGTTATCCTTCTCTTGGTATCCTCCTATATACTGTCCATCTGCTGCCTGTATTCCGCATGACATGACCTGCACAGGTCCACTTCTTTCTTTTAACTGATATAAGAATATCAGATTTCTTTTTCACGCGTTCGATTGACACGCCAAGTTACTTTTCTTTCCTATATTTCTTCAGAAGTGCGAGGAACCGACATTCGGAACACGCTCCTATCTGTGTAGGAACGCGTGCTCCGGGGCCTGCAGAGCGTCCAGGCCAGTCCCGCTGCAGCCAAGAAGGATAGTGCCATGGGGAAGCACCAGTCGTCGAGGCGCTTGTTGCCCTTCCTGGAGTCGTCCGTGTTGACTGGTTGCGAACTTGGCGCCTGCGTCATGGTCGTGGCTCTCGTGGCGGGTTTCGTGATTCTGTGGCGACGTGGGAGCCTCGCCCATCCGGCGTCCTTGCTTCGCACCTTCGAGTCCTCGGGGATCGACGCAGCACGCTGCGAGGCGGACGAGTGCGCCCAGCTGAACTCGCTGCTCAACGCCAGCATGAACCGCAGTGCGAACCCTGCCAGGACATGCACCGATACGTGTGCGGCGGCTGGGAACAGCGCCACCCGGGAATGAGCGTGCGCCAGTACACGCAGGTATAGCCAATTCTAACAGATTACGCGTTGCCGTACCGTGCGCTATTTTCGTTTTGAATTCAGTATTACACTCGATAGCTAACCAAGTTACAATGTTCTGTCTTCCAAAAGGCACAATTTTGCTGGCACGTTAATGAACCTCTGATGGTCGGAGTTTCCGGAGAACTCCGCTACGGCGTCTGTAGTATTCATATCGCGGTTTAGCGACCTAGAACCCCAGAAATCAATCAATCAATCAATCAATCAATCAATCAATCAATCAATCAATCAATCAATCAATCAATCAATCAATCAATCAATCAATACAAATTCAGCAGATCTCACGCACTGTGGGAATCGGTGTCATGTGAAGCAGTCAGCAAGGAAATTGCCTATGACAAATAATGTATTATTCAGCAAAGTGTTACGACTAGCATGAACGCCCTTGTGCAAAGTGCACGGGTAGGTGTATGCCTAACATGGGCTAACTAGGAAGCTCGAAAGCAACGTGGCGTGTCAATGGTAGCTCGTGGTATCACGTAGCGTCGGAACTCACGTCAGTGTACAGCATAGATGTCTGTTTTGCCGAAGAGAAATGCACGCTACGGTGCACTAACGCGCGTATCACGAGCGTCGTTCTTTGAAGTATTGCTACGGGATTGAGCAAAGTTGGACAAAAGAAGGCAGTGTTCTAGTAGAACAGGTCTATCGCTTATTACATTGCTAAGAACGCGCTTAACGCGTGTAAGAAGCGCATGTGACGTTGCACATGCGCCATCAACACGACTGCTTTAAGTTTATATACTATATTTGCTATGTGCGATGAGCAACCGTAGCCTTGTAGTAACGTGCTTGCTTGGCACTTGTGGTCGCGGGTTCGATGCGCGCGTACCATTTGGTAGGTTGCCATCGGCGATTACCGCGCTTTCGTGTGTGTCTGTGTGTTTGTTGTGTCTCCATTTCAATCCCATGCTACGACGAACGGTATGCCTTTCTTGTTTTGAAGTGTGTTAAATGTCGCTCAATTTGCCCGAGAGTTTCATGGGTTGTATCAATTTCAAACACCTGCAGCACGTTCCCAAGTACCAATTAAGCGGCAGGCACTACGGGTATGAGCCACAATTGAGTGCACTATCGTTAATAGTGACGTACAAGACGAGTATATCATTTTACTGATGTAGAGGTTAGTCATTCATGTTTGTCACACACTCGTAGGCTACCATCCGAATTCTGGTATATATCGGACAAACAAGACGACCAAGATACTCAAGTTCGCCAAGATATGGTTTGTACTTAAAATTTAGCAACGATATTGTTTGGAGGCATCGTGCATGGGAGTGCTCTTAAGAAAAGGGAAACTCCGGCGACTTTTTCGGTGTCCACGGATTTCAATGAAATCTTTAATATATGTTGTCGTCGTCACTGTAATAATATATGCAAAGCCAGTTGCAAGTCATTCAGTTTTCCTGACGACGAATTTTAGAGCTTTTTAGCGAATTCCCATGCGGACCGCGCTGTGTTTATGGCGTCATTACCTCCAGCGCTGCCTACTCGAGCAGGCGGGCTGTCAAAAGCAAAACAGCGATAATTCAGCGCTCAGATCGTCGCTGCCTAGGTCAGAAAAGCTGGCATAACACAATATATCGCCGGATGGCACCGCCGCTTTCATTTTTCTGGCACTAGATCCATATTTCTGATGGCGGGGACACTTGTGACGTCACCGCATACGCTGCAAGGAGCATCTACCTGTTTCGGTTTCCGTTTGAACACATCGTTCATTCGGGGATTTAAAATTATTGGCTGAGTTTCTGAACAAATTGAACTACCCTGCCTTCTACAGGACTATCAGTGCCACTGGAAAACAGCGGCATCAGGATACGATGAAAAAACCGCCGGAGTTGCCCTTTAAAGGAACAGTTAGCTTCTCGATGATGAGGGAGAAGGGACATGCTGCTGTTCCTGTAAAAAAGAAGTCAAGTCCTTCCAGTAGCTCCTCAGGATTCAGTAAAGTTCATTGTCTGTCTGTCTGTCTGTCTGTCTGTCTGTCTGTCTGTCTGTCTGTCTGTCTGTCTGTCTGTCTGTCAAGCGTAAAGATAGACTACTCTTCCCGTCTGTGTTGTAAAACATAATTAAGTTATTTTTCTGTATAGGTTTCGTGCATCATCTGTCTGGTTTGAATAGTTAACATGCACTATTCCACTAATTAAATCCCCTCCATATTCTCCTTCTTTCTATCTGTTCCTTTCAGTAATTTCGAATCAACGTAATTATCAAATTACTCTTGGCCAATCACCCCTGGTGGGTAAGCGCCATAGGTCATCGTCATCATCATCATCTCGAAATGATGCCAGCCGTTCAGCTGCAACCGCAGCCTGTGTATATTGTAATGAGCGTGCGTCTCTCTCTCCCGTGTACTTGTGACTTCCCGTGACAGATGGGTGGAGGTGTCATGTACTAGAAGCGCTGTACGACGGTACTCCGCAGTGGCCGTCGAGTCCGAGACTTCATGGTGACAGAAGAGGCCACAATTCGTAAGAAGCTGGCGCGGGGAACCCGCGCGTCGATGGATGCCGTCATTGAGCAGAGAGTGTGCAACGTCTGTAGCCATGTGGTGCTCCTTGTGACGAAATTTGTTGGAAGGGCAGCAGGTGATTTTATGTTCTATTAGGGAGGAAAATGCGAGTTCATTGATGCTTACAGGGCGCAGTAATATTCCTCTCTCATGTTTTCACGAGTCCCTACGACTGATACAAGGCTCCTTTTAATTTACATGGGAGGTTTCACCGAGAAGGCGTAGCTACCATGCGAGCAATTACAGTTGACGAAACGGCGAATACCCCAACGCGGCAGAATTTTAATGTCGTCGATAACAAAACGCCTGAGTGGATCTGGGATCCCTCTTTGGCGAGTGATCACCTGAAGCTTGTCGACTAAAGTACATGCAGTGCTTGGGCTTTTGAGCGAGGAAAAAAGGTATCTGACAAAGCTATGGACGTCGAGCGCAGTTGTGGGCAAATCGCACTTTCCTGGAAGGGGACCAGGCGCGGCGTTCCGGGCGGTTGTACGCCGGCCTTGCGGGCAAAGCGGCCCTGGTGTTCGACTCGTGCGTGGACGTCCTACGGCGCGGCGACCAGGACATCAAGTCCATCGCCGCCATGCTGCGCGTCGCTGGCCTGACGTGGCCGCACGTTAGTCCAGACATGGACATTCTGGGGGCGCTGGCTTTCATGGACGAGACGCTGAACTGGGCCGTCCTCTTCGACTTTGAGCGCGTGCCGAGGCACGAGACACCCTGTCTCCGCACGTCGAGTTCTAAAAGGTATCGGTTCACTAGGCCTTTACGATACCACTGAATGAGCAACTCTTATTTCGTGTTTGTGCGCTTTGATTGGTACTTCCTGCCTGGGAAAGCAGAATTGACCAATCAGGGATTGGCGATTGGTCAGGGACTGGGAAGTCTTGTGTGTCAATGCCGAATTGGCCGTTCGGTGAGAACCAACAGGGAATTGTATTCGCATTCCTTGTACAGTATGAACCACCTGGTACTGCGATGACGACTTTGCGTGAGGAACCTGTAAATATTGGAAGCCTCCAGTAAGCATTCATATATAGCGAAGTACGGAGCATATGCTTCCGTTATAATGTTCGAGCTACATGGCGTGCCATAAGAATTCTGCTTCCTTCAACCTTTCCACACGTAACCGTAGTTACCACAACTAACGACTGTCACCTATCGTGTTCGTTGCACTTTTTGTGGCACAGGCTGAGGCTTTTATTTTATATTTTTTTCTATGGCCCACCATACTGTTTGTCGTGTTCCGTGCCACTGAGGCAGCCTGGTGAGAGTCTGAAAAGAGGGGTTTAGAATAGGCTGAAGATACATAAAGATAGGCGTTAATTCAGTATAACAGAGGTCACGAGTAATATCTCTAGCGAGAAACAAACTGGAAGAGGTTGCGACTATTACAATGAAACACAATGGTGGTATTGCTATTGTTGGCTAGTGAAAGGAACTGTTTTGAAGAAAGATAGAATATATCAACATGAGCGGGAGTTATTTGGACATCATGTTACACATAGGTATAGACGTTTCGTTTCGAAAGATTTAGTTCTGTCACAAATTATGTAGTCACTGTAGCAGCTAAATTTGTCCATTATCGATGTATCGACAATGGACTGATACACAACCATGGTGGAAGAATATGAGCATATTCCTCCACCGTGCACACAACTAAAGTCATGCTTGTGTGGCAATGGCTTTCATGTTAATTAATACCTGTTTGTTATATTTCTGTTGTCAAAATTTAAGATTTGGTACCTATGCAAACTTTCTTTTGGTGGCACAGTGATGGCCGTGGGCGGAGGTTTCTGTATACAAGCAAGACGAAAAACCTGCGCAGGTTTCTCGTCTTGCCTGTATATGAGCGATCGCTTTGTCGTGGCTTTTGTTCTGGGTGATATGGCGAGGTTTTCTGCGTAAAAAGGATTGGTGAAAGTGTAGACACAATGTGTTGTAAGTTGGCTCCCGTCTGTGTTTATGGATGTCTGCCGTCTTTGTCGCGCTGCATATCTCGGAGCTTATATTTTTTTCTTAGGTTGTAACCAACTCTAAGTTCGGAAAATCTCCTTCGTGCTCAGACAGGCCAGATAATATAGTACTAACGGTACTTTTGTGTCGGTGCCGTCGCTGTCGTAGACGCTGGCACTCGGCTTGGCCGCGTGGAATGCACGACGTTTTCTGGGGTCCTTACGTCCCCAAAATCACGGTCCGATTATGATAGGCACCGTAGTGGAATGCTCCGCATAGAATGCAAGGGCAAAAATAAGTTTAGTCTTCACGTTTTACAGTAATAATAAAATTTATTTTGCAAAAACAAAACACGACAACAATAGCAAGAAGTAACGAAATAAGGTTGGATGCTGAAATACTTTCAGACCAGATTTGGTTTACTTGTGGAGGCTCGTGTTCTGGTATCCTTTGTTCGACCTTTAAATATGTACATAAAAGAACATTCGGGGAATTGTTGCGCGAAGCACTTGTCAAGCGTAGGCATATAAACACGGATCTGCTAGTTTATCGAATCGTTATAAGGGCAGATAGCCATTATTTTTTGGATTCTCTGAACGAACAAGTCATGCTTCACGGAAACTACCTTATTGAAAGTAATGTTGTCGTATATGTCTTCTGAAGATCAGCAGCGATTATTTTCCCAAGCTTATCTCGGAATGGGAACGGTTTGTCTTGTGAAATACTCATCCGCAAACTACAGTTCACTTCGCACGGTACGCTTCTTACTGAATTTTCATATTTTTGTTGCCCTGCGTCATTCACGTCCAGCCGCAAGCTCTCCTCCACCGGGGGCGTTGACGACTACGTAGTGCGCGTGAAGGTGGCGAGCCATTTCCTCCCGCTACAACGCCTGGTGGCCGACATGGTTGCCCATGACCGCTTCGACGCGTACCTGGAGCTACTGTTTGTGACGCTTGTCAACCAGGATTTGAAACCCGTGCCATCGGCTAATCGCACCAAGAGCATCGAAATCGACGTAGGTGTAACGGACGCTGTCACTTCGATGGTCAGAAAGCTAAGACAAAGCGGTATTTTATGGTATACACTTCGCAAGATAGTTGGCTATCGTAATTATGAATGGATGAGAATATTTCATCGTCAGCCTGTCTACGCCCACTGCAGGGCAAAGGCCTCTCCCATAGAACTCCAATTACCCCTGTCCTGAGCTAACTGGGCCCAATTTATCCCCGCAAAATTTCTGGTCTCATCTACCCTCCTAGCTTTCTCCAGCCACGTGCCACGCTTGCCTTCTCTAGGAATCCACTCTGTTTTCCTTAATGACCAACGGTTGTCTTGTCGTCGCATTACATGGCCCGCCCACGCCCATTTCTTCTTCTTAGTTTCTACTAATATGTCCCGAACACGCGTTTGTTCCCTAACCCACTCCGCTCCCTTCTTGTTCCATAGCTCGCTGCGTCGTCCTGAATTTAAGCTGAACCCCCTTAGACTCCAAGTTTCTGCCCCGTAGGTGAGTAGGTAAGATGCAGCTGCTATACACTTTCCTCCTCAGAGACGAAGGTAAGCTACCTTTCATTATTTGACAATGCTTGCCGAATGCACTCCACCCCATTCTAATCCTCCTAATTACCTCAGCCTCATGAGATTGGGATCAGGGGTCACTACCTGGCCTAAGTACACATATTCACTCACTACTTCCAATGCCTCGCCAGCTATCTGAAATCGCTGTGCCCGCCCAAGGCTATTGAACATTAGTTTACTGCATATTAATTATCAGGCCCACTGTTTCACTTTGCCTGTTTAGGTCAGTAGTCATGCTTTGTAACTCATCTCCCGAGCAAGGCAATGTCATCAGCAAATCGGAGGTTACTGAGGTATTCACCATTAACCCTTACCCCACCTGTTCCGAATCCAGTGTTCTAAATACTTCTTGTAAACATGCTGTGAATAACATTGGAGAGATTGTGTCCCCTTGTCTTACGCCCTTCCTTATAGGTATTTCGCTGCTCTCCTTATGGAGGACTATGGTGGCTGTGGAGCCGTTGTAGATGTCTTCCAGCAGTCTTACGTAGTGCTCGTCTACGCCCTGATTTCGCAATGCCTGCATGACTGCCGAGGTATGGACCGAGTCAAATGCTTCCTCGCAATCTATGAAGACTATTATATACCTTTATATTATACCTTTTTAAAGCGAAGGAGTCATTGGGATAGGATAACGGTGGGTGTAGGAGGTACTGCTCGACGTAGGCCTCCTCAACTCTCTCAGCACGTTCAAGGAGTATGTGCACCCCCACATGAGAGCGAAAACCGTATAGACCGCTATGGTGGCCCCAGCGTGTGGCTCCTGAGCTTAAACTCACAGAGGAAAAGGTGATCTCATTGGAATAACTAAGCATGCTAAGCTTACCTGTAGGCGCAGAGAAAGTAGCCAGAAAACGTCGTCACATTGAATGCTTGAAGTGTTATGCGTTTCAAACAGTCACCACGGACGCTGTTCAGTGGAATGCATTGCCTTTCTGTACTTTCGATTGCAACAATCTATCATCCCTCAGTGTTGTGCCATTGTAAGTTCTCGTAGAAGCACGATTATGTGTAGTTTTTTTCTTTCCCGGGTGTATACTATACGGTGCGGGAACGGCTTGCATCTGCGTTATTCAGACTACTGAAGGGGTTATTGCAGTGTGCAGTGCAATCCAGTCATTTAATTAAATAAAACGGACTCGCTCTTTAATAATTAAATTTCTGCGATAGCGTTAGCAAAATCAGCAATATCGTTAATATTCAAGAGAAATAAGCCAGGCACATTGCCCAGTAGGCGCATGCGATTTGGCCTGGAGACATTCGGAACGTTGACCACACACATATACATGTTGTTTGAGATTATTCAGGTAAGCCAGCATTCAACAAACAAGCATCTCCAGGGAACTCATGATTCTAAGTTCTTAGCTTAGAGGCGGACCATCCTCCCCTATATCAGTGCTGAAACGCCGCTAGAACGTAGTTCTTTTCCGAGAATTTATAACGATAGCTGGATCTTCCACGTATATTCTGGCAATCCGAAAGTGAAAAAAAATCACAGCATATCCACGGGGTGAATGATGATGAGTGGGCGAAGTTCCGGAGGGAATCATCGGTAAACCGTGAACCTTCCGTGTAATTCGCCCAGTCGATCATCATGTAAAGACGTCTTACGCAGCCCCTTACACGGGCCGGAACGCGCACCGCGTTTGCCGACGCCATCACATGACTGCTGAGAGAGTATAAGGCGGAGAGGCCACAGCGTCTTACACCAGCCTCTTACACGGGCCGTAACGCGCTAGCACAAACGCGTTAGAAACGCGGAGTCTTTCGTTAATGTTGGGTATTTACTGTCATCGTGGTGCATGTGTCCATGTGCGCTTCGTGGCGTAGTGGCTAGCGCCGAGCATTCGGAAGCGAGGTGTCCCTGGTTCGATTCCGCGCTTCGGACACAACGTTCGGAATTTTTTTCTCATCGTCCGTGGTCCACCAAGCGCGATCCGACACGTACGGCGATGATCCAGGAGAATGAGAGGAGCGCTTCCCGCGCAGCAGCCAATCGGAGAGCAGTTGCACCGCCAACGCCATCTAGCGTACCTTCACCCAACCGCCATATTGTACGCATGTCTATGGGACAGCGCCCTCTCGGAAACGAGACGAGAAATGGAGATGACGACACAGAATGCGTACAGTGCCATATAGCGTATCGTCACCCAACTGCAGTTTGCAATCTCTATGGGACAGCGCCATCTATTGTATGCAATTGTATGCTAAGGGAGACGCTACTGGCTACGCAGGATGCATCGACAACCGAGAACCGCCCAGGTGATGCCATAAGGAGCTTCGCCCCTAAAAGCATTGCGGCGTGCTTTTTATGGGGGGATGTTCTAAACGATTTAATATGTCTACCATATTTTTCCCTCTTAACAAAGCAGGCCATCGTGAATTAGGCTTCTTGGCATGTCATGGCATGTCGTCATGAAAACGTCCATTGTTTTTTCGTTCGAAAGAGTTCAGCGCTCATTGAGTTCAGACAGCTTGGTATGCCATCTTGAAAACATTTAATGATCTCCGTTCAAAGGCCCTCAATGTTCGCTGGGTTCAGACAAATCAGATACAACTAGAAGGTACGTGGTTTATGTACCGCTTATCCGACCGTTGGTTGTTGCTGCACCATACACTGAAAGATACAGCCATTCGGAGACATCTGAGAGCGTGCTGGCTGCCCAGGCTAGCTGTGTGACAACGCTTCGAAAAGACCTCGAAAAGGAGATGCCATGTGTGTAGCAGAAATGGTTGTAGATTTTTACGGATTCTCGAGGATGTCATTCCGAAGAACATTGCGATTTAGTGAGAAGGCCATTAAAAACAAATTTTGTGGGAGATGTTACCTAACAACTTCCTATACAAGTGGGACTTGCTTTAAACGAACATCCAGCTCTGTACATACTCCACTTGCTCATCGCCGCGTGATGCCTCTAAAGTATAAGTATTATCAATTGCTCTGCTTATCGATGATCGACGCCATCAGATGAAAGACACCGGATTTTTGGCGCCCAGTGTGTCTCAGTTAACAGGGCAAACCAATTAAAGTAGGACGTGATGTGAAGATGCGACCAGCTGTGCTTCGCGAATAGTAGTCTCGCGCATGCTCGTAAATTGTTAGTCAACATCACTGCCGAAAAATCAATTACTTGCGTAAGTTAGGAAACTCTGACATCACATTCTGCATCTCACTGTAAACAGCTTTACACAGAATCCCTTTGTTGTGTATCTGTGTGAGATGTAAGCGTTTGCTACTAACCAGCAGCTGTTTTGTCGTCCGATGGCGCTGCCTCAAAATAATAATTGCGGTTCGGTTTAGGAAAGGACGCTATTTTCTGCAGTCCATGACGGGAGAACGGCTCAGCGTCCATAGGGCTAGGGGAAACGAAGTGAAATAGTAGAAAGGAGAGCAACGCCTTAGCGGAGGTCTCCGCAGTTTTTGAGTACCCGTGGTTAGTTAACGCGATACTGACATCGCCACAGTACCCCGAAAATGCGACAGCCGCGGCCAGGATCGAACTTGCGCTTTCTGGGTTAGAGAGTAGTGCGCTATTCGTTCCAGACGATTTCCGGTATCACCCGCTCGTATTTTCAGCGCCTACTCTGCATCGCGGCCTTCCCTGGAACGCTACTCTTGGGCTAAGTCGTTACGGCGTCTAAAATTTTTCTAGCGTTCGTAGCGTCTGGAACAGCGAATTAAGTCGCTGACGCGACTAAGGTTTCTCAGCTTGTATAGCTAGCTTACATGTCGGCCCAGAGAGGGTTTTATCCCACATTCACCGAATATTTCAGCGAATCAATCATAGAAAGCGCGCTCCCGTTTAATTGATTTTGTACAAAGCAGTCATATGGTCTGTAGATATATACTTGTTACACTAGAATAAATATATAGCCTCGTTTTTTAGGCCAGTGGTTATACACTTGAGTTTATGTTATCACGGGACTTCAGTCGGAAATCCAGCACTGCCATGAAAATTTTACTTTGTGCTTCATAAATTTATTTATTTATTACGATTCCCCTTTCGTGCCGGACAGGCACACGTTTCTCGTTGAGTTGATATTTTGCGTGTTATAACTGTAAGGCCCATTTATTATGCGCACTCACCCGCTCGTACACTGACAGCCAGTCTTCCACGTCGTATTCGTCGGAGCCACTGAAGATCGGAGGATCTCGCTGACGCATGGAGCCAGGGCAAATCAGTGTTGGCGATGCCGGGGGTGGTGTTTGGCTGGCGTCGTCAGGCATGATGGTTGGCAGCCTCCGAGTGCGTAGTTCCAGGGTTGAGGGGAAAGACCCAGCACAGCTCCACCAAATATGTAAGGCGGTTTATTGCCGAAGCAGCAAAGCGACCGTCTCAGGCGAGCGTCAGACACCGAGAGCGCGAGCACTTCGTCGGTGAGACGGTGATGATACTGCGTCCATAAGGCGCGCCACTGTTCTTCGCTACATAACAATAAAACAGCAACTTGGGCGAGTTGGTATCGGTTCATACTGAAGTATAAACAGCGCACCACATCTATTAGGCAGCCGGACTGACAGGCAAAGAAACGACACGCACAGCACTCTCTGACTCGCACCTGATCGTTTTATTGGACGTAACACACGAATATAAGGAACATGCAAGTGCGCGTTACATGGACTGTCGCTGTTGTCAACGTGCTGTCAGGCTATGGAAATACGCGCTGCAGAAACTCAAATTCCGTGTCACATAAATCTACAGAAGCAACTGAAGCTTGGCTGACAGATTTTTCTTTTTCGTTAACAATATGATACGCCTCTAGCTTCTCTCTGCTAATCTGCTGCTTATGCTTGTACACTATCTGAGTGCTCGAAAGAAGGGGAGAACAACCACATGACCACGTGAAGAAATGGGAGAACAACCATGTGTTTTCTTAGCCGGACGTTATGTTGACAAGACAGCAGCGACCATCCATGTTACGTGCACCTGCATTTTGCTTGTATTCATGTGTTGCGTCCAATAAAATGATCAGTTGCGAGCCAGCGCTTGTTGTGTGTCATTTCTTTGCCTTTCAGTCCGGTTGTGTAGTTGTGGTCCGTTGTTATACTTCAGTATTAAAACAATTTCACATCACTAGGTCATTTTTTCTGCACTTCAAATGTCTGGTGCAAAAGGCAAACAAACATGTGTTTAGCGAGCACTTCCGAGAGCCTTTGCAATAGCTTAACCTGGGGAGGGACTAACGGGAACCGTTTCGTGTTGAGTGCGCCTTACGAAAAATTTGCAGAGCCTACCAAGATGTTAACTTTAATGCATTGGACGGCGCTAGCCTAGCATCTGTGGCACTTTTGGTTAACTTCGATGAACTTTGAATTGACTGGGATGGACTTTTGACTAACCTTAAATGGACTGGCTCGTTCCACATATACAATGCCACGTGCACGTATCTCCACTTAATTTTCATTAATTACTGTGATGATTGAGCGACGGTTTTCTGTACTGGACCTACGCTATGTACTAGATATATGTACTAAACCTACCTACCTCGTACATCTGTAAACTTGATGTGTTTTATGTTATTTTTTCTTTATATTTCTTCAGATTTCTTTTTGCTTTCGTAACAACCCCCCCGCGGAGGTGAATCGAATGTGCTGAACAAGAAACGTAATGTCGCTTGATGCTGGAGCGATAAAAATGGAGATAAAAGCAGGGATCACGATAACACTTCCTGTCTTAATACTTTATTTAGTGAGAGTAGCGAGAGCGCAGTTAATACCCTATGTAGTGAGAGTAGTGGGAGCTACAGCGCCCCGCCGCGTTCACAGGTCGTCCCTTCCCTGGCAGCGGCGGCAAGGAAGACCACCTCGAAGTCGCTGTGCACCACAACCGAGGGCGTTAAGCTCCTTACACCTTGGCTGTCGTCGTTTGCTTGGCATGATTCGCTGGTCCGGTTACTCCGCTTAAATGGGAGCTCTGCTGTGCACGTTGAGATCACCTGTCCCGAGCTGTTCAGGACGTTCTTCGGTTCAAAGGTACGCCAAGCGTGAGCATGGCGACTACCGTGACGCTACGAAATGTAGCGGCGCGGCTGGCAAAAAACAAAATAAGAAAAATGGAGGGGCTTTACCTGTTTGATGAAACGACTCACGAGTTTGACGATTCCTGTCGAAGATAAAGGTAAATAAGTGGGACCCCGTTTTCAACAGTTACTTGACAACAAATAGTGTTAATGACCACTCGTAACGACTTGCAAAAGAAGGATGCGCGTTGTGTTCCGACACTTTGCGACTGCAGTCGGATCCGTTGTCCTAAAAACGCCCAAAGCGACGACGATTACATCGTTTCTCCGCCGTCTTGCTGACTTCCGTATTCCAGGTGCAAGAAGTTGGGCCACGAGGCAATAATTCGGCAAGGCGTATGGATCAGGAGACCGCTGCCCACATTGTCAGCTGGTACGCGCTGCAGACGTGCCTCATGTTCGCCTACGCTCCCGTCATCGAGTTTCTGTATGCGAACAGGACGGTGGCCGTCGAGTCACACCGGCGCACCTGCATCGAACTTTCGAGCTCATTTTCGGGCACGGCGTACGGCTTCCTGTCGTTGCCCAGGAGCCAGTTCAACGACGCTTACTGGGAGTCGCGCTCCATTGTCAACAGGGTGAGCGCCGTGGTAGCCTAACGGCTACGTAGATGTTGGCTTGCGAAGATCGTGGTAGCGGAAACGAATCTTGGCTACGGTGGCCTCATTCGCAACAAACCCTCGTGTGCTTAATTTGGGTGCACGTTAAAAAACCCTTGGGCATCAAAATTGCACCGGAGCTCACCACTACTGGGTTTGCCTTATGATCAGATGGGGGTTTTGGCATGTAAAACCCCATCAGTTATTATAATTAACGGAGTGAGAAAAAGGAAAGCGCCCGAGCGAGCACTGAGTAACAATGGCGGCGATGTCACGTGACACAGCGTAAACATTTTTCTCCTCCTGCTGTCGCTTGGCTTTACGTATCGTTGTTGCGCCTTTCGTTCGCGAGCTCGCCCCAGAAGACACCTGGTCGCATGGCCCCGGTTCAGTATATCTTAGGAGGTGGCGCTATGTCGCTGTGCAGTCGCCATCCTCGGCACTCGATCTCTCTCCAGTCTATGCATGTTGAAATAGTCTGCTCAGTGGACTTTCACGAAATAGCTCCCCTGCAGTTCACTTTTGCTCAAAGAGAAACATATTCGAGAAGCTTCCCTAGGGCGGACTGTCGTATAGTGTGTGAATGAGTTTATGTGGTGCGGCAGATACATACAACTACACGTACATTGCGTATTTACGTGGCTATAAGACGTACAGGCCACGTTATGGTCGACGTTATGGTAAATGTTCACAAACAGTCCTGGTGTAACCAAACTTAACTTGTGCATTCTTGGCGCGTTTGTGGCTTTTGTGCCCGCGGTATTCCCACTCATCGCTTAAAAGCCAGAGAAGGCTTCCTAATGGAGTTAATCGTTATGGTCCTTGTCTTTTGCAATCCGCGTTCACGGGATCCTGGTTTTCCCCCCTTCAGAATTCGAACAATTTTCTTTAGCACATTAATTAATCACAGAGTTTTTTGATGGGTGACTGGGGTATAGCTTTGCGTGAAAGTTGCGTGAAAGGGAGAACTTGTAATTACCATGAGAGTAAGATACACATACGAAGAAAACATAGACGGGTTTCTCAGCAAGCTTATCCTGGTGCAGAAACTGAACCTGGAAGCGAGATGTGTGCCTCCTAGTTAATCAAACGTGTTACCGACCAAATGTGTGACTGTTATGAGACCTCGTTGCTTAGAAAGAGACGTTTCTTTTGAACCCGAAAGCATCCCTGCCTGTTGGATGCTCCAAGGCTGTACATGAGAAAGGTGCTACCAATGTGCTTGCCATAAGGTTGCAGGGCTTTTCTTGTCCTAAATTGTTTGGCGGTATTTCCTTCGTGCTGTCACGTGGTCGTGAAAATGCAAGGCGCAGATTCCAAACCGTTTGCGCACCGTCCCTTCTCTTCATTTGTCCCAAAAGCAGCTCTGATTATGAGGGACGCCGTAGTGGAGGTCTCCAGAAATTTCGACCACCTGGGGTTCTTTAACGTGCACTGACATCGCACAGCACACGGGCCTCAACATTTCGCCTCCATCGAAGTGCAGCCGCCGCGACCGGGATTCGATCCCGCGACCTTCGGATCAGCAGCCGAGTGCCATAACTACTAGATCACCGTGGCGGGGCTCGTTATAACGGCGTGTGCCTATTACTTACGCATCAGGTGACAGATTTGTTCCTTGGAGACTTCGTGGGTGCGAACTGGCGTTTGAGCGATGCGCGCACGGTCCGGCTCCTGTCCCGCAACCGGATCGCCCTCAGCCTGCTCCGGCATGCGGTCGACGTGGTCTCGGCATGGTCTACCTTCTACCCGGAGCGCCACTCCTTTATCGAGATCTGGAAGTGGGCCTCCCGAAATCGCGTCTCCGAGGTATTCGTACCTAAAAGAAGTGAGAGCAACGCCAGCTGCTGCGTGCGCGAAGGAGGCGCTAGCGCGCTCGTTCCGGCCAGCTCTATCGAGGCCGGGATGTGCTGCGGTCTGTTTGACGAACTAGTGGCCACGGCCGACTGGACCGCTCTGAGATGGGAGGACATTGATGACCACAAGGACAAGGAAAGCAGGCCGTACGTTGTGCAACCGTTCGCCTGGAACGTTCCCTTCTTCGCACCCGGCTTGGACGTGAGTGTGATGGTTGAAGGAAATATTGCCTCAGTTGCACTGGATCGGCGGGTGACTTGCCGATGGAAGAAGAATAGCTTTCATATGGCTTGCGTCCCGTAAGGACTTTGGGAAATATGTCGTAGCGGGGTCCAAAGTTCGTGGCTCCACTGGCTTTTGCCACGCTGTTTGGAAACGTTAGCTGGAGTTCCGCGTTCAAGCTAGCTAGCAGTGGCTCCCATTGCTCTACAGCTTTCTGTTCTGCACTTATCCTGTATCAAGAACTTAGCTTATCTGTTCCTTTACAACGTCCGAATGACACAGGATCGGTGTAGAGTTGCGAAAATACGGACAGTCATGCCCATGCAAATTTGGTAAAATTGTTTACAATCGCAATAAATTCGAATAGGCACTCGTTTGAATTGTAATTCTGCAAGGTAATTGTGGGGGACTCCATGTTCCCGCCGCGTGCTTCGCTGATGAGCAAGAATTCCGCGCAGGGACATAAGGGTATGCGTTATTTTCTTGCGAAGGCCATCTTGTGTCGCGGCGTGTGGTTGTGAATGGGAAGGCGGCTGGTGTCCCACCAGTTTCGTGAGCTCTCGAGCTAGAGCGTCCGCCCCCTTGTTGCCCGTAGGGCCTGTATGACCCGGGTACCAGCACAATCCATAATATTTAATGGTAAGCGTTCTCCTCCGAGTCCTAAGGAGATAACTTCTCGTCTCGGCGTTTGTAAACTGTCGCAAAGAGCCACTTTGAAGAGGCGAAACCGTTCGTAAGATCTTTGTCTCTGTTGTACATGCCTTAGCTTTTAGGCGAGTGCGGACTTGGGGAGCATCAGCGACAAGATTGCCACATTTTATCGCTGTGTGTTCTCGCACCATCGCGACTGCAAATGCAGCACGGAACCGCTTCATCGGTCTATGTATATTATGCCCACAGCTTCCACTGAAATACGGCGCTCTCGGATCGCTGCTCGCCTCCCTGGTCGCAGCCAACTACTACGAATTCGGCGACAACCTGGAGTACGAAATGCTCGTGAAGACCTTCGCCGCGTGCCTCAACGCGACGGAAATGTCCTTGGTCAGCAATCGCACTTGGAGCGCGTCCTCCGGCGCCGTCGCCAGGATCCTGGCGCTCAGGAACGCCTCTTTGGAGTCGCTCTGGAAGGCGTACCGCGCCGCCTGGGAGTACCTTAGCGGCCACGGCGTCTCGCCGTCGGGGTTCGCTGACGTCGAGTCTGACCGGCTCACCGACGACCGTCTCTTCTTCGTGTCGTGGTGCCTCGCCGTGTGTGGCGAATTGGGCTCCAGGGAGCTGTGCAACGTGCCGCTCCAATCTGGCGACACGTTCGCGAGTCGGAACTTCACGAGCGTGTTCCGGTGTGAACCCCGAGAGCCGATGTCGTTGCCCGCGAAGTGCGCTAAATCGTAGTGTTTTGGCGGTTATAGTGACAGTTACAGTGCCTGCCGACGTATGAGTTCATTTTTTATTTATTTGTAGTAGGTATTATTTCGAATGCTACCCAGCACGATGGATTAGATTGGATTCTGCATATCACTTCCAGAGGAAAACAAGAGGCTTAAAGACACAATCCTTGAGTATCGGCAGCTATCGCCTATAGCTTCAAGTTATCTATGACATACTTTCATGAACCATTCGCGGCATGCTTTATATATGGGATACTTCATATTAATGTTGAACGTTGCTTTTTTACTCGTAGCAACGTTCACCAATATTCATTTATCACTTTTTTACAAGTTCCCGTTGACTTCGCTATTGCCTTTCCGTCAATGCAACGTAAAAAAAAGCAACGTAATTCCAGAATACTGCTATTGTTTCGTATTGCAACGCACACTATATTGTACCGAGCCTGCGAGTTCAGTGAATGCATTTTTTGGCGAGCTCCTGAGTCCATGGTGTTTGTGAGAAAAAGGGCCCAGTCGTTCACGCAGTAGAGGCACGCGCGTCACAAACTCTGCACGCTAACGTCCCTACCCTTCCTTCGCTTATAGTGAATTCCACTGGCGGATCTGGAGCGGTGTGCCGAATCCACGACGGAGCAACAAAATCCGTCGCGGAGCGATCCGACCCCCATCGGCCAGCGAAAAATAAACTTGCTCCGGCAGGGATTACAGCGGAAGTTGTCGCACGCATCCGGTTGTCCATGTTGCCAGCCTTGCGTTGGGCTACGTTAGACCTCGCACAAAAGTATGCATACCTCTTTCTCTGAGTGCGCGTGTACTATACTGCTTCGACGTAGCCGAGCATTTTGGGGCGTTTGTACGGGGACTCTGGAAACAGCTCCTTAAATAACGTTTCGTACAGCACGTACGACTCTTCGCTACTACTGCTGCTACTGCTACTTTCCGACGTAGATCTCTTGCTGTCGCTCAGAGCGAGGAGCAGTCCCCTGCAGGGTCGAACGACGCCATTCCAAAATATGTAAACAAACGCCCATGGTTATCAGACAGCGCCTCAAAAAAAAAAAACGCTGAAAAAAAATCGCCGTGCTCGGCTGATCCGGAAATGACGACACCGTATAGCTGGAGTTCCGGCCGAATCCGGCTCTGCGAGACTGATCAACGCGGAGCGCTCCGTCGCGGAGCAAGTTGCCCCAAATCGCCCAGTGGAACATGCGAACTTGCTCGGGATCCGCCAGTGGAATTCAAATTCTCGGCCGCGGAGCAAAAAAACTTGCTCCAGATCCGCCAGTGGAATTCACTATTACATTGAAGTTAACGATGCACGCGTGAATCTGTCACGGGAGCCATATATATACGATACTTTCTTGTGACTGTTGGCGTCCTTTTTTAACCACGGAGCCGTTGAGGCTCGAGGAAATAGAGTTGTTAGTGACATGCGCAGTTTACAGCGGAGCTGTCACGCAGAAGGGAACCCACTCTTGCCCTTGCCCCACTACCTGCACCGACGCCCTTTGCCCACTGTTATGCGACAGTAATAGTGAACTGGACGCCATCGCCCCAGCTCCGCTATTTACTCAGACTTCGGAGGCGTAGAACTAATAATAATAATTTGCGGGGTTTTACGCCACAGAACCACGATATAATTATGGGCGTCGCCGTAGCGGGGGCCTCCGTAAATTTCGACTACCTGGGGTTCTGTTAACGTGCACTGACATCGCACAGTACACGGGCCTCAACATTTCGCCTCCACCGTAATGCAGCCACAGTGGCCGGGATTGAATAGCCCAGAGCCGAAGTTGGCTCTGCGATGGTAATGAATCGAGGTTTCATAAAAGTATAGGAAGCTGATCGAGTTGGTAATGGTTCATAACGCAAAGGCGCGCAGGACACGGACACACACAAGGCAAGGGCAGTGGTAATACGAACACCTGGGGTTCTTGAGGCCACCGGCATTGTTGAGTCCCGTGTACTGTGCGATTCCAGTGCACCTTAAAGAACCCCTGGCGTTCTTTTTGTCCACTGTTCTTACCTTGTGTCCGTGTCTTGCATGCTCTTCCTTTGCACTTAGGTTTCAGGAGACCGCCGCGGTGGTCTGGTGGTTATAGTAGTTCACTGCTGATCCGAAGGACGCGGGTGCGACCCAGGCCGCTCAACTACAGTGCATTGTATGCTCTTTTTAGTCGCATGACTGTTCTCGTCGAAGGAAGGTAAGGGAGGCACTGTGAGTTAATTCTTACCTAACGGCAAGAGCACTGGCAGTTAAGCAAAACGGGCAAGGCGCGCAGTGATATTAGCTTTGCGTGTGTCTGGTTAGTCTAAGCATCATCAGGAGTCGCAACCACCAGCACTGCCGATAACATAGACTTTTCCGGTAAACCAGTATCCATAAGCGTAATGAACTGCACTGAAACCCTCTATAACGTAAAGGACAAGCGTATCACGTAATTATTGCCGATTGGTGAAATTGCCTGTCATGCATTCACGTCATGACATTTATGCATTCGCACCTGCCCGCGCCGATTTCGATATAGATGAAGTGAACAAGATGACCTTTATGACGTCATCAGATTTTTGGTATAATTTGTGTTGTCACCGACGACGAGGGTGGGCTTTCAAGTTTGCAGGCATGTAAGACATTAGCCTTAAGAAGAGTTCTTCCTGCAAGACCAGAGCGCGTTATCTTGGCTTTTGCATTCTTACCGAAAAACGGCTATAGAATACTATTACAAAGCAGAGCCAAAAAGCGGAACGCAGAGAGACGCATACGGGCTCTTCGACAATGTGCCCCGTTTCATTGTGCTGAGTTATAAGAACTCGAGTCGCCGTTTATCACCTTCGCTCTAATGTTTCAGTCAATCCGGGGACAGCTGTACAGAACTATCCCATATAGTAGAGTAGGATGTACTCTAAGTCATTTAAAACTCGTTCTAAACACAGTGTAAGGACCTGTGCCTATCCAGTTCGCCACGCTACTTTCGCTACAGAAAGCCGTCTTGATACCAATAAAACGGCCGGAAAAGAGTCGCTTCTTTATTGCGTTGCGCAATGTAGAGCTGAAGCGAAAGCTGCAGCTCGTATCGATCAATCAGTGGCGCAGTTATATGCAAATGTACGGGACATCAGCCTTTGTTTTCGTTAAGTTCCGTGGGAAAGCTACCTGGAACACTTTCGTATGGCAGGTTCGGATGTACTGTGAGAACAATCGCCTTTGGCGACATCGTCAGAAAGTCGCCTCTGGTACGCCGTGGTTGGTCCGTCGATGAAGGGCGAGCGAGCAGTAGCCTCGTCGTTGGACGCACGAGGTTTTCGTCAAGCAAGACCGCCTTTGGTTATCGCCTCAATACGGGCATGGGTACACGAACAGCCTTGGTGTACAAGCCCGGTCGTCCACTCTTAGCGTCAACACGGCGCAGCTTGGCTGCTTTTGTTGGCTCCAGCACTCGCGACGTGGCTGTACATCTAATCTAATCGAGTGCAGGTGCACAAGGGGGTTTGGATGACCCCGTGTGCCTGAGCTAGATTAGCTTCGATGCGCGGCCACGTAGCGAGCAATGGCGTTCCAAAGAAGGCAGCCAAGCAGCGCCGTGCTCACCCTAAGAGTGGACGACCCTGTACATTTGTGAATAGCGCCTGGTAGACCAGCGCGCCATTGCGCGCTGGTCTTGTCAGACTACGAACGTTTGTGCTGTATGCTAGTGGCGTTCCTGTTGACAGTGGGGTCTCGAGGACAGGCCGAGTAGTCGTGCGCCCTGTCCGTCCTCCAGCGGCACAGCAGTCGCTCGCGACAGTCGTCGTCGCACTCGGTCTCTCCGTCGCTGAGGCGAGTTGTGTACCTGAGGGAGATGTATGTTGGAAGTTAGGAAAACGTTTTATTTCTGCTACTCACGGGAGCACGACAAAGCGTCGTGGAGGGGAGGGAAGTGGGTGTCGGTGTTAACGTAGTGATTGGGAAGGAGAGGCGACTTACTCGAGGTGAGTAATTATACACTACGGAGGGCCAAGTGAGGGTATGTCTCTTCGTATTAGAAACACCGGCGGAACTGAAAATTTACTGCACATGCAGAACTCATAGAACATAGAAGTTACTACTGACAGAGCGCTGCAAAGCTTGTGATGAGCGATCCAGACGCAGTGGAGTCGCGGGACTGTTTTCTGGTTTCGAAAGCGTGGTCAAGACCATATACCTAAATACGAACTGGGGCTTTTTGAAGTTGCGACGCTATCGGTGCAGCGAGGTGCATGGAACATTGTGGGAATTCATTGCATATGTGATAAGCTGAAATTAGCAGTCATAAATAAAGAAGAGAAGTTGTACAGTCAAACGGAAGAAGAACGAACAAGAAAATGCTTCATGAAGATGTGCGGGTTTTGGATAGATGTAAGCAAGCAGTGATGAATGCCACCTGGGATGGCTCGGTCACCTTTAGTTCGGTAGCAATTATGATCGCTTAGCTTTCACTGAAGGAAACGTCGAACATCCAAGACAAAGTGGGTAGGGGCATCTCTTAATCTACGCCTGCTCTACTCACCGGACGTATTGATTGAACCGAGACTGGTCATTTTCCATGGCGCCAACGAGAGCGGCCCAGTCCTCGTGGCCGGCCTGCGCCAGACTGAGATCGTCGGTGCTATACTCCAGCCTCCAGCGGGGTTCTCCGCCATCTTGGTTCGCCTCGGTCACGTTCATGAAGTACGTCTCGTGTCTTGTCACCAACTGCAGAGATAACCGAGACAGGCGAATAAGTGGGACAGCTTACGCTTTTTAATGCGGCTCTTTTCGTATTGAACCTCTTAAAGTATCAATTTGTAGTGGGTCCCTAATTGCGTAAGTTAGCTTTCTTACTGTGTTGTATCGTAGGTTGCCACAGTATGGCGCCTAAAGGGATTCTTAAAGGGGTGCAGACACGAAAATTTTCGTGTGATGTTTTTTGCTGCAATACGTAGCTGAGGATCTGTTAGCCATAACACGGCACATCAATTGCTCCAGCGCGCGTCAGATAATTACTTACGGCCTGTTTATTACCCACTAGTTTCAGTTTTGGTTTGGGAGAGCTCGAAGAAAAAAAAAAACGACAAGGCGCCCGGTGCAACTGGCGCCATCTAGCGCTCGCAATGGGATAAACGAGTTTGACCATGTGAGCACACATAACTGTGACGCACTTCCGCACGACAACCGACGCGTGCTCGTTTTCTTTCGCCTGTCGCACGTCCTGCGCGTTTTTGTCGCTCTTGCTGTCATCGTCGTTGGGTGGCAACTATATTCTTGAGGTCTGGCGTCGCCGGCAGTCTACTAACGCAGCCGCAGCGAATAGGCAATGGCGGCTATGACGTCACCATTGCTAGCTGCCCTGTTCGGAGCTCGGCTGCCGTGGTGACATCGCGGAAGTTGGGGGTCCCCTTCAGGTCAGCTTTGCTGTTGTCGATGTCGCGATGTACGGCGTCTAGCGCTCGATTGCGCATGCAAACTTCAATATTAATTTAAATTACCTTCGGAGCTGTGTTCGTCGTTGAGATTTCGTAGATGACATGTGCATGTCCACGAAAATCGACGCCGCAGGCTATCTTAGCAGCGAAATTTTGGTGTCAGTGCCCCTTTAAAGGGACCACTTGCGTCCGCGAGTTCGTAGCGCCGAACCACAACGAAGTGATCTGATATATTTCCTTATGGTTTCGTACTACAGACGGGTAGATGCTAATTTTTTCTTCCATAACCACCATCGTTGCTTCAGATGGACTTTGGCACAAAAGCGGTTCTGTCCTGCCTATAGTTACCGCGGCTGCCGCCACATTTTCACGGCGTGCTCGTCGTTATAGCGGGAGTGTGAGAAATTTAAGGCGTTCGAGGAAGGAGACAAATAGAGAATGCTTAAAGGTTCCCTGAAAGGCATTGTTTTGACATTGTGTCATTAATTAGGCTACGTCATTATCAAATCATTCACACCATAAATTAAGCGAAGCACCTCGCACCGAGGAAACTATGGGCCTGTTTCTGTCGCCTTCCTCCTTACATGTGCTATTCCTCAACTCGTTTAGCTGCGTGGTGCCCGCTAGCGAGGAACGTTGTAGTAAAAGTTACACACATTACTCAGAGCGCTGATATTGGTCTGCTAATAATCAGTACTTGAGCTATCGGCGCAATGCATTTGTACAAAATTACCAATACGTCTCAGGGTGCCTTTAAGATTGTGAAACGTACTACTTGCGTGGGTACTTACTGCTTATTACCATTCCCCTTGTAGCGAGGAGCTCGGGACGAAAGAAATGAAGCTCTAGAACACCCGCGAGAAATCCCTGTAACTTCTTTTATACTTGTGGGCCCAACAAATTTTTGCAGCGAAAAAGCGATTCGTGACGCGGTAAGCTATGAAAGGGTATCATTCGAGGATTACTTGAAAAAAATGTTGCAGGGCTGTAGGCAATTTAGAGGAAACCTGAATCAGAGTGCACAAACCTCAGCTATGTTGAGATGGGTGACGGTTATTTCGGTTATCGCTAGCTCACATATAACGGTTTCTAACTGATAGTAGAACGCTCATCTCTTGGCGAGAAAGAAAACTGCAGAAGGGTACGGATTTGGGCTGGTTGGGTCGTGAATACGAGAAAACGAATCGACGCACAGCAACAAGACGATGTGAGAACGCAGACAGAGGCCACAACTACAAAGCGGGCGCTGTGTCCGTGCTCCTCCTTCGTCCTATCGTTCAGCCATGTTTCGTCTTCAGGAGAAAAATAAACTAGGCTGCAAAGGTTACAATTAGCAGGCTAACTCGTGCTTTCGTCCTTCCTGCGCCATTGCTTTAAACGCGTTGATATGCGCACTTCAGCGGTCGCAGCAAATCACCTTGGATTCCGAGTCGACCTCGTATATCCTGTAAGCGGGGTTCAGAAACGTGTACGTGGTGACGCTCGGAGCGATGAAGGCGAGTCCGAAAGGCCGTGACCGGTCGACGGATGTGTAGTACACTATCGCCTCGTCGTAGTGTGTGTGCCCGTAGAACTGGCCAACCACCGTGTCCGAAAACCTGCATTCCGTGTAGGTGAAAGACAAAACTGTTCGAAATGTTAGGCGCTAACTATAGGTTATTTGCATTTGAGACATTAAAGGGTCACTGCAAGACTTTTTGAACGTAGCCAGAAAACGGCTCCCACCAGTCGCGGAGGGTCCTGCGAACTTGTGAGCCAAATATTGTTGCACTGCACGCACCAGGAAATTCGCACTTTGGTTTGAAACACAGCTGGAAAGCAGCCGGTCTTCTTTCATGAAATGACGTCACTGAGGGCCACCGATTACATCTGCTGACTTTTTTTCTTGCTTTATTTGTTGAACTCAAAACGAACAAATGATTCATTTGCAGATAATCTTTCCGCGATCGTTAAAGCAGCCAATGCTACTTCTGCCTTGAGCGACGTAATTGATGCCCACTGTGATATCATTTGTTGAAAGAAGAGCGGCTGCTTTCTAGTTGTGTTTTAAACCAAATTGCGGATTCCCTGGTGTGTGAACTGCAATAGTATTTGGCCCAAATGTTCACATTAGCCTCCACGACTGATCGGCGCAGTTTTCTCACTTTGTTCGAAAAGTGTTCCAAGGGCCCATTAATTTAGCCTAAAGGCAACTAACAGTGGCCAATATCACTGTCGGTTGCCAGGTGACTGTGGCATCACCAGTAACGTCTTCACTGGTCATTCCATTAAGGGAACGCAAGCAGCCACTGTAGCCTTGTCATGAGCTCAGAGAACGGAGTCATGAGAAGATTCCGTTTGCTTGAGTTCTTTCGCAGTGAAAGCTATACGGCTGAGCGATACGCCAACGGAATAATAATGTTTTAAATCAAGATAAGAAAAACATCTCTCGTGTTCCAAATGTGCAATATATGTCGTACGATACGTCCAGCTGCGGCATATATCTCAATAATTCTGGCTGCTCGCGCTTTCCGATTGATCATTCAAAGCGACAGAAGTGTTCTTTTAAAAAGAAATCCACCTTTATCGGACACACTTGCCACTGCCGGAAGTGAAATCCGTGATTGAACGACCTCTCAATCTTCTTGATATGCTTTCATGAGAGTACAGAAGTGGAACGAGAAAGAAAAGTGACTCGTTGATTCTTCGTGCAAAGGGTTCACCTGCCTTTTGAAGAACGTTGTAAGGTTCACGGACGCTGTTGTAAGTTCCGGGCTAAGCGCTTCATCCATGACAGGTTTTGAGCTACGCACACGAGTAGTGTATATGTGTGCGCTCACCTTTCGACGATTCTGTGGAACATGGCGCTCCAAGTGTCGAGACAGTCGGGCAAGCCGGGAGGTATGTGCCCGATCAGGTGAACCTGGAACATCGACACAGAGCGATGTAGGTGCTGTTGCCGTTCCTATTTAAAAAAAAAAATTCTGCCAGCCTTCTACAGGATACGGGAGAAAACGATTATACTGCGTGCTTCAGAGGCGACCACGAATAGTTGATTTGAGCAGTGCTGCATAAAAGTCTGCATTTTTTTTTAGCTGCGTATGGATCGTTGTCATAAATATTAAAATCGCAAACACGATCAGGCCCGCGAGGAAGTGGGTTTCCCTTCCCCAGTGCTAGTAAATAAATCCACTTTCTTATACACTATCCTTTGCCGCCCCATTTCTTGAGGACAATGCATGTGTCATAGGTGAGTCTCCTACGATTTAACCCCCATGCTCTGCGCACTGTACAGCGACTATCTATATGCCTCTACAAATGTAGGACCATGATTGATTGATTTGTGGGGTTTAACGTCCCAAAACCATCTCTGATTATGAGAGACGCCGTAGTGGAGGTCTCCGGAAATTTCGACCACCTGGGGTTCTTTAACGTGCACTGACATCGCACAGCACATGGGCATCTACATTTCGCCTCCGTCGAAATGCAGCCGCCGCGGCCGGGGTTCGATCCCGCGACCTTAGGATCAGCAGCCGAGTGCCATAACCGCTAGACCACCGCGGCGGGGCAGAGAGGTACGACCAAAATTTCTAGCGCGACATAAGTAGAAACAAAAGAACACGTGGATGGAACAATCGACAAAATGAAACTACGTATATACGGAGCTGTGCCTGAATATAAACTACTCAAATGGCATTCACACGCACGTAAAGAAGTCTAATGACACAAAAGTTCAAAACTAGCATGCGAAAAAGTAAACAAGAAGTCGCTGAACTGCCTGGTTGACCGCGTCCCAGATTAAGGTTTGGTTTGGTGCAATAACATTATAGTAGCATACATATATATATGGTTTTCGAATCACCGCGGTTTGAAATGAGCGCTTGTCCCACCTATGTCTTCTGACCCTGCCTCCGTCTATCGCGTGCTTGTCATTTTAGGTCGCGCTGTCTTCCGAAACGTTGAAACCTTTACGCGTCTGCGAGAATTCATAATAAAGCCACGTTGCACATACTCAGTACCCTTATTCGCGCTATCTTTTTACGCATTTACAATTTTCTCAGGTTTCATTACCCTTAAATTTCCAGCTAACTCAACCACTCTGTTACCCAGAGTGTAACATCGAGCAAAATTTTGATTGTGATCGTGAAGCAACCCGTGAGTTTGGCACCTTTAATATAAATGAAATAGGCCGACCTGTGATCGTGTGACAACTGTAAGTTATGCGCCTCCGAAAACATGCGAACTCGTGCGTCACTGAGTCTAATTTTGCGCAGACAGGGTACTCTGAGTATTCTTTTTCTTTTAGCCGCGCCACGGTGGTCTAGCTACGGTACTCGGCTGCTGATCCGAGGGTGGCGAGATCGAATCCCGGCCGCGGCGGCTGCATTTCGATGGAGGCGAAATGTTGGGGCCCGTGTGCTGTGCGATGTCAGTGCACGTTAAAGAACCCTAGGTGATCAAAATTTCCTGGGCCCTCCACTGCGGCGTCTCTCATAACCATAGCTCGTTTTGGGACGTAAAACCCCAGAAATCAATCAATCAACATTATGGGCGTATATGTACACTGGTGGGGCAATAAATCTGATTTATTCACCATAATCTGGCGGACTTTCTTTTTCTGCAGTTTACCATATTGAAGCATTCGAAAAGTGTTCGGTTCACCTCGTTGGTCAAACCGTAGTGTTCGAATTTTCTTTGCACCCAGGACTTTTACACTCCACAGGCCTACTTTACAAAGTCTGTCAAGCCAGGAGTGTCAAAAGTACACAATCACTGCAGTGGTGCTGGTTTGATGTCAATGATACTGGCATCGCATTATCTGCCTCACTATGCAGTCCCCAAGGAAGGGCACGTGCCACTTTAAGGCTAAGTAATTAATGCATACCACTATATCTTCTGCTCATTTCTCATAGGCGCGATATTGACCCTCGCGCATACGCCATGGCGCCAAGTTTCCATTTCTGCAGTTAAATTCCTTGAGACACGATGTGTTTATCTCGAAGGAACACGCATACCATTTGCTGCCCTGCCTGTTCAGATGTCGTTTGAGTTGGTGAGCGGTGTACATCTACTTTCACGGCGTGACATTGAGGCGTAATTTTCTATTTTTTTTTGAAGAAACGGAGACTCTTCGAACACGACACTACGTGCTGCATGCTTGCATGACGACGAGAACATAACCACAGTCTGCGCAATTATCTGGTATACGTAACCCATTCTAAATATGATTAATAGCCGCATATGCTCAAATACTAATGCTCTTCTCTCTGTCCTCTTACTGTCCCTTACCCAGATGCATCGATATACTAAATCATACTTGACGCATGTCAACTTGACATGCATACATTTACTTCTTTGACTTCTCTGCATGTGCTCTATACCGCGGTGATTAATGAGCGTTGATTGCTGATGTTCATTAGCTCAATATGATAATCAATGCTTATCGCAAAAATTTAGAATTTCTGCACTGTCGAGAAAAATGGTGGTCTGTGGACAAAGAGTTAGTACTACCATGGTACTGCTATATAGTCCTTTAATAACTGTACACGCATGAGGAGGGAGGCTACATCGGATTTTATTTCTCCTATGGATAGACACAACACATTGCGCAGGCAAACGGTACGCCGATCTACTAGTGTAAACAACCAACGATAAATAAAGGCACGAACCTTGTCGCCAACGCGTTCGGCATCAAGCAGCTCCCCTACCAGCCAATGCAGCTGGTTTCCAGGGTCGGTCGAGTTGACGAAGAGCCAGCTGTGAATGGAGTAAGTTGTTGTCGGGAAACAGTGGCAAGCATAAAATGAGCGTAGGCGCCTCAAACGTCCGCAAAATTTTTCTGAACCAGACGCAGTGTTATCTGGGCATTGAAAAACCCGCCGTGTTGGCCTGGTGGCTATGTGACACTCTACTGCAATTTCGAATGCCACCGGATAGAATCCCGGCCGCGGCGGTCGCATTTTCAATGGAGGCGATAGGCTACGGATCCGTGTACTGTGCGACGTCAGTGCACGTTAAAGAACCCCAGGTGGTCGAAATTTCGGGAGCACTCCAGTGCGGCGTCTATCATAACCATAACGTCGTTTTGGGACGTAAAAATTGAGAAAATAATTATCTGTACATTTAAATTCCTGTTATAACGTGCCCTGGTTAGTGGACAGGTATGTATTTCGTCGCACAGTGACGGGTTGGAGATCGCCCGCCGTGTCATCATTCGTAACAGGGCGATATGTCGACCTGACAAACAGTAGGAGGAGACATCCTTCGAATCCATTGAGGGCCCACAGATTCCACGTTGTCAGAGCTTTGCCTCGTTTACTCTGTCGTCTGTGCCATTCTTTAAAACCGTTACGTAGGGCAGAATGGATATTAGTGCACTGGCGGCATGTATTCGGCATTGTAGGCAACTAAACAAAAAAAAAAAGAAAATATTGCGATGTGCACTTACAAGTTGAAGTTATAGCAGAAGTTTGTGTTGAGCGATATCACTCGAAGGCCATCCCTTGGCTTAGCGACATAGTATCCAGCCCTGGTTCAGGAATAAAGAGAGATTGTGAACAGCAGTGCTAAGACTGCAATATGCTAAATGATCCCTTGGAAGATTGCAACGCTATTTGTTGATTAAAGATATGTTGTGGAAAGCAAGATTTGAGAGGCCTCTTACAAGCGCATATAGCGAGCTTTGGTTATACATTGGAAGTTATTAAGTGCCCGATAGGCAAACGTCAATAATTTTTAAAAGCTTGCTTCAGTATTAGCAGATGTAAAATGTCCGAAGCTACGCGGAAACATGATTTGAGGATGCGCCGAATCAGGCTCCTCCTGATTGGTTCAGGCAGGCCGCTACGCTTGACGCTCACATTCGCAGTGTCATGTGACAATGCGCATGCCCTGGCTTATATACGCCCACCCTGACTTCGGAGCGGTGCGCCAGTGAGGAGAAGAGTGAACGCCGTCTAGTTTGAAACTCAAGCTCGTTCCGCGGCGCGTAGCGATGCAGATCTTAGCAGACGCAATCGTGAACGCGCAACGTATATCCACTGCGCTTGTTAGCTCAGTATGGCCAGGGCTGGTCATATTGAGGGCTTTTGAGGAGTCCTCAAAAAATGCACAGCAAATTTGTACGGCACTTATCCCTATTATATCACCGGGAACGACCACATCTGTAGTTTTCATCCGATTAAATTTTCTACGTCATCAACAAAAACTAACCAGCGGGCCAAGCAACTAGTGTGGAATTAACGAGTGCGCTGAGTTACACTACCGCCGCAATGTGGAATGCAGGCTGCAGGCTAAATTCCTCCTCTTCCTCATTACATCTCCGCGCTGCGTGTGCTGCCCAGGCCCACTTTTTCCTTGACACAACTACACCAGCTGCTGTGTTCATGTTTACTATGACTTTCGCTCGGTTTTTTTCTATTAACGTTACGTGTACCAGTTTTCATTCCATTACACGCTCGTGACTCTTAATTTCATCTCGCCCTTTTTGTTGTCCTCCATGTGTATGCACTGGCAGAATGCAGCGGTTGTACTCTTTTCGCTTTAAAGGCTGCGGTTAGGCGTCCAGTCATGGCTTGGGAGTGTCTGCCGTATGCGCTGCAGCCTAAACTTAGTCTTTGAAGAATTTCCTTATCGTGAGCAGGCTGCTCCACTAGCCATTGTCCTAGATTTACGTACTTATTAACACGTTCTAAAAGACGTTTGCTAATTTTAAACTTCTGCACTTTCGCCAATCTGTTGAACGTTGGTTTTGGTTTTTCGCCTACCAATTTTTAGTCCTACTTCCATGACTTTTGGTTGAGGTCGTCAATAATTATTGTTGTACTTCATTGCCATCATTGCTGAAAAGCGCGATACTGTCTGCGAACATCAAATTTCTGAGATAATCTCAAGTGAATCTGAATTACCCTTTAGGTTACCAATCTGGCCACTTAAACACTTCTAAGCGCACAGTGAATAACGTTGGGGAGCTTATACCTTATTGCCTTACCCATTTCTTCGCAAGAACTTTATTGCTTTTCTCGTGGAGTAGAAGGGTAACTGTGCATAACGGCGAAATACTTAAACAGAAATATCTTTCTTCGCGCACCATAGGCTCTTGAGGACCAGTGTACAATGGAGGAAAGCTTAAAACAGGCTTGAATATCATAAACTGAAATGCAAACATGAAATCAATGTACACCGGGTTGTCAGTGAAGGAAATTTGCCACTGGGTAACAGCTCCTGCGAACGAACGTCTTCTAGCGCACGTCCCAATAAACTTCGCCAAAGGATTTATCTCGCATTTGATATCACAGGGGCCTCGCCCGGTGAATCAAAAATGGCTGGTTGTCACCAATCTTCCACTTTGCGTTTCTTCTCACTAACAAAGCTCTTTGATTTCTCTAGGGGAAGCTTATTTAGCCTGATGTCGGAACACAGCTCATTATTATTACTTACTACTCTGTGGCGACTCCGTAAGAGACGGCCAGACAACGATGCGTGCCGACTCGCAGTGCGAACCTTCTAAAGATTGAACGATGGAACCATTCCTCATCTAAGGTTGTACGCTGAAGGTATGTGTATTTAGTGTTATTATTGTATGCAATAGCCATAAGTGTTATGCTAGTTTCGTAGCTCTTGTGGCTATCAAAGCTCGATGGCGCGCTACAGACGACAAGTAGTTAGTGCCCCTCGTCGCGGCTTGGTTTGACGGTCTAACACGTTATGGCGAATATGATGCATACCTTCTGCAGTTTCAAGTTAAAAGAGGGGACAGCTTTAACGCTCGAATATATTCGCATACGAGCACGCACAGCCGACGAGAACGAAGGCCCTACAGCGTCAAGCGATGGCTCAGTTCCCCTATTTCTTATCAGTGTCGGGCACTGCTCACGACACACAGATCTTAATGATAGCACAGGCGCCTCCGCTAGTCGTCCGCTGACCGTACTTCGAGGCACGAATACGGACACATCCCGTGTGAACCGCGAACATACGTGGGCAGTTGCTGTCCAGACACACCTACCGTCTGACGGTGGCCAGGGCGTCCTCTGGAAGCCAGACCTTCCAGTCATCTGCCAGGGCGCCGTAAAGCCACTGCGACTTCTCGGCGTGCTGTGCATCGCTGTGGTCCGTCTCGGGGAACCTGCACGCGCCAGGAATTTCGCAGTTACACAGTCTGTATGTCCCCCGCATCATCTGCACTGCCTAGGAAAACGGCTAAGGTGAGAGTCATGTATACATTGACTGCCTTTTTCCCGCCATTCTTCGAGTCTAAATACTGCTGCGCTCTTGGTACAGAAAAGCAATGAATAACCAAAAAGCTACACGTAGTATTCGAACAAGGAGTCCGTGGGTTGATTAACGAAGCAAGTTCGTTCAACTTAATAGGCAAATGCCAGACTGTCTTCATATATCGGCGCGACTACCGAAAAAATTTCTTGGAACAGTAAACTGTACAAATACCACGAAAGGTAGGACAGAAGTCCAGAAGTGCTCTTTTGCTCTCCAGGTAATCTGTCAAACGCGTTCAATAACATGCTTCGTGCAGCATGAAACGTCAGTAATGTTATGGTTACGTTAACAACAGCCTAAGACTACGACTTAGCAACAGACTGGAAGAGAAAAATATTTCCGGACGCGCTGGTGCCTTCATACCTTGGCTTAAACCGCCAGATATTGTATGTTGTAATAGCATGCAAAACTGAAATCATGCTTTTCCATTCTTCAGCATCCTGTTTCATCATGGCAAGCGTAAACCAACAAACCCAGGCATCAGTAGTTATAACGCTGGAGTGGTATTCCAGAAATATTGACGCAGTAATATTCAGTAATGAAAGAGGTTAATATGTAATACGGAATGCGCTAGTACAGGAATGGTTATATGCATGAAGCGCTTCTCATCGACGGTGCTTCGCAGCTCTCACTATTTTGCCAGTGTCCGTGATTTGCCCGTGTTAATGGGGGGCCACTAACATGCGTAACAGCTCAGCGGATAGCCCTCGGCAGTCTCGCTATTTTGTTTGTGTCACTACTGCAAAAATCAGAACGGTGACGGGCACTAGCGTGACTGCCGCTGACAAAAGGTTCATTTCATAGTGCGATTCAAACCTATGCGATTGGAAAAACGGGCGTTACATGGTGCGTTAAACCACTGCATTACCAAGCCTGATTGGTTAGAGCATTTAATGTGCGGCATTTATTTTGTTAATTTGTCGTATATATATCCATTTGTGGTACAGACGCACTCCGTAGTGCACATAACATTAGGAATACAGAAGGTGTAATGCTGTTTTGGAAGTCGTGCAGCCACTGTAGCATCCTTGCTTTTCTGCTGCGATTCCTTATGGCTCTGAAATATCAGAGTGACTTTATTGTGCCTTGTGTCAATCAAACCGTCCGTTACGTTTGACTAGAGTGGTCTAAATTATTCTAGGTTACTGTGTCCTAACTTCGTTCTCTACTGTGTTTGTTCCTACCTAATAGACACCCCCCCCAACGCCCCGTCTCCTTACCACACACACACACACACACACACACACACACACACACACACACACACACACACACACACACACACACACACACACACACGCGCACAAACACAAACACACACACACACACACACACACACACACACACACACACACACACACACACACACACACACACACACACACACACACACACACACACACACACACACACACACACACACACACATTATCAGGATTATACATAACGTCTGACTGATTGCATTGAATGACGTGTTTAACTTTGTAAAGCGTAAAATGTACCTCTTATAGTAGATTTTTCTTGATATATGCATCGAATACTTCACGTATTTTTTTAATTGTGTTTATTGCCGGTACATTTTTTATGTCTACAGATTCATAATATCGAAATGCGGTGCCAGAATTTTAATCTCCTCACCAGAAAACGCAACCAGTTAAGAAATCGTATTTGCAATGCATAATTTGCCAATTGCACGTTTATACCAAGACCTTTCTTCTTGCTTAGTGGGCAAGTGCTTCTTTGCATACCACCATCTTGGCTCATGCTGGCTCAGGCTCGCCATATTGGAGTCGGCTGAATTTTATCTCGAGCGTTCACCTTCTTCTCGCCCTGTTCTTATCGGGACAACGTTATTTCTCGAAAGGAAAAAAAAATCTACTCCAACGGAGACTTCCGCACGGCTTATTCGATACATTCAGCGCTATCTGTTTGGTCAGCACTGTTTCGTCATTGCAGTGAATCGTAAAAGATATGGTTACGTAAAGTTAGTCCTTCCATTTTTAACAGACCTTTGGCCGAATACTACATTACTGCAAGACTCCATAGCTTACATGTTTGGCGGAACAGATTCGTGGTTTCCGACAACCGGGTACACCGTGACTCCAGGAAGCCGCTTGGCGATGGTCTTCACAGTAGTCTCGATGTTTTCGAAGTTCGCCGCCCTGGTTATCTTCCACACGTCATGCGGCGGTAGGTCGCCGGTCCAGTAGGCAAAGTCAGGCTTGCAACGAAATGAACATTGTGTGATCATGCTGATTGCTTTTGGAGTGTGGCTGGTGCACATCTGTATGTCTAGACGCAACGTATGTATGCAAACGGCTGCGAAGGTAATAACTACTTCCTCGGCCGCCGCGGTGGTAGACGCAGGTTACGGCGCTCAGCTGCTGACGCGAAAGACGTGGGGTTCAGTCACGACCTTGGCGGGCGCGTTTTCGGTCAAGGCGAAATTCCAGAGACTCGTGGGCTGTACGATTTCACAGAACATTTAAGAACTTCTATTGACTCAATTTCCGGAGCCCTCCACTACGGGGCGTGCCTCATACTATCTTCAATGATTTCTGGGGTTTACGTCCCAAAACCACAATATATGATTAAGAGAGGCGCCGAGAGTACTCGTTCTCAGTCGTTTGCAAGTCTGGTCACCGCCACCAGTACGCCTATTGTCTGTCACGTTATCCCGTTGATCTGCTCGACGACGTTGGGAAAGACACTGAGGCCCGCATTTTGTCCATTTAGGATTTACCTAACACAGGCCTCGAACAACTACGCGACCCAGTTTTACGTTCCATCGTGTATGGTCTGGGTTCCGGAACATCAAATTCTTCGCTCCGTATGTTCTGCCTTCACGACGGGATCTTATAGCACCGCAATATGCGCCCTGATGGCTCTGAACGCCTTTTTATCGTCCCCTCTTACTTTCGGTACCCCTGTCCTCCGCCAGCTCCACGATGAGCCAAGCGCCGGTCACAAGCCAGGGCGCCCGCTTAGAGTAATTGTTTCCGAGAAGGGTACCTGGCAGGGCGATATCAGCAGCTTTCTGCAACGTTGCCTCAGCAAGTTGGACGTTGGCGCCAGTGTGTGTTTTGTCTTCTCTGTGTCCCGTCAATTTAGCGCCATAACTATTCATTCCTTCAAGGCTCGACACGTTCGGTCCGTTTCCCACATCGACGTCCAGGAACAAGCGGAATGCCTTCGCGACCGACTACGCGACGCGATACGTCATTACATGCGCTGTTCCCCTCAGTTGCGCCATGGATGTTGCCGACTTTCTTACTTCGGACATTATATTGAACCACGGTGCTCCTTGACGACGTTTTACCGATAAGCCCTACTTTTTGTCTCGAGTCATTCAGGGAATCAATTCGTGCTCAACCAAGCACAGTATACCACCCCCCAAGTGAACAGCCTTACGGAGCGTCTGAGCGGACCACTCACCGACATGCTATCAACGTATGTTTTCGCAGACCATCGCGACTGGGACGCAACCCTGCCTTATATTGCTTTTGCCTATAACTCTTCAATGCGTGACACCAGTGGTTACTCTCCGTTTTACATACTCTACGGCCGCGAACCTTCACTGCTTCTTGACGCGCTTCCCGCTTCAAGTTATCCTATTACGTACGTTCATCACGCCACAGCGCGAGCACACGCAGCACGTCAGATAGCACGTGAACGCCTCACCATCTCTCACGCCCCTCGGAAAGACCTGTATAATCGCTACACCAGAGACGTTTCCTATTCTCCAGAGTCCCTCGTACTGTTATGGTACCCATCTCGCCGCATCGGTCTCTCCGAAAAGCTGTCATCTCGCTACGATGGCCTTATAAGTTCTTACGCAAGGTCACTGACTTCGCATATGAAATTGCACGGGTCGTCGAGTCACTGACGCAGCCCAGTCTACGAGACCACCTTGTACAACTGTACACTCCGCGCTGACTGAAGTCCTACATCCTTCCACCTCTGTTGTCACAAGGTAGTAGCTAGAGGAGGATGCCCTGTAGTGCTGCAAGGAAGGAAGACGCTACCTTGCGGAGGCCTTGTCAGGAGCACGCCTCAGCGTCCGTGGGCGTCGGTGAAACCGAATGGAAGGGTATAAAGGATGAAGAGGCCGTAGGGCCGGGCCTTCGGAAGTTTCGACCTCATGGGGTTCCTTAACGTGCACCGGCCGCAGCGGTGGTGTAGTGGTTACGGTACTCGGCTGCCACCCGAAAAAACGCGGGTTCGATCACGGCCGCGGCGGTAGCATTTTCGATGGAGGCGAAAATGCCAGAGGCCCGTGTACTGTGCGTTGTCAGCACGTTAAAGAACCCCAGGTGGTCTAAATTTGCGTAGCCCTCCACTACGGCTTTTCTCTCCTTTCTATCGCTTTCACTCCCTTTCCCCTAACCCTACGTACGCTTAGCCGTGCTCCCTACATGGGCTGCAGAAATTAGCGTCCTTTCCTAACCGAACCACAATAATCATCATCATCACCATCAACGTGCACCGAAGCGTACTAGGAATCTCGATTTTAAATCGGTTACGGCGCTTACTAAACTAACAAGTATTGGGAGAAGGGGGATACTTCACAAGTACGGAGACGCCATAGAATCATATTCATCCAAAACCAGGAAAACGGGTGAACTTTGAAAATCTCAGGCCGATCTCTCGTAACGTCTTGCTAAGGTAAGCTTAGGAGCACATGGCCTTAAATAGGCTTCATGCATATGCGGAAGAAAAGAACTTTCTCTCAAGCGAAATTATAGGCTTCAGAGCGCTTTTTTCAACGCAGGACATCATGGTCCTCCTTCGCGAATAATCTCACGTAGCAGCTGTGTCAGACTTATACTAGGCGTAGCAACTTCACGAAACCTTGCATAATGTCGCGCATGTGAGTAGGCTCACCTATCTTTCCCAGAACAATCCCGGATTCAGAAATTGCAACTACATCCGCTACTCTTTAATGGAAAGAACTACCACCGTCGCGACCTGTGGCGTGAACTCGAATATCATCCACATTGGTGACCGTGGAACGTCACAAGACCCGGTACTTTCGTCCTTTCTCTTCAACTTGGCCCTGATAAACCTGCTGGCAGAACTAAACACTCTGCCGAATCTCAGATTCAGTTTATATGCGGATGACACCACCCTGTGGAGTACCAGAGGGCGAGATGGCAACATAAAAGAGACCCTGCAAAGTGTACTGACATGATTGTATCCCATGTATAATCCTTGTGTCTCACCTGCTCACAACCTAAATCCGATATTCCAAGAGGCAAAAAAGCAGCATACTACCCGGTCTCGGTATCAAAATACTGTGAGTAAAAGAACCGGTCAAAAGAGAGAAAACGCTGTGCCTGCTAGGCCTGCATGTGCAACAAAAAAGCGATAATCACACCACCAAAAAAAAAAAAAAAAAAACTGAGACAAGCCACAACACAACCTATCAGGCTCGCCAGAAGAACAACCAACAAGGCAAAGGGGCTAAAAGAAATAGCCCTGGCGCCGACTGAGGACGATTTGGTAGGATCACAGAACCCATCGCTCCTAGAACCGAAAATTTAGTTTTTTTTTCTCGTTTTTTTTTTCAAACTACTACTACACACTGGCCTCTAGCAGTTCTGCTTTGCCTGCAGCCATTTCGTGCTTGCATCTACTCTCGATTGTGGCAAGAATCAACATATTCCCCCATTCGGATGAAACAAAGAACGCTCTTTTACCTGGCGTGTCTCACTTCCGATATGCTCGAGCATGTTGTCCAGCGTGCGGAAAGGCAGGTCGCAGTATCGCAAGTCACCCCAGCGTCCAGCGCGGTCCGTGTCGTTCTTTACTTCTCCCGACTCTGACCGGCAGCAAAGGGGCTCTTCGCAGGCAGCTAGGCTCCCTTCGACGTACTCCGGGTCGTAGTGCGTGTCTGACAGATGCAGAACGCGGAATAACGACGCCAATTGGGCTCTCGGATGTGTCTGCAAGGGACCAGCACTCAGCTTTCGGACGAGCAAAATCGCACTGTTCTTGCTCCTGGCGAGTACGTTAAACGAAAGGAGCTTTGCACGCCCTTGTAGTTATATCGGTGTTCTTTTAGGCTTGAAGATAAATGAGAAACTTGTATTCGTCCTAAGTTGGCTGTGTGAATCCTACCATATTTAATAACTCAGCAGCCCTGGCACAATTACTTAACAGCTCGCTGATGCTCAATAGTAATGGATAATGTACGGTTGGATATTTAGTTACCTGGACGCAATTAGAGATAACACACATTTCTTTCGCATTTTTCGATAAGTCGCCACTGAATCTTGAAGTAGCACAAATTACTTAGGGTGGACGAAAAAAGTTTGTTATATCTGTGTAGAGAATGTCTAGTAGTTTTTGATCATTGCGGCAGCTACGTACCTATTCAAGTCTTTAGACAAGAACCGAAGTATAAGTAGATAAGGAGGCTAAGAGGAGGCTAATGAATAATTTTTCTGAAAACAATTTAGAACAGGAATGTGGAGCAACGTCGACGAATAACCCTTTTCATAAGCGTAAAGTCAGTTCCCTGCTGACGTTGCCTACTAATGGCCACTGCCTTATTTAAATGCTGAAACATTCAAGTTGCACAGTCTGCGACCCGTTTTTTGGGGATGTTTGTAAATACGTAAAATTGAAAGGTGCACATGCTGCGACCCTTTTGGGAATGTTTTTCAAATGCTGTCAAAATTCAAGTTCCACTGCTTGACCGATTGTCTTTGGGGATGTTTATTAAATGCTGTCAAAATTCAAGTTGCACATGCTGCGACCCGATTTTTTTGGGGATGTTTGTATCAGAAGGGTTGTGTCGACATTTTACATGCCCTATCGCAAGCAAATTGCGCTTGCACATGTTGTTTGCCGGATCGCCAATGCCGCCATTAGTAAGGCAAGCTGCATTGTAGGAAAGCTAGCTTGCAGTTTATGAAAAGGGTCTATGGGGAAAGACTCACTGCGCTTTTGAGTGCTGCTCCGGTGGCGCCGGGCTTTTCGGGAACGACGATCTCCCACACGTGTTCGGGCGACGTGAGGTTCCCGCACGTTCTGCCAAACATGAGCGTGCACAGCTCGTTCGGAGAGGACCTCGTGGTTCTCATCACGTAACCAACGTCATCCTTGAGGAAGACGGAAGGTAAGACAGCAGACAGTGCCAAGTAATAACCAACATTATTAACAGAGGAGCTCTTGCAGCTTTTTTGTTCTTTCGTCCGTATCACGCAATATGACCTTCAAATGACCTTGCCTAGCAACAAAGCGATGCTACGTTTACCAGCAAAACCTTGTACAACCTCGACATCATGTTAAATCACGTAACATGACGTTACAAGTACACGTGACCAGAAGAAGATGAGGAGGAAGAAGATGATGATGACGAAGGAAAAGAAGACGATGATGAAGACCCAGACCAGCCAAGTGCCCATCAGCTTCGCTGCTTCACTAGCCTTACGCCAACAGTGCAAGCTGAGCTAAATATTTTGTTACACCGCTGAAGGAGTACTGACACGATTTTGAAGCGGCGCAAAAGTGACATTTTTTTTTGTGTGTGTTCTTGGCATTCACTATTGACGCTCTCCACACATCGAAGCCAGGAAACACGTGTAAAGCATTTTCATTTGATTTTAAGTTTCTGCGTCCGCAAGCCAGTCCCCTCATCGCGATGGACAGTATGATGGCGGGCGGATGCAGTCGCCTCAAAATAGCCGAAATTCCTGTCAGAGTCGCTGGCCGACGCTGAAATTATCGTTGTTTGCGTTCACCGCGTGGAACTGAGCGCCTTTCATTTCTTCTAGCTACCTGACTCTTGGCCAATCCCCCAGATTTGGTGTGCGCCATTCAGTTTGGTTTACATCTACGTCTACATCCACTGAGAGCAGCCGACATAGTTGCTACGACCACGCCACGAGTTGCCGTTCCCCGGTGACCTAGACCTACATCCGGCAGCGTTGGCACGTCACTATGACACCGCCTTGACGACATTGGCACCGAAAGTTGGTGTTTAATATAGCCGTGTTAAAATTATATTGATTGCGTTCCCAGATACATGGGTACTTGTTTTTAAAGTTCTCGACGTCGGTGCTTTAGGACAATAATACGAGGACCACTAAAATTCGTGTCAGCGCTCCTTTAATGGAATGGCCTACTAGGTAACGCACTGCTATCACTTGGCACACGACCAACACCTTAAACTCGATACCATTGGTGGTACTATACCATTGGTGGTAGGATACCATTGGTGGAACAGTGGGCGCATATCTTACTGACGTTGGGAAGGCAAGTAGAAAGAAATGAAGACGCAGCACGAGCGCTGCGTTGTGTATAATATTATTATTATGTATTAAGAAAGAAGTTCGTCCTTTATGATGTCAGCCATTCTTTTATAAGCATGCGATTTTCAATACCGTAGTTGTGCCCGCCCGTTTCTGGCCTCGAGTGGGTAATTACCGAAATTTCCGGTGTAACACCGCCACCATTGCCTTCATTTACTTGCACTTTTATTGAGATAGCAATTATGTGGACAGTCTCGACGGGTTTTTGCCGTCGCAGTCGCCGTGATGTCCCATATAAAGTCCAAATTGATAACACCCCGCGCATCGCACGTTATACCTGCGGGTAAAAACACGCGAGTGGGGGCGACGAATACGGTTGAAGCATAGATCAAAGGAGCTCGGCCCACCTCCGTCGCTAGGAGGACGCATGCATAATATCACCTGATCTGGAGGCCTGCCTACGAAGTAGGGAGGAAAAGCCCCGCCCGTCTTTAACGAGCATGAAAGAAAGCGAGGGGGGGGTGGCTATTTGCTCGAGCAGCCACAGTGGACTTCGCGCGGTCACCATCGCTGGCGCGCGCGCTATCTCGGCAGGCGGCTCGTAAAACCTCCTACGTGCTGCGCTCTCAACGCGAAGCGACCACGAAAAGTGTCCCCGGAGCAGCCGTATTCTCTTACAACTAGTGTTTTGCAGAGCTACGTGACATCATATCCACAAGATTTAGCTGCCCGCCTCACTTCGTATATAACATTACTTTTTGTCTTCGCTCTGTTAGGAACAGCCCTGGAAAAAACAACGCTATTGACGCACGAAAGGGTGGCAGTGGGGTTCCTTACTACTCAAATAGCTAAAGGAGAACGCCCCTAGGTGTACGGAACCGTCGACTCACACTGCCCTGTGCCTATGTGTAATCTCACTTGCGCTTGTCTGTACGGTGGATTGAACTGAAGAACGAGAACGAATCCGGGGACCCTCTTTCTTTGACACTGTCATATAAAAGAAGAAAGGCGCCTCTTATAAATTCTTTCTTCGCTCATTTCGTAGCACGACACACTGATTTAGTGAGGTCCTGGCATGAATTCCCGGGAACGACGCGTTATAATCGGGACCGCTTTAACAGCTCTCCCAAAGTAGGGCACAAGTGCCCTCAATCGTTCACACTTGTTCTAAATATACAGATATTGATCCGACTGGGCCGGTGCCTTTAGGGTGGCATGCGAGGATTGATCGGACAGCTACCAGCTCGTTAATGGAGGGTAACGTGATACGTCGCACAACCTTATAAAAACAAGTGGGCAGATCCCACGGGCAGTGGGAATCAAGGAAATGCGAAGGACGCATCAGGAACGTAAAATGGATTTGCATTGTTGTCTAGCTATACCGAGTTTGGTACATATGAAGTTAACGAAACGGCCCCAAGAGCACCAAGACTGTGGCACGTTAACCATGCCGCTCATGACACGCATGTTATGATTCTAATGTTATGACCTGCATTTATGTTCGTCATGCAGTCGTGTTGCGGCATGCCAATTTTCGAATACATTCCGTTGACGAAACCCGTGGCATGTAAATCATGTCGCTCATGACTGCATGTCATGATTTTCATGTTATGATCCGTCATTTATGTTCATCATGCAGTCATGTTGTAGCATACCAATTTTCGTATACATCCCACTAACGAAACGGCCAGGAGAGCACAAAGACCACTACACGTAAATCATGTCGCTCATGACACGCATGTCATGATTTTCATGTTATGACCTGTCATTTATGTTCATCATGCTGTCATATTGCGGCATGCCAATTTTCGTATACATACCGTTAACGAGACGACCAGGAGAGCACCAAGACCGTGACATGTAAATCATGCCGCTCATGACATGCATGCCATGCTTTTCATGTTATGACCAGCCGTTTATGTTCGCCAGGCAGGCATGTTGTGCCATACCAATTTTCGCATACATCCCATTAGCGAAACGGCCAGGAGAGCATCAATACCGTGGCATGTAAATCATGCTGCTCATGACATGCATGTCACAATTTTCATGTTATGACCTGTCATTTATGTTCGTAATGCCGTCATGTTGTAACATACCAATTTCCGTAAACATCCCATTAGCCAAACGGCCAGGAGAGCACAAAATCGTAGGCGGCTAGATAGATAGATAGATAGATAGATAGATAGATAGATAGATAGATAGATAGATAGATAGATAGATAGATAGATAGATAGATAGATACGCTCAAACTCGCCGAAGTTCGTTAAGAAATGCTTCGCATTTAAAACACATACCTTATCCGATGCCATGGTCACGAGTGGTGCCGGCTGGGGTTACACATACAGAAATAGAGAGGAGATTTGACAAGGTATCGGCAGCCGCCGTAACTCCCATGGTAGCATCGAGCACAGAATGCGAATACTGCGGGTTCGGTGTCCTTCAGCAGGGAGTTGTTTTCTCATTTACTTTTATTCATTTTTTCGCGGTGTAATAATTACTGGAAATCGGTTAAAAACTATACAAACAAGACACCCGTGATTTCATTATTTGGCTCCGTTGTCTCTCGCCTTGGCGTGGTCCTTCATGTGCCGACAGCCTCCCACTTAATTTCAAAGCAGGAAAAATTGTCTTTGTAAACAATGAAATACAATCTGCGCAGAGGACAAACAACAGTGGCAGCGTAACTTAGGTCTTGCTGCGTACTCTGTCTATCTTTTCTTTCACACTTTGACTCTAAGAGAATGGGACGGCACACAGGAATATCTTGCTGATGGTGATGCCTCCACTGTGCTGCTGCTTCTGCGTAAATCTTGGAGCCTTATAAACAATATACGTCTCTTGCAGGCACGTGAATACGGGCTGCTATTCACTCTCTGAGAAAGCTCTCAGAAGAATTGCACCAGGTTGTCACTACCTTCACATAACGGCGACGTAGTGGTGCTCACCTTGTAGGACCTGACGATGCCCGTGCACACTTCGCTCGTGGTGTATGACTGCATGTAGCACACAGTCCACAGGAAGGCAACCAAGATTGGCAAGGAGAACCTGCCCGAACCATTCTTCAGCACGCCCATGAAGTATTCGCAGGTTGCGCACGTCTCCGGCGTCGTTATGCCCGTGCTGAAAGTCTCCGTAACCTGCGTTACGTTTCCGTCGAATAGATCACTATAGTCTGTATGTCATGGTTATGCGTAGTTGCTGCAACGCACGACGCTATTTGCACTCGTAATTGAGTATTTCACTATCATACTTGGAAGGAAATGTGGCTTCTCCGTTAACGCGAGTTTCTTAAGGGGCGCTATCTCGTATGGAGGAAACAGCAAGCAAACTAGGCGGTGGGGTCATGTGATTCACCTATAGCCTGGGCAAGCCAACGTCCACTGAAGCCTTCTGCACGCTGCCTCTAGGGCGTGCCGCTCGTGGTTGTTTGGTACGCGGTAACTTATAGTGATACCTGATCATGCATGAATTCTACCGCTTGCTTATCGCCTATCGCTGGTGCGGCGTATCATGGGCCCACTTTCCATGATTCCCCACACCAGCATTGTCACCTGACGCCCTGTCCTAGCTTTTTCTCGCGCCATGCTGTCCCATCATGGGAATGGTGGCATGTGTCTCCGATGCTTGTGTTGGCTAGCGTTAGCCGGGTCACGTAGTAAAACGTGTATGAATAAAGCTGTATGAATAAAGCTTACCTAAAACAAAATATTCAGAAATGGCCACCATGCACCCGTTCTACGTACTGAAATAAAAGGTTACTCGTCGACAGGGCATAATCAAGCTGCGAAAAGAGCAGTCGCGGAGTGAATAATGCCTCCTGTCTACTCCTGACGTCAGCTGGTAATCGATGGACCATCGTGGTGTCAGATACCTCACGCGATACCCTGAAACTGCTACCATAGCAGCTGCTACAGCGCGCGGCACAACCTACTTCCTGTTTCGGTGTCTGTGTGATGCCACAGTGCGGAAGTTGTTCAGTGATCGAGAACGTGCCTCCTTGCCCGTAGCAGTTGAAGCCACGCTCAAAGAGCGTCAGATTGTTAGTCGCAGTGTTACGGCGCACCGCCCTTAAACCCATGGAATTTAACCGGACGTGCACCCAATGCAGGTCACCTCCCACCACAAGAATTGGAACTCCATTTGCCCTTCGTAACCTGCGTCTGCACTACCACCTCTCAGAGGCTTCCCGCCCTATCGAATTCTGTAGGGTCGGCACCCGTCACACGCAGTCGACAAATTCGTTCAGTACAGGGCCGATGCATCCGACGCGCCCAAGTGTTGCAAAGAGCCGCGAAGTTGTCCAGGTCTTCACTTCAAGCCACCAGAAATGCTAGGAGTACTGTGCATCTAGTTCTGCGTCTCGCGTTTCTACGGGTAAACAATGTGTCCAACGTCTTGCAACCCTTCCGTCGTTACATTTCTCCATCTTTCTGAAGCACTAATGTGAAGCCTGTTTCATGGAGTTCATAGAGGAAACTGTATGGTTACACGTAGTGTGCGATGTCAGTGCACGTTAAAGAACCCCAGGTGGTCAAAGTTTACGGAGGCTTCCACTAAGGCGTCTCTCATAATCACAGCTGGTTTTTGGATGTAAAATCCCCAAAATCAATGGTCATGTACTTACCGCCGCAATATCTACATCAGACCATCCAAGCTGAGCGACGTACTCAAGGGCCTGCTTCGTCTCGAGCGAGCTGTAGGAACCACTGTCCTCCCCGTCGGGGCCCGTGAAGGCAGAGTATCCCGCGCGTGACAGAGCGTCCAGTGCATCGTACGGGTCACGTAGCTTGGCCCTGCTACGGCTGGGCGACAAGTGCCAGAAGGAGAGCTGCGCACCCGCCAAGGGTAACAGCGCTGCCACTGCCCCAGTTGCCACTGTGAGTTGCATCGCTCGCTTCCTGAAAGTTTGGAAATAATTCTGATTAGGGTAAACAAAGGACGCTACTTTCTGAAGCCCTGGACGGGAGCACGGTTCAGCGCCCATGGGGCAAGGGAGTTATAGAGCAGAGAAGAGAGTAACGCCATAGTGGAAGCTCCGCACACAGACACGTAGAAGTGGAGCATCGAGGAGCCAGATACTCTGAAGGCAGCCTACGTGGCTGAGCTGTCTTCGCTGCTTTTCTATGGCAATAGCGCCTTGCCAAATCATGTCATGCGCAGTTTGTTGTGGAAATGTATAAAGAGTCATGCTACTCCCAAACAAAGAAACTGTTGATAGTTTGCGCTCTCTATGTGTCACCATATTTTGTCTTCGTCCGTGTCCTACGCGCAACACTAATCTTTTTGCATTACCAACAAGCCCAAGTGGAAACCTTATTGGAGTTCATGTTCCTTCCTCGGCACCTCTGACTCACTTGCGGATGGAGGTTGTTAGGGAAGTAAAATAAATCATGAAAAATAAAAAAAAATATAAAGACATCGATTGAGAAGTATAGTATGAGGTGGGTGTGATATAACGGCGTAGTTTTGGCGCGGAAGAAGTCATTTGTAATAATACTGGCTGGTGTTTATCGCGCCAAACCGCGATATAACCACGAGGCACACAGTGGTAGAAGGAGCTCCAGGAATTTTGACCTAATGGAGTTCTTTCACGTTTACTGGGAACACACAGTAAAAGGGTTTCTAGCATTTGCCCTTCCATCTAAAATGCGATAGTCACGTCTGAAATACGAAAGTGTCATTCAAACCGTCTGGGTAATTAATAATAGTGACTTCAGTGGACGTCGGTGCCACATTGGATATGTGGATGTGACCCACACGTAAGAAAGAAAGAAAGAAAGAAAGAAAGAAAGAAAGAAAGAAAGAAAGAAAGAAAGAAAGACCGAGATAACGTATAATAAATAAATAAATAAATAAATAAATAAATAAATAAATAAATAAATAAATAAATAAATCCGCGCAATAGACGTGCGGGTATGGGCCACTCTACGTAAAGTTAACCGAAAGTCTGCCTTGGTGAGCCAAGAATGCGCCAAGCTAGCGCCATTCAAGGCACCTCAGGGGACACTGAGGTCGCTTTGGGAGGTATTTAGCACAGGCGAAAAGGGCCAAAGCGGATCGCTGGCTACTGCGGTGTCGAGCCGAGCTGAGATCGTCTGCGTTTTGCCCACGCGGCATCAGCTCTGCGAAAGGCGAGGCATGTTACGTAAGCGCGCTGGTGGTGATGACTGCAATCGGCAAAGATGACCCCCTGTACACCTACCTTAAAGCTGAAACATATTCCTTGTAGTTCTTAGCTACCGCTTAGGAAACTGTAAAGGCGACAGCCGAGACCATTGAGACTTGAACTCGGTAGCCAGAGGTTCGAGCCGGGAACTTTCGGATGTCGCACGGAACGTCAGTGTAATTCGACATGATGCATGGAGATTAACCTTCAGTCACATGCGGCGCACAACCCGCATAATTCTGGCTGAGGCACGGCCGTTAGCTGAGGATGCGAGCACGTGCCACACCGGAATTTATTACAGTTAATCGCGACGGAATTGGCTAGTATGTCGAGTTATTGATGAGCTGCCACTTATGCTTCTCTATTGACGTTTAATTTGTTTAATAATCATGACATTGTGATCAAACCTGCAGCCAAGGAAGCATACTTGTTGTACTTAATAAGCAGGTTTATATAAAGAAAGCTAGCAGGAAACTTTTGGATACCAATTCATCAAGCGACCCAACCGATAAGTACAAGTCTGTTTCTAAAGGTACGATCACACCCCTATTACGAGACAAACCTAGGTGTAAATGCCGCTCGATCGCTTGCATTACTTAATCCCGTGGCCAGCATATTTTACCTGTTTTCGAAGATTCAGGAAAAAGGTTAACTCATGCCGACCTATAATTTCCGATTTGAATACGACCGAGAATCTCTAACGCTACGGAGGAATCTCTTACTGCACAAATTCCCTGTAATTTTTTTTTATTTGTAAAGGACACTAACAATTTCCTCCTGACTATTGTGTCTCACAATTCCGCTCTCCGTACTGCACTAAAATTTTTAATTCGGGAGCCTTCAGAGACATCCCTTACAAAAATGCCATATATAGATATGAGGAATTGGGCATTCATGGCTATATATGACATATATATGTATGTGTTTGTATATGGATATATATTTTCGGGTTGTGTTGAAGGCTGATAATTTAGTACACATAGGTATATATTCATGAAGCGCTTGTACGATATGTTTTGTTTTCATGAAGTGTCTGTTTGATGTATTTTTTATTGGCAGCGAGAACTACGTATATGGATATTTAATTTATTTATCTGGCTCTTTGGTTGTATTGTGTTACTTGTATAGAAACGATGTGCATGCACGCTGAATGCGCATAGGAGTAAGAGCCTCTGTCAAGCAAATTGCCTTTAGCTCCTTACTCCTCTTTCTGTGTAAGACAAAAATAAATTTCAAACTTCAAAAACTTCAAACGTGTCCGTACGTGACCGTATTTACCCAAATCGTGATAGAGGCATATATGACAATAAAAGACCAAGACAAGGAATGCCATGTAAGACTGATACGCATTGGGCAAATACGGCCACATACGGACACGTGCCATATATAGCAATATAGGCGTATAGGGCCATATACGCCACTCGATTCAACCGCCCGGCCAAAACAGATTCAACCGGGCTGCCAAAACCTACCGGACTACTAGCACTGCTAGCACGGGGTCATACACGTTAACATCATACAACGGGGGGAAAAAAAAAAGAACAGGAAACCTCATGCATATTTGAAGCAAAATATATGTACATAACCATGGTATCTGCAGCGTCCATTTAATTAAGAATACACATTTGAGTAGTTTTGCGTTAGTAAATGAAACATGAACGCCTTAGAAACGGTATCGAAAGGGCGCTACGCGTTAAGACGTAGTAATAAAAGGTCCCAATAGATGGCACGAGACCAGGGCGAACGTAGGATATTTTAATTCAGCAAAACCTCCATTGCATCCATCGCGGGAGGAGTGAGAGCGGAGGGGAAGAGCGGGAGGACGAGAGATTCCCAGCACCTCAACGGAAAATTTTCTGCGTATTTTTCTGTGTTGTTCTAACGTATGTTTTCCTGCGTCACTTCCATGACGGAAATTATGTGGCGGCGTCGTGGTGTACCCTGGAATAAAACACTTTGGTATTAAATATATAGAAGAGAGAGAATTATCATAATGGAAGCGCTCCGGAAATTTTGACCGCCTGAGGTTCTTTAACGTGCCCTGACAATGCACAGTACACGGTGCCCTCTAGTTTTCTCGTATCTATCGAAAACTGCTACAGCCGCTGCAGGGTCAGAACTCGCGTCTTTCGGGTAAGCGGTCAAGCACAATTACCACTAATCCACCGCGCCGGGAAGTATTTCCTTCTTACTTACTTTATGGTGAGGTAACCAGCACCTCCTTACCTGACGGCTGGTCGATGGCGTTAGGAGAATCACGATGGCGACCTGTCCGTTGCTAGCCAGCATGCGCCATTAAAATTTCTATTGTGCAACCACACTTCGCGACTTCTGATTGGAGGTAGGACAGCTTTAGAGACGTAGCCGAATGTTCCTGCTGAGTTTAGATCCGGCGACGTCTACTCGCAGGTGAGAAATTTTCGCCTCCAATAGCACTGCAGATAGTACGAGTACGGATGTTCGCGATTATAATATATATATTTTTTGTCGGCACATCCTCCGCAGCAGTTTGCTGAACTTGTGCTTTTATGGCCATCTGCACACCGTAGCTGTGTTCCCTTCGAGCACTATGCGCTAGGTGGTCTCGAAATTAAGCCATGCTTGAAAATTTGTACAACACGACCCATGCTGTCCACAGTATACATGGTCGCAGAAGTAATATCGGCTGCATGAAAGCTGTATGTATTTGGCTGCTCCAGCTGACGAAATAATCAACTGCATAAGTACACGAACAGTAATTTAACAACCATGATCCTCCTCCAACTTTTGCCTTGTCAACATTCTCTCTTCTTCAGCAGTTATGATTTTAGCGATGCAAGAGCGCAGCTTTCTCCGGCAGGCGAGCATCGCGCAGTACCTTGAAAATTTCAGTCTTCTTTTGAAAAGAAATTGAAAGTGATGCGAGATTCTCCGCCACGTTGTTCAGGCGTATTTTAATCGGTAAACATCACAGACGCCTCTGATCACCTTTGTTTTCAGTATACACGCATTTAGCCATTCGTCGTATGTCCCATAAAGTGGCTATTGAAATTTGAACACACGTGGCCTAAGCGGAACCTTATGCGAAACATGAGAAACCTAATCGTTCGCTCATATTTAGGGCCCAGCGATATCAGGCGTGACATTTCCTGCGTTCTCAGGCATTTGCTATTCGAAGGGCAATAATTGCTGTACAACATCACATCGTCAGTAAAAAGTTTCGATGGTATCCTTCCGCTCCTCGTCATATCAACGTACTTGTACTGTTCATTCAGTGAATGATAATTGCCTCCATCTTCTTCATTAACTATACAATCGCCGCGTAGTTTAAGCACGTAGAGTTCCCAGTGGTCCCCTGAGGGCATGTTTATCACATAACTTTGTTTTTGTGTAATTAAGTCGTTGCCTACAATTTTGTTCCCACCATTCAAAAAAAAAAAAAAAAGGGACCCTGAGGTCATGCATTCTGCAGCCGCTAGTTTGTAATTAGTATATCATAATCAAGTATCGCGTCACTAGTTTAACTCGTTATTACGTTGCTTCCACGCAGTGAACAATCTGGGTAGAGATATGTTGGTCACACATTTATGGCCAGCTTGTGGTATGACTGCTAACATCGTTGCGATAACATGCGATTATGTTGATAATGTCGCATGCGATCATCAGTTTCACATAACCGTAGCAGATAAAGACGGCACTAAAAATTGAAAATTGACAGACGTATAATCTCCTGAAACACCGCTGCTAAACTAGCAGAGCCGTGGCTTAGAATGCAAGCTGCCGGACCACCGCTCCTGTCACGTGGGCTCCTAACCGCATTTGGATATGTCAGCACGATCCATACGTGGTTGAATGTCCAACTTTCACAGCCTATGCCAGATTAAGTTCACAATATGCTCGATTGCCACAGGTTGCCGGTGTGAAAAACTGGGTCCCGCGTTCGACTACTGAAGCTTTTGGCTTTCACCTCTACGTGCCTTAAAAGATAGTAGCACTTCGGAATTTTAACAACTCAAGCTTTCGCATTCCTTACGTATCGGTATTGCTGTTCTGTGATTCTTCTTTTTTTCATTTTACGTGGTTATATCTCTACGTTTTACGTACTTCAGCTTTATGTACTTCATACGCGATGTCTTTTTACAATGTCACTTTGGGCACTTTTTCTTGTATACAAAACGAAACAATCATTCTGTAATTGTGCACATTGCGTTTGATGTCCATTTTTACTGACGACGACGAGCAGTGGCTTGTAGCCCCTGCGGTTCTGTAGAATGAACTTTAAAAAATGATTCAAACATCTCAATGCAACAGCTGAGACGCTGTGAAGTATACCGGCCGTTTGAAGTTCAATGGCCGTTGCAGAGGCACGACGTAGACGCATCTGCTAGTGGCGTACATTCGACTGGTTCCTGTCGCTCACTGACTTGTTTGGAAATCACGGGGAATGCACTGCCCAGAGTTGCGAGGCAAGAAAAAAAAAAAAAAAACCTGCCCTGGGCTGCCAGAGCGATCGGAGAGGGCGCCGTCTTGATCGCACGCCCGTCTCGAACGATTGAAGCAGCTTCTCCGAGCGCACCGACCTGTATACGACTGCGGGCTAGCCGAATGTTTTTGCAAGTGCTCGAAAGCGGCTCGACATTAATATTAAGTCCGGAGCCTTACCTGTAAGCGTCGTAGCGGGAGTTCTGCTGGAACGCTCGAGCGTCACCGATCGCGCGGTGGTCCCTTCTGGAACTGTTGCACTTGGAGACGATTTGGGCACCGATGCTCGCTTACTGTCGATATTATTTCTTTCCCGCTGTGTGTGAAGGCGTTCACTCCTTCCGCGCCGCCAGATTCAAAGTCGGTGCCCGCGGAAAATAACTCTAGTACTGGCTGAAAGCCACGCACTGTGACAAGTGGCCTTTATGTTAGCCTACTTGTGTCGGGTACAGCGGGTCGCAGAGCTACTCGGCGACGTTGTTTTATGGACCGTCAGCTGGTCTCCTGCGGGCTTGCCCTAGATTATGGAAATAAGTTGCGGACGTCGCGACAGCAGGTTCACCCTTCCTATAAGCTTAGGATGTTGAAGCCAGATATCCCATGCTCACTTCTGTTTTGTTATTTTACGAGACCCACTCTTTTTCGTAAAGGTGAGTGTGATGGAGGGGGAAGTGAGCGAAATTGTTTGATGGATTTCTCGGATTTTACGTCCCGGAACCACGATTTGATTGAGAGGGACGCCATGGTGGAGGGCTCCGGAAATTTCGACCATCCTGGGGCTCTTTAATGGGGCCCTTTAACACTTTTCTTGCACCCGTTATCATGTGCGTGTTGCGTAGATTACAGGGCGGACAGACGAATGCTACAAGAATAACAGTGATAGGAGCAGGCAGTGCGATGTTATTAAGCATACAAAGCAGCCTACATTCCCATGTCCCTACATTTAAATAAAATAAAAGTTCAAAATACAAGCAAAAGAAAATGCGAACCCTCAACTCAAGGTTCACGGAGTCAGGTGACCGCATTTCACTCTCCACAAGCGTCATAGCGAGAAGTCAATGGAAGTGGCTTTAGGCGCCTACGTAGTTGAAGTTCGCACGCCATGGTTTCCTATTCGCTCCAGTGTAGTGACGACGCCATGGCCATCTCAACAAGCAACGTGGAGCGAGAGCGTGCCGCACTGTCAGGTGTGAGCTTTTCTGACCGCTCCGAAATGTCAGTGTTAGAGCGGGCGCTTCTGCTTCGAACCGAGGCTTAACGCGTCGTTCCGTGTAACGACACTCCATGGCAAGTGGCGTCGTCTTTAAACTCGCCGTCATGACCACTGAGAGGGGCCGGAGAATACGACCATACTGGGCAACGTTTCTTTACGGATTAGGTAGACGCCCAGACGTGGAAGCATACTAGTGGGAATAGGGAATTTTAGCGTGTCCGCTAAACCCGAATGCGCAAAGCACTTTACATAGAGCGGAATACCGGGTGTAAACATTGCATGCGTAAGCACGGCACACAACCCGGAACATATGCCGTCCTCTTCGAATCTTTGGAGGGGTCGTCGCACGGTACGTATCCATCGAGTTGCTAACTGACGACTTTAATTGCTTTAGCTTTGTATGACGAAGCTTCGACGGTAAAGCACCCGTGACAATTCGACACCGTTTATCAGCGCGACACCCAAGTTGTCGAGGCTGTAGGTTTGGCGAGTGGCTGCCGGATTCTCGGAGGACATAGATCACGCGGTTTTGCTTGCTCAGCTTACCACCCACAGCTGGCGCAAGTTGACTGTGACAAACAAGGCTATCCGGTATCCAGTACGCCTTTGCGTATACCGGTTAAGCAGACACGTTCAAATTCCCTTATAGCGCTGCGCGCGATACAAGCCACTTTGAAAGAACGACAAAGTCCACCCAGCGGTTCAGCGCTTCAACGATTCACGAACGTACACAACAGAGATGAAGCAAAGAGATCCTTTCGTATGAATATACGACTCGTGTAAGCAAAAGGCAAGAGGAGAAACATGAGCCAGCGCCTCTATCGCGTTTTATAATTGTGGTGATCTTTCTGCTAAGGCTGCGTCTCGCCACAAATAGTTCTGACGAGCGCCACTACGTGCTGATACGGTCGGCAGCGATGTGATGAGATCATTAAAGGAGTAACTACTATTGGAAGACCGACCGGACCAAACAGCGCCAGCAGACTTTTATGCTGCAGGCAGTCGCCAGAAGAACAGGGATGATGATGGTTATGTACAGACGAGAACGATGAAGTGCGTTAAATGTGCTTACAGAAATTTCCCCCGTCTTCGAAGCGGCAAACGTGGCCGCATTTTACAGATCGTATGACCGACGAATAAAATGTTTCATGCGACAGACGTGAACGATTTTTGTGCTGCGGCGACTGTGGTCGGTGACTGAGTGCAGTGGGGTGACGAGATAGTTCACTGGGGAAGTTTGCTGAAGAACGACGTATGGGCCAATATACCGGTGAAGAAATTCCTCGCATAGTCCAGATGTTCGAAACGGAGTCCGTATAGTAGTCCTTGATCTCCAGAATTGAAGGCGAAGTCGCGGCGTTTACTGTCGCAGTGACGTTTCCGTTCTTCCTGGGTAGCTTCCGTGTTGCGACGAGCAATTTCACGGCAATGGGCGACCCGAGCGGCAGACTCTTCTGGCAGTGATGCATTTGGCGGGGCAGGAGCGGAAAGGACTTCTGTATCAAAAACGAAGGAGGCAGTGCGTCCATAGAAAAGGAAGGAAGGGCTGTAGCCGGTGGTTCGTTGTGTGGCAGTATTATAGGCGAAGATGACGAAGGGTAAAATATTATCCCAGTTGCTGTGGTCAGGGTTTATGTACATCGAAATCGTGTCAGATAACATTCGGTGGAAGCATTCAGTGAGGCCGTTGGTTAAGGGTGGTATGTGGAAGTCGTTTTATGCTTGGTATATTTCGCCTGTAATACTTTCTCGAGGATATGGAAAATGAAGTATTTGCCACGGTCACTCGAAAAGAAGCGGCTTGCTCCGTGGCGCAATACGATTAACTGCAAAAAGAAGTCGGCAACCTCAGAAGCGGTCCCAGATCGAAGAGGCGCAGGGTCCGCGTACCTTGTTAAATCGTGAGCCGCAGTAGCGATCCAACGGTGACCGGAAGCTGTTAAGGGCAGTGGATCATATAAATCAATCCCGACGAATTCGAAAGGTGTAGTTGGGCAGGGAAGAGGTTGGAGGAATGTTAGCGAAGCAGCGAAACTCACGGGCACTTGGCTGGTCCGGGTTTGTCTCGGCGCACCCGCATTTCTTCGTGGTCCGAGGCTTCAGGAAATGCCTCGCGAAGCACTGTGAGGCCCAGCGAACGCTTCTTGGTTTGTGCACGCCGCGGTGGTGTAGTGATGACGGTACTCGGCTGCCACCCCAAAAACGTGGGTTCGATCCCGGTCGCGGCGGTCGCATTTTCGATGGATGCGAAAATTCCAGAGGCCCGTGTGCTGTTCGCTGTCAGTGCTCGCCGGCACCCCTGGTGGTCGAAATTTCCAGAGCCCTCTACTACGGCCATAGAGTTTCTCTATTACTACGGCTTTTCTCTCCTTCCTATCTCTTTCACTTCCTTTCCCCCACCCCCACGGACGCTTAGCCGTGCTGGCCGTGCTCCCCACATGAGCTGCAGAAATTGGCGTCCTTTCCTAACCGAACCACAATCATCATAGCTTTGCGCCGTGAGGAGACGCATGCTCTCGTGGCGCGAAGCGATGCACAGACCAGCGCCTCCTCTAAAAAAATTACAGCATATCCACGGAGTGAATGATGATGAGTGGGCGAAGCTCGGGATGTGCATCGTAGATCGTGCCGAGTTACGGATTAATTTAGTTAACGCGCATGCTACGAATCCTCACGGTTCAACTATGCACAATACACAAGTGAAATCTCCCACCGACACTTCATTGCAAGTCAAGATCCAGTATATATATATATATATATATATATATATATATATATACAGAGGTCGGGTAGTCCTCAAATGACTGCCCCCAGCAGACGCTTCTGAAACGGATCAAGGACGGCTCCCAACTTCCACAAAGTTAGCTGGTTTTCCTCTTTTTCTGAGACGTTCCGTCCAAGAGTGCAGCGCCATTTTGTGGCGAGTTTCGTGCAGAACTCTTCAGAACATGTTTTTACTAAATTAGCGCTGCGCTTGGGTAACATAGACAAAACAGCTTTGGCCTGATCGCTTTTACCGATCATCGCCGAAAGCTCCCCGACAATCTGCTGCAGCTTCACGTTTACCAGGGTGATCAAAGCTGGGCATCAAAAGCTTCCCACTTCAAGCGTTTTCTGGGCTTCCAAAAGTGGGCCGAGTGCATCTCTCATCAAGATTGCCTTCGCAATAAACAACTTCTTTTTCAGAAAGTATCCCTCGAATAGCTTCCGCTTTGCTGCTATCATGCGAGCTTTCAGCAAGTTCTGTTAACGAGCTCCACATTTCTACGACTACCACAAGTGCCTTGTAGAAGCTTTGCCATCGATTCGGGACAACAGAAGGTGGCTTCTTAATGTCAGGTCCAAAGAGGCCATTAGAAGAACAAATTTCAGTGTACTTTTGGTTAAGCTTGTTAGCGTGCTTAAATAACGCTCCAAACTTGATCACTACGGATCGAACATCAGACATGCATGGTAAAGAAATGGCATGGTCAACACTCACATGAATAAGGTGTGCTATATCTTTCACATGCAAGATTTGGATCCCTTCAGCCTGACAGATTTCTCGAACCATCTTTCGCATGTACTCCGCTGAGTCTGTGGCTACTGCCACAACGTCTTTCCACGTCTTGCCAACCGTCAGGAGTGCCTTGCTAACTGCGCTGGCCACCGTGTAACTGTTCGATGCATTTACCCTGTCGACGTCGACCAGAACAACGTGCTTCTTCACGTTTTTCTGGCTATAGTAGCACAGGAGAGTGTTGATGGTAGGCACACCAGTGATGTCTGGGGATTCATCGACGATGACGCTCACTTTCACATCTCGCATATCATCGCGGATTTTCTCCATGTCCTTGTCAAAAGCTTCTTTCAGGTATTTCAGCCGAAGTCTTTGTCCTGTTGGCATGGTCTTCGCGGCCTTGCAGTATTTGCGTGCGAAGTCTCCCAGCGGTCCGTCCGCCTGGTGCATGCTTATTCCGCTGTACGCTAGGGCACGAACAAAGTCATGGATAACGCCGTCCGCTTCAGTTTCTTTCGCACGCTGTCTACAGGACATATCAAAAAGCGTCTGCTGAGACGTTCCCGCAGTCTCAGCTTCCTTGGAAGCCGTCTTGAACTTCTTATGACGAGATGACATTAGATGCTCACCGTAATTCGGTCGTAGGGCTTCTTCGCTGGATCGGTGACCATCTCGGTGTTGCAATATTTGCACACTAAAGTGCGGGTGCCTTCACTGTCTTTCGTTGCGATCTGGAGATCTTCATGTTCTTTACACCAGTCATCCAGTGTCTTTCGTTTTCTTCCCATCTCCACGCTGAAGTTTCCGGTGCCGCCTTATGTCCGCGACGGTGGCTTTGCGCTCACAAGACGCGCCTGGTAATGCTAAGTGAGGATGGCGATATGCGTCTCGTCTCGTGTCGCGCGAGAGAGTGAGGGGCGTTCGCGCGGGGTTGGACGCTGGGGGAGGGTATGGCTGGCTTCTTCGTCGCTCAATCTCTCCCCCACCGACTGGTCACCCGTCCCTTCCGCGTGAAATTCTTGGAAGCAGGTGCACATACCCGAGACTAATCTGCAGTGGGCAAAGGGGCAGGTTTCTTTGCTTTTCTTTCACCCTAAATTTGTTCACAATGTACTCGAAGCGTGGCCGGCCTCAAACGTGTTTCCCACTTTCTTCTGCAAGCATTTTTTTAGGGGGGGGGGGGGGGTGCATGTACGCTCTCACGCATGTGCGTGCAGAGGAGAGAGGGGATGTAAAGATTAGAGAGGAGAAAGGGGTGACAAAGGAGACAGGTAGTGGTGAGAAGAGAAGGGGAAGAGCATCAACACGAGTTAGCAGCAACTCACGATTGTGCAGATCGCTACAGGGAGGTTTATTCGGGGAGAAATCGGGTTTAACCCGATTCTCCTGAAACTTGTTCGGGGTGCAAGAATCGGGTAAAATCGGGTTTTACCCGAAAACGAACAACCCTAATTATGACCTGTGTCTGTGTGCGGCAATCGCCTTCGGTCCAAGCCAGCGAAGTTTTCAAGCACTGTCGACGACAACAACGTATTGAGTTGCAACGTCGAGTGGCAACATGTCTCTTATTTTATGTGCGAAGCAGCTTATGGCGGAGTTCAAGACGGTGGTGGTGGTGGTGGTGGTATGCGGCGTGACCACCCTTACTGCGCATGCGCAAACCCTCTCCACACACCTCCTCTCCACCACCCCTCTCCACGTGACGTCGGCGTTGCGTACGACGGGGTTTACTTGCCGACGCTGCCGTTGCGTTTCGGCATGTCGAGCTCGCGTTTCATCCGTGCAGTTTCCCGCCGACGTTGCCGTTTGCGCTGGGCTTCCCTAGCCCGGAGCTCCGTGATCATGACAGTGTACTTGCAACCCCTCTGCAAAGGGAACGTAGAATCGTACCTACAAAGAGCAATGGTGGAATACGACAACGTGTACAAGAACGACCCAATCATCATGGTGTGGGACTTCAACGTGGACATCTACAAGAACTCTTGGATGTTGCAACACATGATAAGCAGGTACTCCATTAACGGAAACACCTAGTCAAACCGATGCAAACGCGGTGTGCACCCCCCGTGCTGCTTCGCATCGCCTCATGGTTCCCTTTAGCGGGAGATGGTGTAATTTTTTTTCTTGCCTCATGGGGTACGATTGAAGGGCACCACACTGTATGGCATACTAAAGCAAATTGCAGACGGCAGAGCACTCGCACCGGTGGAAGGAAATTCTTTCTTTTTTTTAACACTCCGCACTTCACAAAACGCTCCGATACGGCCATTATGTACCAATATAAATACAATAGGATGAAGCAGCTTGTATCGCAGAAAATCCCATGACGGCACCGGCGTCCGTGATAGAAATCATTTCGAACTACCACCGTGTCCCAGACTACCCTACCATCAAGCCAAGGCTCAGGTGCTTTAGTGCACAAAATTGAATTTCTCGAAGTCCATTAGAAAAATTGTAAACTACGACTTGACAAGACGTACACACATAATAGCTCGGACTGTAAGTTTAATGCATCAAAAAACGTCATTCTGTTAAAGAGAAGGCGCTAATAGCAATTATCGTGATATGAGAAAGTGATGCGGACAGGGACATTGGGCCCCATTGGCATCACCAATTGAAAGACAGCTCGGTGAACAGCCTTTAAATGACAGCTCGCTCAAGAGCTACATCTTCCTCCCTCTGCACTTATTGTGCCGCGAGGAATGAGATGATGTCGCGCAGCTTGAGGTGTCGGGAGTGTACTCGCAAGCCGCTGGTAATCCTCTACTCTCCTTGCTGCCATTGTAGATTTTGCTTCAGTGACTTCTTGCTCCTGCCGCCGTTTCTCGAGACCCTATAGATGTGGATGGTGCACTACAGGAAGCGCTGGCCCTACCAAGCTCATTTTGGCACTTCTGGTTCCGGCGGGCGCTCCGCTGTTTCTTTGATAGAGATCTTTTCTCGTCGAGCTTGGCTGTGCTGACACGCAACCGCCGAACAGCGATGGTGCGCAGAAATCGGGACCGTCCCGGCGTTGTCGATAGGGCGGCATCTCCCTGGAGGAGCCCGGAGACGCTTCTGGCGTCAGCTCGTACACGGCTTGTTCAACGGTGTTTGAGACCAGGTGGCCATCCTCGAAACAAAGCGCGGTCGTGAGGCCGTCCCGTATGATGGTGCGCGTCTCCGTGCGCTTACCGTTGACGTAGCACAACAAACTTTCTTGCTGGGTGGGCGGCATGGCCACGAATCGCGCCGAGCTGCCATCTACGCCATAGAGAGACAAGCGCGGTGCCAACGGCAAGTTGTCTGAATCGACGAATAAGTCAGTGCGAAAGGTGCTCCCGGAGTTTTGCTGGTAAAGGGGAAATCCGCCGGTGAGCATCCTGGGACCGCACTGACTGCCATGCATTCCACGGAACACGTCATGGAACGGGTCCCCACAACCGAAGAGCTCGCGGAACAGCTGATCGGGGTCACGATGCGTGGAGGTGAAGGCGCCGTCGGTGTTGTAAGCGTTGGGACCCTGGGACGTCGCAAAATCCGCCTGGTGACCAGTGTCCTTTCCTCCGCGGCCATGAAAATCATCCTGAGGACTCTTAGACCCGCTGGGAGGTACTTCGTAGGGTTCCGAGATCTTCATGAAGCGCGCTTCACCCTCCTCCGCCTTGTTTGGGCTCTTGTCCGGGAGCCGTCCCATTGCTAGCTGACGGTAGGTGAGCAGGATGTCCTCAGGCGACGCGTTGCGGGGCACCTCGAGCAGGCTGCAGTAGGTACGCATGGTTGAGCAAAGCGGGCGACAGTCTGTGGTATAGTTAAGGCAGCAGAATTCCGGAGGGGCTCCGCTAAGTGATTTCGGACGCTGCCGATATGGCTCGCGCCGCCCACTGGATTGGAATGATGGCGCCGCGGTTTCTCCACCTCTTCTTCTTCGCAGGGGCGTAGCGAGAGAGGGGCACAACAGACCACTTCTATATTGTCACAACTGTGGAAAAGACAAGACAGGACCACGATGGGACAAAAAGAACAAGGAACTGTATTCCCAGCAAAATCACAGTCAGCGCAGACGCCAAACTTCGTCTTTTTTCAAAGAGACCGGTGGTCCTTGCTCGTGCTAGCTCCTACTTCGTTTTCCTCGACTACCAAAGTACATTCTCCAAAGCACAGTCGTGACAATATACTATTGTAAAGGCGGAACTTAAGGCTCAACCTTTGTATGATTCCTTAGGCATCTAAATAATAATAATAATAATAATAATAATAATAATAATAATAATAATAATAATAATAATAATAATAATAATAATATTGTGACAACGATGGGCGGAGTGCTTCCCCGTGAAAAAGAAAATTAGCCAAGCTTGCACTAGCGACGCGTGACAGCGAAGCTGATGGGCGCCTGACATGGTTCGAATTTTGTCTCCGGCACACCCGCATTTCGTCGTGGTTCGAGGCTTCGGGAAACACCTCACAAAGCACTGCGAGCTCAGCGTAAAGACGTTCGCGTCGAACCAGAGAGTGTGGGAGACGCGCCACGCTTGGCCTCGGCTTGACGCCGTTTCACCCCTTTGCTATACCAGACTATACATGCTTATGCCTTTTAGGGGCGAAGCACCTTAGGATGGATGGATTGTGGTTCACTTTAGGAAAGGACGCTAATTTCTGAAGCCCATGTCGGGAGCACGGCTAAGCGTCCATAGGGGAAGGAGAAAGGGACTGAAAGGGATAGGAAGTTGAGAAAACCCGTAGTGGAGGGCTCCCGAAATTGACCTCCTTTAACGTGCACTGACAACGCACTGTACACGGACCTCTGGTATTTTCGCCTCCATCGAAAATGCGACCGCCGCGGCCGGGATCGAACCCGCGTATTTTGGGTGGTAGCCGAGTACCTTAACCACTACACCACCGCGGCGGAGCTCCTTAGGGTCGAGGTTGATTGATTGATTGATTGATTGTGGTTAGGAAAGGACGCTAATTTCTGCAGCCCATGTAGGGAGCACGGCTAAGCGTCCGTAGGGGTAGGGGAAAGGGATTGAAAGAGATAGAGAGGAGAGAAAGGCCGTAGTGGAGGGCTCCGGAAATTTAGACCACCTGGGGTTCTTTAACGCGCACTGACAACGAACAGTACATGGGCCTCTGGCATTTTCGCCTGCATCGAAAATGCGACCGCCGCGGCCGGGATCGAACCCATGTATTTTGGGTGGCAGCCGAGTACCATAACCACTACACCACCGCGGCGGACATAGGGTTCAGGCTTGTGTACCGTTGTTTGTCGTAGCCACGCTCGCGCTCGCTTTCGGCGCGTGCCTCCCGGCGTGCGATCTCTCTCTCTTCGACAGCGGCAGTCATGAGTGCAGTAAGACGGTGTGTGTGCATGTGTGGGCCGATACCGGAGGCAGTGCACCAAGACAGTGTCATCTGCTGCCGTAAGTGAGAGCGAACGGCGCGCGTTGACTATGGAAACGCGCTTTCTTCGATGAACGCTTTACCAGCTCGCAAGGAACGAGAACGCGCCCTCGCCCGCGAAGACAACGCTGACGTAGGCAGCGTCTGCTAGCGAGTTTCTTGATTGAAAAAACCGGACTGCTCGCGCTGCACATCCGTTCACCGGCCACACCATAGACATAGGCTCTTGATCTGCAATGCAGCGCCGGTGGGAGATTTCTCTTGTGCTTAGTTGAACCATAAGGATTCGCAGCGTATGCGTTAACTAAATTAATCCGGAACTCGTCACGATCTACTACGTAAAAGCGCAAGAATCTCATAAAGACCAGGAGCAGAAATGACAAAGCGTGTGTAAATATACTCACGCGTTGTCACTCATTTACATCCATGAGTGGGCGATGTCACGGGTGATTTACAGTAACACAGAACGGTCCCCAGCTTCGCCCACTCGTCATGGTTCACTTCGTGGAGATGCGTGGATATTTTTAGGAGGTGCCTGGACGACCCGAGGGGATGCATGCTGTCGTGGCGCAATCGCATAGCTTTGCAAGACTTTGCGCACAGGACATATTGACGAGGATGAAGATGCGGTCAGTGACCACGTCAAGGTGAAAAACACACAGACGGACCCGAAATGTCTGTGTGTTTTTCACCCTGACTTGGTCAGTGACCGCATCTTCATCCTCATCATGATACCTGACCAGACGAACTTTTGTCGAATTCTTGACTCGGACATATTGACGCTATGCGCAAACGTCGACGTCATGTGCGCAAGTGAAGAAAGAAGCAGACGTGCGAACGCCGGACATTGGGCATTCCATAAAGGCAGTGCATGCGAACCTTTGTGTACCAGAGCTTATGGCGATGATACTTTTGCGGCAGGCCGCGCTTTTTACGGTAAGCTAGAAAGTTTGCTGTTAAAGGAAAGCATAATCTTTTATCTGAAAAGCGTCCCCCAAAACGACGCTGATGGCCGAGTCGTAGATAAGCTGTTTTGTTTACTTCCGGTAATATAAAATTGATGCGCTATCACAGACTTGTATGCGTCAATGAGAATAAAATGTACCACATTAGAATTACAGTAACGTCACTCAAATAAAAAATAAGCGATCACAATAACAAATACAGCCTCAAGGGACGTAATCGAAAAATTACTGTAGAGCAACTGATCACTTCCCTATCTTGCTTTTAATACAGCTACTGAATGCTATAGCTCAAATATGCGCATATAGAATGGCATAAATAGGGATGCCAACGCTAAAACGAGTGAAAAAATTCGCTTCCTGCAAGTACGTACCCCAGATTTTTGCAGGCTATGGGTATTTCAGTGGTTCACTCTGCCGCGTGAAATTTGAAAGCGCAGCATGAAATTTGAGAAGGAAGCTTGATATATGTACGCCGCGGTGCCGATTTCAAGTGCGACACATTTTTCGCCGTACCTATCACTTTGACCGTATCTATCTATCTATCTATCTATCTATCTATCTATCTATCTATCTATCTATCTATCTATCTATCTATCTATCTATCTATCTATCTATCTATCTATCTATCTGTCTGTCTGTCTGTCTGTCTGTCTGTCTGTCTGTCTGTCTGTCTGTCTGTCTGTCTGTCTGTCTGTGCATGACGAGCTTCACGTGAATGCTTGCTCTCGAGATCATTAAAACTGTATGGTTGTCATGCGCGCTGCGATTAAAGAAACGCGACCACATGTGGCTATAAATACCCGCCTGGGTAAAGCGCGTACGCGCCACAGGTGATTGAACGTTAATATTGGAGCTTTCTTTTTGTTTAAATGTGACAACATGGGAATTGAGGTCTATAGGCTACGTTGGAGCCGGCTATCCCATCATCATGATATTGAAGCTGAGAACAAGAAACACACATACAGAAAAGAAAAACAGGAAGTAAGGATAAAAGCATAAGAAAAAAGATAGGAGTATGTACAAACTCCGTACAAGCATGATGAGTAGCGTGTAAGGAATACCTCTAAGGGTGGAGTTGAATGCACGCAGAATGGATACACATATTACCGCTGATACAGACCCTACAAATATTTATATGTACTGGCGCACAAAATGCCCATGCGACATGGCAACGCGTAATAAGAAGAGGCAATAATGTCGTTCACTAACAGTTCATTAGGTTTGTGTTCATTAAAAAATCTCGAAGAGCGCTGACTGCACGTCTTTGGCTGTCAGGGTGTGGCCACGGTCCAAGAACTTTACTCACGTGTGAGAGGTCGTCGATCGAATCGGTGCAACCGATCTCTCAGTTGAAAGCTCTGTTCCTTGTACTGCGGGCACTTCATGATGACATGCTCCACTGATGCGTCGGGATTAGAGCTTATGTCAGTCACGAAAATGGACAATGAAATTTTTTGAGAGCACATAATTCACGGATTAAACAATGAGATACCGCTTATACTAGTGCGTGATGTAAACGTAGATATAACAAGCCAGTAATTACCGAAGGGCCGTGGTGGTTAAGAATCGAACCAGGGCCATAGCAGCCCCAAGCAGGCACGCTATTCGCTCAAGGTAGACGGTAGGCTGGGTTTATATGTATATACATATATAATCAAGAAATTTGCAGCAGTGTGCAATGTACGTTAACCGATAAAAACTTTATTCCTAACGCTTCGGCAGGAGGACCAGAACACAAGTGCAAAGGCAGAATTATTCAAAGAGGCAAACCAACAAACAAGTATACAAATAAACGAATAAACAATTGCTAACGTGGGTGGCTCAAAGGGAAGGAGGCAGACGACATGAAGAGAGGGCAAAAACGATCTAGATAACGAAGACCCTGGAGGCGCAACGGCTGGTTCTTTAATCGTTGCCACGTGTGAACTGCGCATGCGCAAACCCTCTCCACACACCTCCTATCCACGTGACGTCGGCGTTGCGTATGGCGGGGATTGCTTGCCGTCGCTGCCGTTGCGTTTCGGCATGTCGAGCTCGCGTTTCATCCATAGCAGTTTCCCGCCGACGTTGCCGTTTGCGCTGGGCTTCCCTAGCCCGGAGCTCCGTGATCATGACAGTGTACTTGGAACCCAACTTCTGCAAAGGGAACGTAGAATTGTACCTACAAAGGCAATGGTGGAATACGACAACGTGTACAAGAACGACCCATTCATCATGGTGGGAGACTTCAACGTGGACATCTACGAGAACTCCTGGATAGTGCAACACATGATAAGCAGGTGCTCCATTAACGGGAACGCCTAGTCAAACCGATGCAAACGCGGCGTGCACCCCCCGTGCTGCTTCGCATCGCCTCATGGTTCCCTTTAGCGGGAGATGGTGCAATTTTTTATTTTTACATGCTTACTTTACTGCATCGTATCGCTTACAGTAGTGACGTATTGGGTCGTGGTGGACCCCGGTGTAAAACATTTCCGCGTTAAAAAGTGACGCACACATAAAACGTCGCTTGACACCATCGTAGACCCGTTTGTAGCAGAATGAGATGGGCAAATCCATATGGATTTCTCAGAAATCAAAGCCTCTTAGCTGACGAAAAATTCGTGCCGGCCTGGGGTCGGAACTTAGGATCAACGCCTTTCCGGTGCGGTCGCTCATGTCCTTGTGATTCGAATTTTCGATGAATTCGCCCTCGCCAAGCGAAATGCTGGCCTCCTGGTTGGCTGACAATGGGCAGCAACCCCAAACCTGGACTCCAGACGAGGATGAATTTTCTGTGGCCTGAGAAGCTTAAACGTCTGAGAAATCCCGTACGAATTTACTCGTTTTTGGTACAAACGGTTGAATTCTAATACTTCCTTGCACAATCGTACTCGACCTTGACTAATTAGGCAAGGCTCATTTGCCATGCCCTTTCGATCTCTTTCAGCCTTGCTTCGATTTTCCCTGCGTCTCTGGATTAGAGTTAGCGCTACAGAGAAATGCCAGAGAAATGCCCTGCCAGAGAAATGAGTGAAGGTGGTCTGCTCCGAACTGACATGCGCCGGGCAATTTTGTTGGCGGGGGACATCTCTTTTACATCACTGCAGCTTCTGTCTTCCACGACGTCTGTTGCCTGACACGTAAAGTAGACCGCAGCATGTACTACCACTCGTAATTGAAGAACTTTACTTTGCACACGTGCGAGCGTAACGGGAAGGCAAGCCCTGGCTTCTACCAGCTGCACACTTTCAATTTACAAGCGCAGCTTCCAATCAAGCGCAGGTTTTCATATAAACTCGCAAATGCGGTCTTCTCCGTGACAGGTATAGATAAAAACGCTTATTCTTCTCCGGCAAGTTAATAGGGTTCGCTTCACCTATCCTATAGGCTACGAGCCGCTGACTCTGAACACCTGTGATTCAGTTTTGTAAGTTTATCGTTAACAAATGGGTCCTGGGCATAAACGAGAGTTAAAAGATGCACGGAGACGGAAAATCATTTTTGTAGTAATCCCGGCCCTCCGACGCTGAATACCGGTTTGTTTAATCGCGTCGGTATAGTAGAAATAGAGCAGCTGTACGCTTGGACAGTCCGAGTTGCCCACCTGCCATCGTCCAAGAAAGCATGGGTCTGCACCGCATTATCCTCGCTTGCGTATTCCTTTCGATGAACTATGTAGTGCACTGCAAATTAGGACCCCCAGGAGGACCGCGGAAGCTGCACCACGACGTGACGGATGCAATGCAGGTCGTATTTTCTTTACTGCGTTCTTTGGGTTAGGCCTTCGTTCACAATACAGCTACTGCCCACCACGGTGGTCTAGTGGCTATGGTACTCGGCTACTGATCCGAGGGTCGCGGGATCGAATCCCGGCCGCTGCGGCTGCATTTCGATGAAGGCGAAATGTCGAGGCCCGCGCACTGTGCGATGTCAGTGCACGTTAAAGAACCCCAGGTGGTCGAAATTTCCGGAGCCCTCCACTACGGCGTCTCTCATAATCAGGTCGTGGTTTTGGGACGTTAAATCCCACTAATTCATACAATACAGCTGCTAACCGTATTGACAGTGGTGAAGTAGTTATAGGGTTGTTAACGTGGCTCAGAAGCTGCCCGGTAATTTTAAATAACTAGACAATGAACGATGTGTTCAAACCGCAAATGAAACGGGTTGCCGCTTCGTGCAGCGCATGTGATAACGTCACAGCCTCTCCTGGCGGTAATGTAAACGTAGTACGTATTTTGTTGGTATCGGAAAAGTGATAGTGGCGATGCGATCCAACGATGCATCGCTCTGTGCCAGCTATTTTGCAAACGAAGTTGTTGTTATGTGGGGTTTAACGTCTCAAAAGCAGGTCTGATTATGAGAGACACCGTAGTGGAGGGCTCCGGAAATTTCGACCACCTGGGGTTCTTTAACGTGCACTGACATCGCACAGCACACGGGCCTCAACATTTCGCCTCCATCGAAATGCAGCCGCCGCAGCTGGGATTCGATCCCGCGACCCTCGGATCAGCAGCCGAGTACCATAGCCACTAGACCACCGTGGCGGGGCTGCAAGCGAAGTTGACAGCGACTATACCGTGGCGATAATTTTAGCCCTGAATTGTCGTTTGAGTTTGATCGCCTGTTCGGGTAGGTAGTGATATGGGCTTTGACATCGCCGGAACAGTGCTGCCCACATTCAAAGGTGTCATATGAGAACCTGATAAAAGGATATGCAATTCTTTTTCCGGAAAACGATATGGTTTGCAGCCGTATATAGCTTGATATATATTATTACGCTATCTAGTAGAACGTGTATTGAAATTTTCATTGAGATTTATTGACATTTAGCATTTAGACAACGTAGTAATAAGGCACACTGAGGAACACACGTTAAATTAACACGTTCTGTGTGAGCATCGAACTTTTTTTTTTATGTTTGACGCTCGTAAGCGTACGCACGGAAACCTCTACGATGAAAATATTATTCGTGAAAGGACCTTCATATATACGTAAGAATCAACGCCAACGAAAGGCTAATATCATGTTTATTACCACCCGGACCCGCTAATATTTCGTACTTCCACTCCATTAACTGCATCCGGCACTTTAATTTTACTGTTGCGGACCTGATGTCATAGCAGCCCAAGGTCCCACGCTCAGCGCAGTATCTCTTGGGATCTTGAACACAAGAAAATGCGGCGAGCAAGCTCGTTCGCTGCGCGTCTATAAACCGAGTTGAAATATTTTCCGCATCTCACAGGCCCTCGGCATGGGCCAGCATGCTCTAGCTGTTTACGGGCCCGCCATGTCCGCCGTTCCTGATGTCTGCTCTCACGCAGAAGGAAAAAGCAGGGCCGCTGTTGCCCTTGACGCACTACGCACACTGCTACATGATATATATATATATATATATATATATATATATATATATATATATATATATATATATATATATATATATATATATATATATGATTCAAACGACTATACGTGTAACGGTTCGACCTAAGATGCGACCTAGAGTACTAGAGGTTACAGATTCGACTACACCATCCGCCCCCTCTTTTTGTCTGTTATATGCACTAAAAGATAAAGAAGGTAACGTTGTCAAAAACCTCAAAGAAATAGTATTTGCTATTTCTTTGAGGTTTTTGACAAGGTAGAAGAAGGTTTCTACACCGATCTGTACAGCTCTCAGACAGACCATACAACCTTAGTGGAAATCAGATCGGAGGAGGACACATATATATTCCATGTATAACCACTGAAAAAGTCAGGAAAGCCGTCAAAGGCATGTCCCGCGGTAGAGGAGCAAGTGAAGACGGCATGACAGCAGACTTAACCAAAGATGGAGGAGACATCATATTTGAAAAACTTGCGTCGCTCTTCACGACTTGTATCAAGACATCTAGTGTACCGCTCAGCTGGAAAAACGCTAATGTAATCCTAATACACAAGAAAGGTGAGATAAAGAAGTTAAAGAATTACAAGCCTGTTAGTCTACGCCCAGTAATATACAAGCTATTTACGAAAGTAATTTCAGCTAGGATAAGAGAAACACTCGACTTCAACCAACCAAGAGAACAAGCTGCTTTTAGGAAAGGTTACTGAACAATGGACCACTGCCAGCTCTAATCATTGAGAAGTTCGCTGAATATAACAAACTTCTTTATGTGGGCTTTATAGACTACGAGAAAGCGTTTGATTCCATAGAAATACAAGCAGTTCTAGAAGCTTTGCGTGAACAAGGTGTACCTGACGTATACGTGCAAACCGTATGTAACATCTACAAAGATTGCACAGCCACACTTCTCGTAGATGAAAAGAGCAGAAAGATTCCAATCAAGAGAGGAGTCAGACAGGGAGATACAGTATCCCCGATGTTATTCACTGCATGCCTAGAAGAAGTGTTCAAACGTCTGGACTGGGAAGAAGAGGGAATTGGAATAGACGGAGAATATCTCAGCAATTTAAGGTTTGCAGACTACATTGTGCTCTTTAGCAATGGCGGTGACGAATTACAAAATATGATTGAGGAGCTAAACCGGGAAAGTCTTAAAATAGGACTGAAAATGAATAGGCAAAAGACTAAAATTATGCTCAACAGTCTAGCTAGGGAACAGGAATTTAAAATTAACAATGAGCCCTTAGAATGCGTGAACGAATGCGTATATCTGGGGCAGTAGTAAACAGGGACGCCTAAGAATAAAAGAAAGTTCACCGTAGAATAAGAATGGGATTGAGCGCATTCAGGAGACATTCCCAAATCATGACTGGAAACTTGCCACTGTCGCCGAAGCGAAAAGTATCCAATCACTGCATTCTTCCAGTGCTAACGTATGGTGTAGAAACATGGAGGTTCACAAAAATCTAGAGATTCAATTAAAGAGCACGCAGCATGCAATGGATAGAAAAAGATAGGTGCAACGCTAAGAGACGAAAAACGAGCGGAGTGGATCAGAGAACAGACAGGAGTAGGTGATATTCTTATGCCAATTAAAAGAAAAAAAGTGGACCTGTGAAGGGCATATCATGCGGAGGACAGATAAGAGATGGACAGTAAGAGCGACGGAATGGGTGCCAAGAGAAAGAGAACGTAACAGAGGCAGGCAAAAGGTTAGATCGGGCGATGAAATTAAGAAGTTCGCGGGCATAGAGTGGAAACAATTCACTCAGGATAGGGTAAATTGGAAATCGTTGGGAGAGGCCTTCGTCCTGCAGTGGACTTAACAATAGGCTGGGTTTTGGGACGTACGACCGCAGAAATAAATCAGCGCATTATTTTTTTTTTCCTTTTCCCGTTGTGTCGTCCCTTTTCCTAATTCTCAAGTGCGCTTCTCTGCACTTCGAATCTGCCCCAGAAATTGCGGCGGCCACCTGTTGATGACTGAAACGAGGACAAAGTTCTTACTGCACTTATGACTTAACTCTTTCAACTTCTCACATCTTGGCCAATCCCCCAGGGTGGGTATGTGCCAGAATTGAGGACATCAACAACAACTTTCTGGGGCCCGTCTTTTTGCGCAATCACTGGCGCTGGGCATAAATTTCCACGTCACAGCGCAAACAAAGGACGTGTGTACAAGGTGTTTTGATGAATTCCTCCGGCACCGTTAGTTGAGGGAACCGCGTCGCAAGTAGGCTAGCTTAGTAGTTCTCAAAGCGGTACCGTTATTACAATTGTTACGCGTTTAGTGAGCCGCCCTTCGTGTACACGCCCATTCTGGTGCATTAGAGAATAATGGGCACATTCGCTCATTCGACTCAATGGCATCATGACGTGAAATGCCTTCCTTTTACGGTCTCTTCTTATTGACATAGCAATCTGATGGCGCAGTAGAGGCTTTGCTACTGTGTCATGTATTATATATGAACGCGTCTCACGGTAAGGAACACATAATGTTGTGACAACGTGGCGGAGGGGCTTACTCTATATAGTGTTGCGAGGAAGGTAGCACAGGGGCCCACTCTGTATGCAGGACAAGGGCGAAGGCAACGAACCGATCGGACAAGACTCGGGTCCGCCATTAGTGTTGGCTGGCAATTGCCTCTGTACTTATTGTAAACACACGTAATCCCCGTGACATTTGTGGTGGAGGCGATGGTGATCGAGCTGACCATATATAAGTAGTACACAACATATGAAATCTGTGCTTATTTGTCACGCGGAACAACAGCCGCATCAATTATAGAGGATTTATATTACTTTCTAATGCCTCCAAAATTTTTCTAGCCACGGCATTGCCACTCTTACCCTGAACTGTTGATTGATTTCTGGGGTATTACGTCCAAGAACCAGCTATAGTGCCAGAGACGCTGTAGTGAAGGCCTCTGAAGATTTGTACCGCCTGAGGTTCCCTAACGTGGACTGACACGGGCCTCAAGATTTCGCATCCGTCGGAATGCAGCCACCGCAGCCGGGATTCAATACCGCGAATTCTGTATCAGCAGCCGAGTACCACATCCACTAGACCACCGTGGCGTGTGTTACCCAGAACTGTATGCTACTCTGCCAACTCTTTTTTTACCGACACTATCTGCACTTCTTCGTAGTTCGGAAAATATTTGCTGAGAGCCCCGTGACGGTGATCAAGTGGCACTTGGCTACTGATGAAAAGGTCGCCGGATCGAATCTCAGCCGCGGCGGCTGCATTTCGATGGAGGCAAAATGTTCAGGCCCGTGTACTTTGCGATGTCAGCGCACGTTAAAGAATGTCACTTGGTTGAAATCTCCGTAGACCTCCCGCACAATGTCTCTCCTAATCTTATCGTGGCTTGGGGGCGTCAAACTCCAGTACCTTATAAATAATTATCACATTAACTCTTTGTTGAGTGCACCCTTTGGCAGGCACTTACCATATCTCACTCCACGGTTGACTGCTTTTCCTTACCTGGCCGTTATTCGTTGCTGACATGCTAAATTTCTGTCTCTCTCGTGCTCCGTGCGTAACCTAGCATATGCGTATAAGTACTGGCATACTTTCCAATTCTGGAGGATTCGCCGAGAATCCCCAGGACTCCGGAAAATCCCCTAATTCTGGGGGATTCGCCGAGAGGATTCGCCGAGCGGCCGTGGCTATGCTGCACCTTGCAAGAGGTGGGCGGAGCTAAGCGCAAGTAAGGTGCAACGAAGCTGCATCACAGCCCATGCGCAGCTAGCTGTAGTTAAAGTCCCTAGATATTTTTTTTTTCGTTTTTTAAGTAGCGAAAGCTTTGACGTGCCGCTGGCGCACTTGATTGGTCGGCGTTGCTTTTGGCAGCCATGTTCTTCCTGGAGTTTATGCGCGCGCGTGCTCCGCTCCACATGTTTAGGAAGAACATGACTGCCGACGCGGGCTTTGAGCGAGAGGGCAGGCAGAGGAGGTAGTTGTCGCTACTTAAAAACGAAAAACAGATATGGGATTTTAGCTGTAGTCATGCCGAGTCGCGCATATACTCTGTTTCAGTAGTTCCACGCAGCGCTGTTGAAGGTACAGGCATCTTCGGCAAATCTGGAGGGCGAACACCTATTAAACCTGTCCTTCCGCTTCATGGCATCCGCCAACGGCGGGCGCTGCAATGGCAGCGGCTGCCTTGAAAGGAGGAGAAGGAGAGATGTAAGGCTTCGCAAGAATTCTGCGCTCCATGGTTTCGTAGCCTTGGCTTTGCTGCACGGAGCTAGCGAAACGGAGTGTAAGTCTCGCTGAACGGGTGCGGCGCAGCTGTGGCATTAGCGGTTGCTATAGGCAACACGCCGCACTCCGGGGCGGTTTGCTGCGGGCACAGTTCTAACGTTCGGCTTGAGCAGCTTCACTGTTAAACAGTGTATATTGCGTTGAAGAATGGGGCTGAAATCAAGTGCCCCCTGCTTATGGAGGGTGTTTATACATATATTGTTTTCTTGCAGAGTATCATAAGCTTTGAGTACGCTGTAGCAATTTCGGACTCGACGAATGACACCTACTTCCAGTGCGTCTACGCTAACAGAACAGAAGTGGATGTTGAAGCCCTTACTGCGACTTACGTGTGGACCTTTCCTAGTGTTGGGTATGCGTTTCTATTTTCACTTGCTCTTGAAAAACAAGCATATAGGCGTTTTCATAATGAGGGCCGCTATATTACATTAGGATTACCTTGGAGGCTACATTTGAACCAGCTGGTTGAGAAATACTCTGAAGTTTATATCCCTGAGAGATTTCAGCGAGGCTTACAAATACGATATGTAGTACAGTCGCCCATTTCTTTAACCTTAACACGCGAGTATCGATCACCGAGCTGAAAAGCACCAAAAAACGGAGCGCAGCAACGAAATGAACGAAAAAAAAAGTACACCACCTCCCCGAAGGGGACCATGGGGTGATGCGGAGCATCGCTGGGAGTTTCAACGGTGCATTTAACGGCGGTGTTTACAGGTTTGCAGTGTTTTTGGTGTTACCTTTGCGGTGAACCTTGCGTGTTATTACGTTGTTAACTTGGTTCGTTACCACGCATCGCGTGACCGTTGTTAGAGTGTGGGTTGATGCTGATGCGTACATGCGTCAACCCACTCGCTGACGGAACTGTTGCTTCCATTACACAACACCACCAACTTCTTTCGTCGGAGAAGGAGGAGATACTACTGAAGCGAAGCGCGCGCGCACTCTCTACCCACTTTATTTATTGCAGCAGCTGTTGGAGAGAGGGAAGGGAGCGGAGAGTCGCTCATGCGTAGTGTGAGTGCGGACGCCGGTTGACGCGTGACATACCCGCGAGCAAGAGATACTCCGCATCTGAAATTGGGGGACCCTTAAGCTTCGCCTTTAAGAGTTGAACGTGATAGCGAAATCCGGCCCCTAGTGTGCACTTCAACCACTCGGTGCATACTTATTAATGTGTGTTGTTACACACACGCGCAGACACAGACACACACACACGCGCGCGCGCGTCGGATCTATAGTAAAGGTAGAGGTTTTCGATCTATTTAACAACACTTCTATATCAACTTCACGAAAATTTTGTACAGTGTTGTAGCCACATGGTCTGTATTATGAACTGCGCGTAGGCGTGACACTTTTATTCGTAAATGGTCACATTCTGTCGTCCTTCGTGCGTTAACTATCTGGCAGCTGTTCGATTTGTTGTTCTGAAGACCTCATCCGTCCAACCGCAACAAGCATCGCCTTATGGTCGGTGAAATGGCAACTGCAGTACTTCACTTCTTTAATGGTGTCGTGAGAATGAAATGCTGATAAAGTGGATGCAGAGCATCCGACGAGACCGCATATAGGCTCTGCTGTAGTCGCATGGCCTCCGAGATGGCGGGCACGCTCGCCGTCTCGGAGGCCATGGTAGTCGATACATTGCTTGATATGTCTTGCGCTAGATGGACATAGTTGTCCATTTTTGGAGCTGCTATTTTTCGCTCACGGACGATTTCTCGCTCACAAGAGACGCGTGGAGACCCCGACACCGACGGCGGTATTTCTGCGGAACGAGCTCTCTAACGCTATCGCGTTAATACATGAGTGCACATTATGAGCAGGCTTGGGGAGCTGTCCTCTGCTATAAGCTGTTCCGGTAACCGGGCACCACATCCGCTTCTTTTGAGCAGCATTATCGTCATCCCTTCCTCTTTTTTAACACGAAAGTGCTTTAAGCCGGGGTCCACCAAGAGATCAGTGACGTACTTCCTGTAACGGAAGTGGCTCTTTGAACGAGTGAACTTAAATTCGCACTGAAAATCTCCACCCAGCCTCGAACCCACCTTCAACCGCGATTTGACGACAGGAGCAAGGTGCTCTATCGATACACCACCGCAACATTGTTCATATGCCGAACAGATGGGCTTTATATGTTTGCTATAGCCCTGTGGAAGTTGCATTTAATTGTCGTCCGGTTAAAGCAAAGGCGTTTACTACAATGAACTACGGTGTTTAACAAGCAAAATTACTCTTGAAATAACATCGCCTATCTTACACTGCACTGTTGGTTCGCTTAGGTTCGCTGCGTTGGTACCGCCATCTAGGAACGATAGAACTAACCTGATTCGCTCCGGCACGGCCGGACTCGACTCTCCTCTCCTCCGCGCGGAGGGCGCAGTCGAGTCCGGCCGTGGCGCCGGCGGTCAGCGCTTCGGTAGTGTTCGCGCCTCAACCTCCTCGACCACCTCGACCACCGAGGAAGTTAGGGCCGTGGCGGCGTCGTCTGCGTCGTGACGGCGCGTTCCAGGGGCAAAGTGCGAACGCGGTCGCTGCAAAATTGGTCTTACGTGGCCAGGTGTGTTGAGTTGCGACGCGCACTGCTCCAGGATCGCAAAGACGGCCGTAGACAAGCAAATAATTTTCCTTTCGTTGCAGTGGTCTGTGTTTTCAAAAAACGATCTGCTGACAACCCGTTCGGTTTCTCTTTCAAGGCGTCACCACTTGCGGACGATCGTCGCTTATGGCAGGCTTGCGAAGGGCTCTGGCGCGTGAAGTTCAGTGTTTCCAGAGCAATGTGAGGCGCTGGAAAACTTTCTCTCGTGTACAACTGTCGAGAATACCTGTGCCGTGTCGAGGTACCGCTGATGTCTATATTTAACGTGTTCACATGTTCACAGTACCCAAGCCATCTTCTGCCCCTCGATTCGCCAGATTTCCACTTATACATTCCACAACTTCGCGAGGACATGTTTCGCTTTCGTGTTATACAGGTTCCTGTGACAGAGGGATCAACCACATTTTTTTTTGTTCTAAACGCTGCCATGAAGTTATGAACTGAGGTGCTCGCACTTGCACGTTGCATTTTCTGGTACTTCCCCAGCGGCGTTCAGAAAACAGAACAATTAAAATGGCGGATACAAAAGCAAGTGAAGTCGGGTCCGTTTCGCATGGGAGCCTATCAGAGGAATGCTGCACCGGACTGGTTACTGCTCTCACGCGCATTCATTTCATTGCTGCGCTTCATTTCTCGGCGAATATCAGCTCGCCGGTCGACGCTCATGCGTTCAAAATTAAAAAAAAACAACAAAAAAAAAAACATGGGCGACAGTACACAGTCGAACGCAATTTCAAGGTTATCGCACGTGCGTCGGCCGGCCGTGGGTCCTAAGGCACAAGAGGCCAGCAGATTGGGAATCGTGAAAATCAAGATTTTTCATTCTTCTCTCCCTTGTAGGCTGTTCCGCGCTACACTTACTCCGTGACAAACTCCCCTCGGGCCCCTTCCTTTCTATTTCATTTTTTTTCTTCTTTCCGCTGAGATTAAGCGCAGACGGGATAGCATCTTCGCGGACGGGGACGGGGGTGATTGCTGCTTAAGGAATAGCAAAATGAGGGTGGAAAGCTAGCCCGATACCTCCCTCTCCTCAAAAGAGCATTCAGGGCCGTGGCGCCTGTCGTCGTCAACGCTCGCGTTATAACCTTGAGATCGCGCTCGACTGTATACATGTCCTTTAATGGGGTGGTGCGACATTGCTTGAACACAGTCGGAAAACGATGCCAATTATTTGTGGGGGCTCTTAAGAACATGTGAGCCAAATATTACTAACGCGATAGCGTAAGGAGGAGGAGGAGGAAAGAACTTTAATAAGAAAACAAAAATTAAAGGCAGTTCAGGGTGGGGCCCTCAGTCCAGGGCTCCACTGGCTCTTGCGGCTCGCTGGGCTTGGTCCAGGAGGGCCAGTTGGCTCTCCCGGTCCTCGCTTGCGAGCAGTGCCTCCCACTGCCGAATGAAGTCTGCTACCCTCAGAAGGGGTGAGTTGATGTTTTTTGGTCTAGCCGCACATTCCCACGTGATGTGGGCTAGCGTTGGTTTTTCGCCACACCACGGACAGGTGTTTTTGTAACAGGCTCGGTGCATCTTGCAGAGAAGGTTGAGGTGCGGGTATGAATTGGTCTGTAAGCGTAAGAGAATCGCGGAAATTACGATGTCGACGTCGTTGGTTGTGAGCGGAAAATCGGCGCTGTCCGTGAGGAAAGACTCGAGGTGTAGGCGCGCAATCGGGCAAGCGGCTCACTTTGTGAACGCTCGCTTTGGCGTCGTCTCCTGGGGCCCTATTCTGAGATGTCACCAAAAGCGATAATATCGCTGGTGACGTAACTGCGTCGCCTTTTGATTATCCTGCGGTGGTGATTGGCTGGTTACACAAACCGGGAATATTTAACAAGTCAATCACAGCGCAGGAGACAGCAAAGGCGATACTATCGCCTCTGGCGACGCATTTCAGAATACGGCCAAGCGCCAGGCGAACTACGGTACCTTCTTCATCGGCGAGTTTTGATGGCGCATTGCCACCTTCACCTTGTACTTTGCACATTACATTGCAGTAATTCCCAATGCCAACTTCATGAGTAGCAACATAAAATAACAAGTAATTCTCACTTTCTGCCAAGTGCTGTCGTGATAGTTACGTGGCTGAAGTTCATGACAAGCGGAAGAGATGGCGATGAGAATGCGGCGAGCCATCGCTATCGCGTTCAACTCTTAAGGCTCCCACATTTTTTGCACGGCACGTGCCCAGGGGACTTTCAGTTCGGTTTCAAATACAACTGGGATCGCCCTCTCTTCTTCAAGAAACGACGTCACAGGGGACATCGACTATGCAGGTGGGCTTTTCTTGGAACACATACATTTTTCTTCATTTGTTGCGCTCAAAACGAACGAAGCATGACTGTGGACGTCTCCGCGATCGTCAAATTAACAGCGCTACAGTTCTGACACAGACGATGTATTCGGTGCTCTCTGTGAATTCATTTTTTGAAAGAACAGCAAGTGGTGTCCAGCTGCATCCGACAAGAAATGGCAAACGCCCAGGTCCGTGCACTGCATTGTTGCTTTGCTTACGTGTTCACGTTACGCTCGCCGGCTGGTCGGCACAATTTTCTGATTACGTTGAAGGAGCGCTGCAGGGTTCCATTAATGTATACTATAAATATGATTGAGTACATACGCGTAGTAACAAATGGCAGCAAGTACCGACAAGCTTCTATAGCGGTGAAATCTATGTACACTAGGCAGGCAATGTGCTTGGACCGTGTTACTCGTCTTGAGATCTCTCAAAGGGACCGCAAGGTCGCTGGCAGCAATTAGTGGCCTTTGCAGGTTCCAAGGTCCATTTCACAGATGAAGCGCTGTGGAAGTTTGGTAGAATTACATTCTGGTAAACCTCGTGCTCGAATGCTTTTAGTAGTCTTTAATTTCCTCGCCTGATGGTGCGGTAGTGGCCAGGCATATAGGGCTTATTGCATCGCGAAAAACTTGATATAATAGTTTGCCGGGAGTAGCGTTGACGGCACATTGACAAATCAGGTCAGTCGAGAAAATCAGGAGGACGGTTAATTGTGCGAAGCTGATTTCAATAAGGAAATGACATAAATATTACTAAACTATACCACACGGCTGATTGCCGGCAAGGTGAGCGGACACAAGAACTGGAGCAACTTGTATTTACGCCGCTATACTTCTCTATAGAAGACTTTCTATTGACCGCAGCCTATGTGTCAATTCGAAGAGGTGGGGCTTGTTTTATCACGAACCACGAGTCTGTGGTTCAGAACCCCTGTACGTCGATCGCACGCTTTGTTTTTCGTAATGGTGTGATAGGGACCCTACATTGACTTAGCATCTCGACAATATACCTTGAAGCAGGGGCGTAGCCAGTGTATGAGGGGGTCGGGGGAGAGGAGGGCGGGGGGGTGCTTTTGGCGTCATAATGCCCCCAGAATTTCCTGAGCGCCGCATGACCACATTCTCCCGCTAGTTTCGAACATTTTTGCTACCCGTAATATTTACACACCGCATCGTTTAACGCCCCCGAAAAATATTTCTGGCTTTGAAGGTACGTTTCTTGAAGCGAAGTGCCTTGAAAGGACGTTTCTGTGACCCATATTCGTAAACCCACCTTACCCTTATCTCTTGTTTTCATTATGTTCCCTCTACTTTTGTCATGCTTCATGAACAAATTAGTCCAGTATCTACAAACAAGCCTTATGATAGTATTCCGCACGGATTACCATTTTAGTCTTCTTAAAGTGTCTTAAAGGGACCCTGAAACGGTTTTGACGATTTTATACAAACATGGTGATCCGTCAGAGCGAGTCATTAGCAACATTAGAGGACAGATTTCAGCGCTCTGCGTCAAGTGTGTAATTTATAATAAGGTTTTAAACACGCGCATCGCAAAAGATTGCAGCGGCTCGCCAAAAGGTGTTTTCAAACGCCCCCGCCATCGAACGATGGATGGGGAGGCCGCTGATTGGCCCCTAACCAGTGACGTAACGTAGTTTACAACGCGCTCATGCTCGACCCGAACTGCGCCACCCATGTCCTCTCTTGTGGTCTTCGTTTCAGCCAACGGTATCGTCGCGGCATCTGGCGGCGTACACACGTCGCCGGCGCTCTATTACAGAGGCTAGCACTGCCGAGGCCGGGTACCTCAGTAAAGATATCGCGGCGCTATGTCGCTATGGGGGGCTCGGCAGAGCGGCTGACGCGGGAGGCGCAGTCGTCGCTAGCGCGCACTCCGCAGCTGATCGAGTTGAGGAGGAACAGCAGCGATGAAGAGGAAGGCGACAGAAATAAGCCCATAGCTGCCTTACCGCATGATGCTTCCCTTTATTTATGGCGTGAATAATTTCACAATTGTGCTGCCTAATCAGTGACGCGATGTCAAAAAAAAAAGGAAAAACGTTTCAGGCACCATTTAACGTCACAGGAGCTATAAGGATAAGGTAGGTTTATTAATGAGGGCTTTAGACACCTACTTCTGGTATCGTTGAACCAAATACGCATTCTCGCATTTAGGCCGAGTTCCGCTGACTGACGGAAGTGTTCGACTATTTTGGCTACCATCAAATGACACCGGAACCGGACGCACTTGCTGTTGCTGCTCTCTGGTGCTACAGGCCGCGTGCCTTCTGGTTTCATTCATTTAGGCATGCGACGTACTTGAAGTGGTGTTTAGTTTTAACAGCCCTTACGCAGGCTAGGCCTCAATATTAGAGAATATCAGTGTTACAAGATTATATTAACGCAGTCGGAGGGAACTGTTCATCGGAAGGAAGGAAGGAAGAACTATTTTATGCCAGGTTTCTCGGTAAGTGGATGGGGACCTCAGTCAGTCCAGGGCTACAATGGCCCTTGCAGGTCGGTGGGCTTGGTTGAACAGAGCCAACTGAATCTTTCGATCTCTTCTAGGACAAGTCAGGTTTCCAGGTCTCCCAGTGCCGTCTTCGAGGTGGTGTCCCCAGAAAAGGCGGGAGGGGGGGAGGTTAACTGATTTCCTGCAGCCCCGACTCGCATTTCTACGTAATGTGGGCGAGAGAGAGAGCGAGCGATAACTAAGGACGGGAAGGCAGGGATGTTAACCAGTCAGGAAACCGGCTAGCTAACCTACGCTGGGGGATGGGAAAAGCGGTAGAACAGGAGAGAAGGGGAATGCGAAACCCGCAGGACAGCCCTGCAGTGTCGAAGGCGCTCCGTAAGGCCAAATATATTCCGAAAGAGAGATGGCCGTTTTCCACACCACGGACAGAAGTCCGTGTAATTGCTAGGATTTATGTGATGTTTCCTTTGTAAATAGACCTTTTTCAAGCACCGCAGCGCCACCCGTGGGCGCGCAAGTGCTTCTGGGAAATGTGTGTACATCCAGCCGCCCAGCAGAGCGAAGCCCAGCCTTTCCAAGCGCGTCTTTCGCTCCGAGTAAGTGAGTGACATGGAAGCAAGGCTAAACGCATTTTTTGTGTGTTTTTGTAAGCAGGCGAACAGCTGCACGGGACAATGAAAAAGGAGGGGAGCAAGGGGGTCATTCGCGGGGGTCGGACTGGTCGTACGGGGTGTGCGCTGGCATGTCTCGTCAACGTAGTTTCCCGGAGTCTCGGCAGTGTACGTGCGTTTGCGAGTGACCATGTGCTTGTATCTCCACTCCGCGTGTGCGGAGAACACCGAGGTGTGGACGCTGTATTCCTGTGTACGTGTTTGTGTCGGCATTGCAGTGTGGTCCTACGCAGGCAACTGCAAAACAGCGATGTGTTTGCGACGACGAAGTAGACCAACGGGCAGTGTGTGCTAAACGAACGAACTGTGCGCAGTGCGTGAACGAAGTCTGCTGCGGATATATCTTTCTAGGTACTGTAATTTATTGTTTTCTAATTAAACGAGTACGGTTTTCCATTTACCGCGTGGGTTATTCCGGCTCATTTTGGTACCCCTTCGTGCTTGGTGCGTGTACTTTTCTTCTGTCCCTCCGGGCTCTGTTCCCGCCGCTTGATTCGATCCCTTTTCAATAAAACTTCACTTTAGTAATGCCACATTTTGTTGACAGTGGTCCTTGATGTATGCTAGCTCCGCCGACGAGCCATGTCCAGCTGTGTCGGTGAAATAGCGCACATGCGATCGCGTACACTTTCCTTCGATGCTCTGTAATCTTAACTGCTGCACGATCGAAGAAGAGATTTGCGAGCGCCTAGATGTTCACACGGACTGCTGTGTGAACATGTGTGTGATCTCGTTTTTCTGAAATGTTATGCGTTAACTATCCTGTTGCGTGAACATTTTTATTGCAGTACTGAGACTGAGTGTGTGAATTTTAGATTTTGTGTTTATTTGTCGAGTTTTGTGATTGTTGACATTACGATCATAGCTGTCATGTAAGTGACAAATGTCACTGCTGCAGCTCACGCGATGCAGTTGATCAGTTGTTCTGAAGATGCTGCCCTGAAAATGTTCGAGAGCAAAGCAGAGTATAGCCACGTTGAGCGTGCGCCTGTTTTGTGTAAGTACATCGTTTTCGGACGCGCAAATGTAAATGTTACGCACGTTTCACGATGCGGATGAACAGGCTACGTCGACAGACTGCAATCACCAAACTCGGATTCGATTCTTATCGCGTCGTAGCTTCGATCCCACAGCTGCCACTGCGTCGGGCGCTTGCTTAAACCGAGCTTGCCTCCGCCGATGTACACACATTTCCCATACTGCACTACGCGCTCGCAGTGGCTTCTGGGATAGCTTGAAAAAGGTCTATTAGTGTACTTGTTCGTTCGTATTCGACGTCGAGATCGCGCTTCCTCTTCGGTAAGATCCTTACGTGGATAACTGTCGGGATGTCCTAAATATGTGGTATACGCATGCAGCGAACTACTTTTTTTTTCTGTTTTAGTTTTCAGCAATTAACGAAGCGTTGCTTTTCTATCCAGGGTGACGATACCATTCCACGTGAGGCCAGGAGATGCCCCTGGTACTTTGCTTTTTAGAGTAGGAGACGGTGAGTTCACAGTTCCGGACATTCAACCGTCTAGTTAAATTCAGGCTGATTTTCCCCACGATGAGTTTGCCATCATACAGCGATAATTCAATAAGGTTTATATAATTCTTGTTTTTAAAATTTTTTACATGTTTCCGTGGTTTTTATATTCCATAGCAACATTTAAAGAACACGTGAAATTACTGGAGTGTCATGTGGAACAGTAAACCAGGGCTGCAGCTACTACTTTAATGTCTTCATAGGGAGACAGCGCGCGAGCGATGACTGAGGCCCGAATTCTTTTATTCATGAAAGACCACAGATATACACTTAGCAGACAACGTACTACATCACGCATGGCCAAACAAAATTAGATAATCTTGCTAGTTACTGTTAAAAAGAGAGAGAGGTGAAATAAAGAGAGGGAGGTTGACCAGAGATCTCTGGTTGGCTACCCTGTATTGGGGAAGGAGAATGAATGAGGGAAAGAAGATATTTTGGGGACACATCAACATCATCGTCACTTGTCAGGGCACTGTAACAATCGATTATCAAGCACATCACGATCACGCTGTTTTCTATTGCGCAAAAAAGTCTTCATTTTACCTTAACTTCCCCCAATTTTCGTTAAACGGGTGGAGACGACACTATACATATTTTTTAATTAAATCGCGCGTCACTGTGGAACATGCATTTCTTGTCCTGTTTCTTATGTCAAGGATGTTTCTTTATCTGATGATTTAACTAGCTGTTGTGGGGTTCCAACAGAAATAACGGTTGTTAATGCAGGTTAGCTCGGCATCTGTTATGAAGAAAAATCATTGGGAAAAGAAACAGAATAGGAAATGCATTTTATGTATTATGCATGTTTCGCAGTGACAAGCGATTTAATTACAAAACATGTAGTGTCGCCTCCACTCGTTTAAAGAAAAGAGGGGCATATATAGGGTAACTAAGGACCTTTTTATACGCAATAAATTAGAGCGTGATTGTGATGTGCTCCGATTGATTGCATACCATGACCCAAAATGCGTTTCCTCCTCTACTATCTATCCTATAGCTTAAAATGTCTGCAGAAAGTCCACTTCTCGTAATATACAAAGAATTATAATCTGCGAAACATATCTCGGGGACCTCTCCAGAAAACCTTCGCTGTGGGAGCATATGTAACCACGAGAGGACGTGAGATGTTTGTTGGAATGCTCTAGACGGAGTGATTTTTTCTTTCGAGCACGAATAGAGGACATCGACTTGCCCAACTACGCTAAGCTACACACGGTGCGCATACATCATTGTTGCAGCACGTAGAGAAGCAAAATTAGTTTTGAAATAAAAATGTTTTTTTAACATGTAGTTTAACATGTAGAAATAAAAATGTAGTTTTTTACAAAAATGTTTAGGCTGAACTATCTGAACATGTAATCTCGTAAATTTGCACAGTGTCCTTTCCTTATCTGAAGCGTTCTTGCATTGTGGAACTTGTCGTCTTTGCCGCTTCCATGTCGTTCGGGATCACTGGCCATTGTTTCAAATTTCGCTATCCGCTCGCGTGGAGGGCATCGCAGTCTACAGCGCCATTACGTATTACGCAAAAAAAAAAAAACGCCGTGTGCTGGAGGAGTGTTCACATGTAGCTGGCTCCGACAGCACAGCGAGCATGACCAGCGGAAAGCCAACGCTGTGCAACAGGTACATCTCCTCGCATTGTAATGAAATTACGGTGTAGTGAACCACCACTTGCATCGCCCGCAAATGTCTTTCTAGAATGCCTTAAGGCGGTTCTCGAATGCCTTAAGACGCCCATTGCGGCGGGTGGCAGTAAGGTTTGGTCAGTTTGAACCTTCCAGAGGTATAGCGCATACGTGAACACCAGCGATCACACCAAGCGAATAGGTTCAAGTGCGTACCAACAAATCTTGTGTAATCGCACGTTTGAAGCAAAAGTCAATTGTGGCGTTTATGCGACCAGTGTAGATTTTCCTTTTCGTGAATGATTGGCTTTATCGTGTCAGTTCGTAGAGGAATATTTGTCCTGACTTCTGCTCCTTTCGACATCGTCTATTGCAATTAGTCCTTGGGTAACCGGTGTTGGAATCGATGCAGCGCTCACAGAAACGCGGATATATTACTGCCTAAACATATATCCACAATGATAAATTAACATATAGTTTGCGTTTCGATGCCAGAGCCTTACTGTTTATTGCAGACCCGACAGAACATGAAGGAGTGCTCTACTACACGGACTACAAGACGTGCGTCATTGCAGACATGGAGTACCGAGGGCATCGTAAGGTTTCCTTTTCGAAGTTGTGAATGCCATTGTGAATGCTAAACAACTTTCGAAGGTGGCCCATTGGTCTGCAAGGGAGTAGAGGGCATTGAATGAGGTTCGCAAATAATAAGAAAGGAAGCCGCTATAGGTGCCTAGTGAGCACTTGTTCCAATATTGTGAACGTACGGAGCTCTCAACTTTTGTCCAGAATTTCGTGCTAAAAAAGAAGAAAGAAAGGAATGATTACAGGAAACTCCATTGGAAATCATCACTTGGGAATGAGGTAATGATTGCCTTGCAGTAGTACTACTTTCTTTCGCCATTCATGAAAAAAGTGTACCGACTAAGCAACCTTGCATTCAGTAAAACTGATCAACGAAACTTATAGCTGCTCTACTTGTCAGAACCACAACATAAATAGGAGGTAGGTCATGGTGGAAGGACTCATAAATTTAGAGGGCTCCTAGTATTTTCGCCCTCGCCGAAAATGTGACCGCAGCGGCCGGCATTGAAGCCGCGCCTTGCTATTCAGCAGGATCAACACACCACAATGAAAGATATGCGGAAGAGCAACGCACTGTAGAGAAAAGTGTACGAAAATTAATGATGGTGACACCGGCGATTCTGACTATTCATGTCGTAGGATGACAACGAAATGCCTTGTAAGTGCGCTGGTTGAAAATGAAGAGCTTTATAATGAAGGGTTATCGTCACTGAATGCTGGTTCTTGCGTAATAGCCCGTGCACCAGGCAGTGCCACGTTTCCCCTTGTAGAAAACCACAAAATAAAGACTTAATTTATTAAAGCGGCCCTGAAACACGTTTCCAGCAGAGCAGGAAAACGCCGCCCATCAATCGGGGGGAGGGGGGGGGGGGCTCCCGCGAACGCGTCAGCCAAATATTGTTGCGCTATATATAGCAGGGAACTTGAAAGTCGGTTTCAAAATACACCCGGAAAGCACCAGCTCTTCTTCCAACAAAACACGTCATAAAAGGGAACGGACTGCAAAATGTCTGGTAGAACTACCATTGGTCGATTTCCAGGTGCAGTTTCCGCGGATGCCGCGTGGCGGCGTCACACCACGGCAGTGACTCTGGCGGCAACCTTATCGTCACTGCGGAAGCGCGAGTACGTTCATAGAAAACGTTCAAGGTAATGAGTCGGTGGTGGCGTGTCTTCTTGCTCCTTTTTCACATCTGTGTAACTTCCAGCGCGCTCGTCTGGACGAAAGAAGAGTGAAGCACTTGGACGGTGGAAGTCCCCTGTAACTTGGCGCTGTAACTCGGCTAATACCTAACGGATATTAAAGAAAAGAAAAAAATCTACGGCGGCTGGTTCATGAGGCAGTAAGCACCTTAGGTGGTGTCCCTCTAAGATTACTTGTACAAGTGTTGCAGGGCCCTTTTTAAGAATAAACGAAGTTCTAAGGTATTTGTCAAGAAACAGTGCTGCAAATGAGCGAGAATCTCATTATTGTCCTCCATTCTGGTACATTGATAAGCATGCTGCGGCAGACTTGCGCAAACTTATATGAGAACTCTGACATCGGGGCAACATAGATGGAAACAATGAACAATTTGCTGGAGGCTCCGAACGTGCGGTCGTGTTAGCGTAGGTGACAAACTGTTTATCCGAAAACTTTTCACAGCACTCGAGAACTCAACGCCCATCGAACCTAAAATTATGCGCTAGTGCAAGGACCGTTCTAGCGCAAAATGTACGCAATTGGCATATATTTAGCATCACAATGAAACCTATGTGACCCCGGTTTGTAGATTAATAGTTACACGGGACAGACAGACAGACAGACAGACAGACAGACAGACAGACAGACAGACAGACAGACAGACAGACAGACAGACAGACAGACCGACCGTCCGTCCGTCCAAGACCCCCTGCCACCTCGCAGGCCCCCTGGATCGCTCGTAGCTGGCTCTGACGGTCGGAGCTCATAACAGTGGTAGAAAGCGGTCTCGTCAACTCGATGGACCCTTGAGCTGATTTGTAAGCGGCGGCAGCTCCACATGATATGATTAAAGGTGGATAATTCGCCACAGAGAAAGCACTAAGGAGAAATTCCCATGAAGCTGGCCACACTGGCTGGCGACGGAAAAGTGTCTGTCTGAATTAGGCGCAGGGATATCTCCTGGCCTCTGGAAAGTTATTTGTTCGGAGTGAGGAGAGTTCTCCTGCTTATAGCTCGTAGTGGTTCGGGATCTCATTGAAGGTGGTCAACGGGTCTCCGATCGGCGGCATCTCCATCCCCTGTCCCACACCAGTGGGGGGGTGCAGGGGGCCCGATCGCGAAGGACCCGACGCGCCGGGGCAGCATGCGAGTTCTCGCGCCAGGGCGTGAGCCATTTCGTTGGGGTTGGGGATGCCATTGATGGCCCCACCCAGATGGGCGGGAAACCATACCACGGGAAGGCTCCGAGACATTGGATAGAAAACGTTGTTTGGTCCCGCGCGGGAACGCAGCGGAGAGGCGCGCCCGGCTCAGTCCCACGTCTATACAGTCCGCCAGGCCGAGCCTACCGACCATGTCGCGGGCCCGCTGGACAGGCGTGGGCTGATCCTTGGGAGCGGGATTCTGTAGAAGCATCTCTCGCTCCATCAGTATGAAGCTGGAGCCCAGAGCTTGGCCCAGAGCCGATGATATGTTCTAGTGTGGCGGCTTCGCCAAATGGTGAGCACAGGTGGCTATAGGATGACGTCCCGTTATAGTATATCGTGAAGGAACGCAGGACTGGATACGATCTGGTCTGGAGTGATCGAAGGGAGGTGGCTTGGAGTCTGTTGAGTTCCAAAGGGCTCAGCAAAACTTTTCGAACAGACCCTAAAACCAGTGTCAGTCGCTTGCGGAGGGTCCTGCGAACACGTGAGCGAAATATTGGTGCGCTTCATTCACGAGGGAATTAGCAGTTTGGTTTCAAACACAGCTGGGAATCGCTTGCTCTCCTTTCAACAAATGACGTCAGATGCAGCGCGCACTATGTCGCTTTACTTTTTTTTCTTGTTGTTGTTCAGAGAGAAAGATATGTTTTTTTTTTGTTGAACTGCAAAAGGAACAAATCCGAACTAGAAGAGAGGCTCAGGGGAAGATGGATGCTTGAATAGATGAACAAATCACAAAATACGATTTAGAACAAGGAATGTCGCAGGCTCCTGTGACGTTCCCTGTTCTATATCGTATTTTGCAATTTGTTCATCGAAAGTGAACAAATAAAGCTTTAACAATGGTATTTCTGAGATTATGAAATCGCAACGCTAGTTGCGTACTTCGATGCTCCTTGTGACGTCATATGCTGAAAGAAGAGCAGGCCGTTTACGGCCGTCTTTAAAGCCAAGTTGCAAATTCCTTGGTGCGTTCAGCGCACTAATATTTGGCTTTCATGTTCATAGGAGCCCCCACCACTGATGGACATTCTTTTCAGACTACGTTAAAGAAGTGTTACAGGACCCTTTTAAGGTGCGTACGGTGATAAAATCTGACACACAGTCCGTGATATCGCGTAATCAGTACATAGGCTTGCCGTGTCAGGAAAGAACCGCGAGGCGGCATTGAACAACCGAGACGGTAACATCGCGTAACTGTTACATTTTTGAACAAACGGGTGTTTGATTTAACTCGCATAACAATCTTTACAAATAAATGTCTTTTGTCACCTCAGAGTGTGCTCTGTGGGCTCAGAGAGAAGTAAAGGATTCCGTGCCACAACCATGCATCGACCAGTTTGCGGACACCTGTGGCGCCGAAGTTCCAGCGCACAGTCGGGACCTTTGCCGAGATGGGGAAGGCGACTACTAGTTACGAGGTTCATGACCTCACGCATACAGTATATCATGAAATGGGCTTTGAGCAACAAAAATAAAGAGGCCCTTAGTGCCTTGACATATCTCGTATAATGTGTAATTCTCCGGGGTTTTTTTTTTTGTACGAGATTTGTACAGTCTGAAAGCCTTGCACAAGGCACGAACTATGCACGGTACCGCGTTACCACTACTACAATAGGGTGAAACCTAAGATTCCCACTGACAAGTTAAAAATACCCTTGAGAAATGTGTAGATCACACCTCTCTAAGGTGTGTTGGTGTGGAACCCCCCTTTCCCCCCCCCTCCCCCCGTTTCTCTGCCTCTTTTTTTGGGGCATTAAAACACACTTCACTAGTCTAAAGCATTTAATGCTACTCTCCGTTCCATTTAACTATGAATCATGCAATACCTACCTTCTCACTGGCAGCGACTGTCATATTGGCATGCGTATTCACCCGAGCCGTTTCGACACTGAAAGGAAGGACGCACACTCGTGGCTGGATGTAAATTTTTGTCATATGTTTCGCAGAGTAATGATTCGCAGAGTAATGAGTAAAAATGTAACAACATTTACATCAATGAATTGATGTTTTAAGTCTATGTAGCAAGGAAGTAATGTGATGCAAATGCGTGTACCAATAAAATGCCTCGCGATTTATTTCTTTTCGACATCCTGCACCTTCATTTACCCGCTTCATTCGTTGCGCCAACGGCCGGCGCTTTCGCTCTCATCACTTCGGCTGTCATTCTGTTCATCTGCTGCTGCCACTTTCCCAGCTTCAGTGCACAACTTTCTTAGAGTGCCAAGTTGATATTTTTGTTTCTCTGCCCGAAAACGTGATGACAATGTCTGAAAAGCTGAAGTGTTCGGCTGCTATTTACTGAGATATGTCAGGGAGGAATGGCAACGGGAAGTTTTCGCGGCGGAAGACAGGTAAACATATTTGCTCTTTCATCGTTACGAATAAGTCGGTGCTGTCACTGTCATAACGGCTATCGAACGGACGGAAGGACCTCCTGTCGCTTTTTTGTGATACTTTTTTTAGCTCATGAGCCGATTCATGCTATCACGCGCATATGGAACTTTCGCTTCACTATATCGTAACGGTTGCTGTTAGTTTTTTCCCAAAAGAGTTCAGTTGCTGTTTGCCTAATGTACACCAATACTTGTTGATTTGGCTGTAGAACCTTCTAACGCCCAGTTCTTCCTGGTGACATTACCTCCCTTACACAGTAATGAACACGGTATTAGTCCCACAAGACGTAGCAGTGACCGTTATCGTTCCGAATTGCATGCTGAAGTTACCTGCGCGACGGCGAAGGTGCACCTTGCTTTTAAACCTGTGCTAAAGCAGAATTTTAACTCGGAAGTGTTTTATGCCGGTGTCCACCAACCAATTACTGACGTACTTCCGTCACGGAAGTGGAGGTCTGAGAAGGCGCACACACACTAGACAATGAACACTACCACACGCTAGCATTCGAACCCGCAACCACGCAGGATGCGACGACAGGAGCTGGAAGCTCTGCCGATCACACCACCGACGTATGGAAGATAGGGGGGAGGGGAAGAAGAAACGGTCCTTATATCTTCGTTATAGACTGCTTTACAATTTGGCATAGGACCGTACATGGTCGCGTATAGGACTGTATAGCACTGTATAAGGACTCTGTAGGGCCACTGTGTAAGGTCGCTCTATATAGGGGACTGTGTAGGTACACATATCCACATACGCAATGCGGGTATGCGGTACACGAGACCATATTTTTGTGACGTAAACACCAAGTTTGTGAAGTTATAGATGCTTTGAGCAGTCATGTTGATCATGCACTCGTACCTTTCCAGGTCCATTTTGGTATATACTTGTAAACGAGACGCGTGTTTTTGATTTTGTCTTCTTGCGACATAATTTTCGGAACATATATTTCTGCCAACTCTTGTTTCCAGGTCACCTTCTCATGAGCCATAAGAGTTTTCTGAGGCTTTTACGTTAATAATGCGGTTGGGGTGTTGTCGAGGTCATCAGACAAGTGCTGGCAAGCTGACGAGCATATAGCAGGCCAGGAGAATGGCGTCGCGCTCAAGTACATGCTTGTTCAGACGGCAGTAAAAGACACCCGAAACCGCGGGCAGACGAGAACAATTGTCTCGGGTGTAATGCAAGACATTGAGAGTATTCGTGCATTAAGTAGACTAAATATACTCGCGCATTAAGTAGACTAAATAAGTTGCACAAAAATTGGAACGCGCTTGAACGTCGCCTTTAAGAGGGAAACGCGATAACGGGATAAGTAACCTACAAGCAACCCATATGCGCTTTGTACAGGTGGCGGTGCGCGGGCGCATTGCTGTTGGTATGCTAGAAATGCTGGAAAAACGGATTTCTTTGAGGTCCCTCAAAACACAATTAGGTGTTCTCGTATGTTCGAATTACAGTACGTAGGTACTGTAATTACCGCCACTATTACCGCCACTACTACTACTACTGCTACTACTACTACTACTACTACTACTACTACTACTACTACTACTACTACTACAACATATATACAATGTAGGATGGTAGGGGGGAGTCTCTCAATCCGTATATCTATGTGTTGCTGCTAAATAAAGTTCGCGGGATAGCTGCAAGGCAGGTGAATAAAACGTCCGATTATATATGAGATGCACTTCTCTGGACTAGGTACGCTCTCGCTTGAGCTAACCACGAGCTGTATTGTTACATGTACAACTGATGAGAAAGATTCCATCCCGGCCGCGGGTTCGATCAGTGCACGTTTAAGAACACCAGGTGGTCTAAATTTCCGGAGACCTCCACTACGGCGTTTCTCTCCTATCTATCTCTTTCACTCCCTTTCCCCCACCCCGACGGACGCTTAGCCGTGCTCCCTATATGGGCTGCAGAAATTAGCGTCCTTTCCTAACCGAACCACAATCATCGTCATCATGTGAAAGATTAGGCAAGATGCGTACCAACCGATGATCCTGTCCCGCGGCAAGAGACAGTCCCAGTTAGGGATGGACAGATTGTCAATTCCTAACACAGCATTTTCCAACCTACAGCAAATATTGATGATTTGTGGGGTTTAACGTCCCAAAACCAGTTCTGATTATGAGAGACACCGTAGTGGAGGGCTCCGGAAATTTCGACCACCTGGGGTTCTTTAACGTGCACTGGCATCGCACAGTTCACGGGCCTCAACATTTCGCCTCCATCGAAATGCAGCCGCCGCAGCCGGGATTCGATCCCGCGACGCTCGGATCATAGTACCATAGCCACTAGACCACCGTGGCGGGGCTACAGCAAATATTAAGCACTTCGCTTAATAGAAAACGCCTCCTTTCACATTGAACCTTTATTTCACACACATCGTATTATGAAGATTCACAACATATACAAACGTAAATTATTGAGAACTTACAAAAATGCCACATTAGGAAGAATAGAGTTATTCGACGCAATAGCAAATCTTCGAGCAAAATGCAATTTACTATCTTTTCAGGTATCACCCTCCACACCACGTTCCTTTCTCGCGTACCCATTACGGGAAAGAAAAACTTGATTATGTACTTGCAACCACACTAAGTGAACTAGATCAAATAAATGTAGACGTTCACAACATTACCGAGAAAAGCTTACTGGATTTGTTTATGTAAATGTATTGGGTATATTCATGTTACTAATGTGATATAAATTAAAGTATACATTGATGTTTGTTTGTTTATTCTTTTAACACAAGTCGGTCATATAACTACATTTTGTCACAGAAGTGTGTATGCTGTGCTAGATTTGCTTATGTTTCGTCCTGTCACTGCTGCTAAACGGGTGACCAGAGCTTGCGCTTGCGCAAGCTCCGGTCATTATAGTTAAGGCTCTGGTCACTATAGTCAAGCTGCGCAAGCGCAGCTTTTTTCTCTGGTCCCCTATTTTCGCAGTGACAGCGCACTGTATTGCCTGAAGCGAAAATAAAACTTGGTTTGATAATCTCCTTAAAGGGGAACTCCGGCGGTGTGTCCACCATATTCTGATATCGCTCTTTTCCAATAGTACTGATAGCCCTGAAGCAGCCAGGATCATTCAGTTTGCTCAGAAACTCACCAGTAAATTAATATAACCGAATGAACGATGTGTTCAAACCGAAACCGAAACGGCTAGGCACTTCCGGTCAAATACCAATTTCGAAAGTAAAAACAAGAAAAATAAATCGTCAATCCGGAAGTACATGCACCATTTGTTATTCATAATACTCAGGCTGAGCAAGGAAAAAAATAGATGTCATGTTGCCCTCGGAACGCGACATTCGACAACGCGACAGCGGAACCCTCTGTCTCCCTCTGTGAACGGAACCTGTGTAACACGAAAGCGAAATGTGTCTTCAAATTAGCAGTTCCATGTTAATTGTTACATCGAGGTGAACTTGCGCATTGCTATTGGTGTTTCGCTCGTGCGGCACTGTTTGACGTGGATGAACCCACGTTCATGAATCGCCTACATAACTTCAAGGGCCAACCCCTTGTGGTAACTGAAGTAGTTTACGTAATAACAGGGCACAGTCGATCGCAAATGCCACGCGGCAAAGGGATCGATCATATTTACTTGGGCCGCATTGACGTGTAAACGTCTTTACCATGCTTCGGCGCCTGACGCAGCAGGGTTCTTGTTGCCATCACGCCCGAAGAGCGGTCGGTGGTGGAACGCTACCCACGACGAAAGGCGACCAACGATCGGTGACCGAAGCTCATATACGCCCGAAGCTGTACGAACGCGGCTATGTTCTTTCTTGTCACTCTACTTTCCGATGTGCACGCGGCTCCGCACGCGTGCATCGAGGCGTGCTTTGGAACGCGCCTGGAATGGTGGTGCCACTCAAGAGACGCGAAGTAAAGCTGCAGTGATTCAATTTTCCTCTCCTGGATGGCGGCGCCGTTCCAGGCAATGTGCGTCTGGATGCGTGCATGCTGAGCTGTACGAGGCAAGAAGGCGCGTTCGTACAGCATCGAACATGTGTGGCGTTACCGCAGTGGTATAGTGTACTGGGCACCCTTCGTCGTGGCGCGGGGGGCTGGGAGTTCGATTCCCCGCGCATCAACGGAGCATTTTCTGAGTGTTTTTCTTTATTGTTCTTACATGTTTACTTTACTGCATCATATCCGTTACAGTAGTGACGTATGGATAAAACACTTTCGTGTTAAAAATGCACGCACACACAAAGGTTCGCTTTACCCCATTTTCGACCCGTTTGTAGCACAATGATATGAGCAAATCCACACGGATTTCTCAAAAATCAGTCTCTTAGCTGACAAAAAATTCGTCTCGGCCTGAGGTTCGAACTCAGGACCAACGCCTTTCCGGTGCGGTCGCTCATGTGCCTGTGCTTCAAATTTTCGACGAATTCGCCCTCGCCCAGCGAAATGCTGGCCTCCTGGTTGGTTGATAATTGGCAGCAACCCCAAAACTGGACTCAGGACGAGGACGGATTTTCTGTTGACTAAGAACCTATATCTTCTGAGAAATCCAGTACGAATTTACTTGTAAGTTTTTGCTACAAACGGGTGGATTCTAACATTTCCTTTCAAAATCGTAACTCTACCTTGCGTAATTAGGCAGGGCTCATTCGCCATGCCCTTTCAATCTCTTTCTGTCTTGCTTCGATTTTCCTTACATCTCTGGACAAGGGTTAGTGCTAGACAAAAAGATATTGCGGGCGTATTTTTTTATTATTCAAAATGCCTTACAGGCCCATTAAAGGGCATTGCGTAAGGGGGGCAGCAGTATATACATTGCAAAAAAATACAGACCACAAGTAAAAAACAAAGAACAAGGAAAAAAATACAAATGATAAACAGCAAGGTGCAACCAAGTTATACAATAGTAAAACGCAACGAACAAGAACAAAGAACAAGGGAAAAGCATACAAATGATAAAAAGCAAGGTGCAACAAAGTTATACAATAGTAAAACGCAACGAAATCAGGTTATTACGAAAAGTTTCACGATTTGAGATGGATACAATGTGCTCTGGAAGGCCGTTCCAATGTGCTATGGCTCGAGGTAATGGTGATGAGTTAAATGCCTGTGTGTGACCATGAATGCGCATGAAATAACGTGCGTTGTGTATGCGTCGAGATGTGCGCAGAGGAAGATGAAGCGGCAAACAGTGGAATTTGTTACTGTAGATGTACCTATGAAATAAACATAAAAGGGCAATGACGCGTCGTTGATCCAGTGACATGAGTGCAAGGCCTTGTTTTATTAGGGTGATACTTGAATGATAGTCGTAGTTACCAGCGATGAATCTCGCGGCCCTATTCTGGACGGCTTCTAACATACGGATAAGGTAGTCTTGATGTGGTGACGATGTGGATGATGCATACTCTAATTGTGGGCGAACATAAGTTAGATATGATAATGCGCGTACGTTAAAAGGAGCGTTGCGCAAATTTCTGCGCAGATAGCCGAGAGACTGGGAGGCTTTTGAAGAAACAGCTGCTATGTGCGTAGTCCAAGATAAGTCTGATGAAAGGTGAACGCCGACATATTTGTACGATAGTGTGGCTGAAACAATGTTATTATCAATAGTATAGAGAAAGGATGAGTTAGTACGCTTTCTAGTGAACGAGATTAACTTGCATTTAGAGGCGTTAAGGGACATCTGCCAAGCTTCGCACCATCTATAGGTTAGATTAAGGTCATTTTGGAGAGTGTAATGATCGTCAATAGATTGAATTTTGCGGTAGATGACGCAATCATCCGCGAACAACCTAACTGTGGATAAAAGGTTAGCGGGCAAGTCGTTAATGTATATTAAAAAGAGTAATGGACCCAGTACACTGCCCTGGGGAACACCAGACGTGACATCGCAAATGTTAGATGAAGTGTCGTTAACCACCGTGAATTGCTGACGGGATGACAAGAAGTTGCGTATCCAAGACAGTGTTAATGAATCGAAACATAGAGAAGAAAATTTAGAGATTAAACGACAATGAGGGACAGTATCAAAAGCTTTGGCGAAATCGAGAAAGAGGCAATCGGTTTGATCGTTACTGTTCATATTAAAGTGAAGGTCAGTAGTGAATTCGAACAACTGAGTGTCACATGAGTAGCCTTTCATGAAGCCATGCTGATTAGGGAAAAAGAAGTTATTCGATTCAAGGTGATTATAGATATGAGATGCTATAATATGTTCAAGCAGTTTACAGGATATGCATGTTAGTGAAATGGGTCGATAATTACGGGGCGAGTGCCTGTCACCGGACTTGAATACGGGGACTACCTTGCCGATCTTCCAGTCTTTAGGCAACTCACCGGATGACAGAGACTGGTTAAAGATGAGACACAGAAAGAGACTGGAAATATCAGTGGTGTTCTTCAGTATTTTAGAGTTAATGTTATCAATGCCTGATGAAGTAGAAGCTTTAAGATTCATGATGAGGTTCGCGATACCTTCTGTAGTGACGGTGATGGGAGCCATGAAAGGGAAGGGCTGATCAGGGACAAATGGCACATTGGAACAATCTTCTTTTCTAAAAACTGAGGCGAAATATGCATTGAAGGCAATCGCGGAAGCTTCGTCAGAAAGCGGTGTTTGTTTAGCATCATGTAATGTAATGCTATTAGAAGACTTATTGTAAGGAGGGATATATTAGCATATATGAGGGATATATGAGGGATATATTTGCATATATCCCTCATATTTATATCACCATCATTACACTTTTGTTTATCTTCTTCGTCGCTCATAGTTGCGATCGTCGCCTTCGTGTACGGGCTGTACCGATTCCCTACCGAGCTCCCTAACCAGATAAACGTTCTCCCAACTGCGACTCCATACGCGGCGGAGGCGCGGGGGTGTCGATCCTGTATCTATCGGCATACATTTTGCGGGTAGCGGTATAAGTTTTAGCAGGATATTGTTAAGGAGCTCAACGTGGCAGAAAATCTGGTGTCCTCGCTGGGGTCGATGACGTTGTCCGGGCTCGAAAAATTGTGATGAGTGCGAAGCGTACTGACAGGTCACATGATACTCATTTGTGCTAAATTTCCCAGGCTGGTTCGTGCATACACAGTAAGCTATAAGGGACAAAAGGTGTGATGGGTTCCGCCAAAACCGATGACTCCTTCACGCAGCTATTGCGCTTCACTGCGCGTCAATACTGTGCTGCGGTGAAGTAGCTGTATGGTTATCTTGGAAATTTCAATATTCATGGTAACGAAAGGGAAGGGGTCAAGGGCTCGTTTATCTGTTAGAAACAACTTAATGAACCAAGAAACAATAACGCCTAGGAAAGCATAGCGGAAGTTATTCAAGTTCCTGATTGCGGTATCTTAATTTTGGAGTAAGTAGAAAGGAATTAAAGTGGACGAAACGATAAACCTGCCTTTGGTGGGAACCGAACCCACGAACTTCGGATAACGCGTCCGATGCTCTACCGCTGAGCTACGAAGGCGGTCGTCCCCCCGTTCATCTCCTACATCTATATAGACATATTTAAAATTTCTGACGCTCATGTTCGATCGCTGTTTACGTACTTTATAAATATTAGCTACCTCTTCCTACAGAGCAGCAATGCAGACAAATTCTGCCTTTCTTGCTATCGAAGATGCGGCGTTTGTCTTTAGAACAAAAGGTAAATGACCCAGAGTACGTCGTAGTCTGGGTCAACTCTGTATGGGAGAGCTCTGTAGAGCTCTCTCTGCCAGAGAAATGAGCGAAGGTGGTTGGCTCCGACTGGCATTCGTTGGGCAATTTTGTTGGCGGGGACATCTCTTTTACATCACTGCAGCTTCTCGCTTCCATGACGTCTGTTGCCTGACACGTACTGTAGACCGCAGCATGTACTACCACTCGTAATTGAAGAACGTTACTTACACACACATGCGAGCGTAATGGGAAGGCAAGCCCTGGCTTCTACCACCTGCAGACATTCAATTTGCGGACGTGGCTTCTAATTAAGCGCAGGTTTTTATATAAACGCGCAAATGCGGCCTTCACCGTGACAGGTATAGATAAAAACGTTTATTCTTGTCCGGCAAGTAAACAGGATTCGCTTCACCTATCCTGTAGGCGTCTGCCACGAGCCGTTGGCCCTGAACACCTGTCGTTCATTTTTGTAAGGTTATAGTTACCAAAAGGGTTCTGGGGATAAATGAGTGTTAAACGATACGCGGAGACGGAAAATCTTTTTTTGTAGTAAACAGGGCTCTCTGGCGCAGAATACCGGTTTACTTAACCGCGTCGGCAGTACAAATAGAGGAGCTGTACGCTTGGACAGTCCGACTTGTCCACCTGCCACTGTTCAAGAGAGCATGGGTCTGCACTGCATTATCCTAGCTTGCGTATTCCTTTCGGTGAACTATGTAGTGCATTGCAAATTAGGACCCCCAGGAGGACAACGGAAGCTGCACCACGATGTGACGGATGCAATGCAGGTCGTATTTTTTTACTGCGTTCTTTGGGTTAGGCCTTCTCCCACAATGCAGCAGCCAACCGTATTGGCAGTCGTCAAGTAGTTATAGGGTGGTTAACTTGGCTCAGAAGCTCACCGTTAAATGTTAAATAACCAGACAAAGGATGTGTTAAAACAGCAAACGAAACGGGTTGCCGCTTCGCGCAGTACATGAGATAACGTCGGAGTATCTATACCCGCCGTAATGTAAAGGCAGTACGTATTGTGTTGGTATCAAACATGTGAGAGTGGCGATGCGATCCAACGATGTATCGCGCTGTGCCAGCTCTTTTGCAAGTGAAGTTGACAGCGAGGATAACGTGGCGACGATTTGAGCCCTGGATTGTCGTTTGAGTTTGATCGCCTGTTCGGGTAGGCAGTGATATGGGCTTTGACGTCATAAACGAAGAGCTGCTCACATTCAGAGGTATGATTCGTGAACATGATAAAAAGATTCGAAATTCATTTTCCGGAAAACAAAATGATTTGCAGCCCTATAGTTTGATATATACTATTACGCTACCAAGTAGAACGTGTATTGAAAGTTTCATTGAGATGAATAGACATCGAAATAAATCTGCAGAGTCGCCCTTTAGGTGCCGCTGTAACATTTTTAACGTTTGGAGGAAGAGAATGGAGGAAGATAACTAGGAGGCTTACCAGTAAGTATACAGCCAGTAGTGAAACGGATGGGGCAGAAAAGAGCGTTAAGAGCACGGTCAGAGCGACGGAGAAGTCGGATTGGATAGCAGCAATGGAGAAGAAACCGGCATTGAGCAACTACAGAAAAGGGAAAGACGAAATCAAGAGAGAAAAAAATTTTATGATAATTCGAAGGGAAGCGCTTTACAGTTTTAAATAAGGATCAGTTGCCTGAGAACACGAAGTTGCAGAGCGAAATTCAGCAAAGAAGGGAATACATGTACGTGCTGTGGAAAAGCTAAGGTAACCACGGATCATATTTTGGACACTACCCTGCAGGAGGCCATGGGTTTCAGGGACAGTACGGGAAAGCTGAACATGTCCGCGATAGAGATAAGTAAAAGGCGCTTAGAGTACTGGTGGCGGGAAGGTATGGAGCATACAGAAACGCAAGGTAGTTTGGGTGAGATTGTTACTTTACAGCGGAACGATAATAGATAAAATAGGTAGGCGAGGGCAAGAACTTGTGAAAATGTGTGGGAATTGGGGAAACAAACGTTTGTAGGATGAAATAAAGGTAGAGCCTGCTGGCCCGCGGGCTACCTCCTCGTTACAAAGGGGATGCTCCTAACGTCCGTCCGTCCGTCCGTCCATCCATCCATCCATCCATCCATCCATCCATTGTTTAGCATTTTGACAACGTAGCATACTGAGGAACGCACGTTAAATTAACACGTTTTATGAGAACACTGAATTTTTTAATGTTTGACGCTCGTAAACGTACACACGGAAACCACTAATATGAAAATATTATTTGTGGAAGAAATTTTTGTTCGTGTGTGTACAAGCATGAACGCCAACAAAAGGCTAATCCCCGTGGTTATTACCACCCGCACCCGCGAACCTATACTTCTACTCCATTCACCGCATCCGGCTCTTTAATTTTAGTGTTGCGGACTTGTTAGTAGCTCAAGGTCCGACGCTCGGCGCTGTATCACGTGGGTCCTTGAACATGAAATGTCGCAAGCAAGCTCGTTCACTGGCCGTCCTTATCCGACGTGAAATATTTTCGACATCTGACCGCCCCTAAAGAAAGAGCCTCTGCAGCAGTTTATTCGATCCCACCCAGAGAAACCGGATGTTATCATACTTCAAGAAACGCTCACCCCCAATGTCACCTTGCCCGGGTATCGCTCGGAGATGAAGAGTAACAAAGGGGGGGAGAGGCATTGCAGCGCTAGTTAGCAACATGGCTGCGCACATAAGCCACAATCTTAAGATGACAGGTAGCAAGATTGAGTACGCGATGACGGAAATCATTCCAAACGCAGCAATTGGCAATCAGGATAGCATCTTTATTCTTAATATCTATAGCAGCCCTAAGGATATGAAGCAAAGATTCAAGTCAAAGCAGCCAAACTAGCTCGAAACTCACTGCTAATCGTTGTCGGAGACTTTATTGCCCCTGTTGGGTAACGGGTGTCTCAGCTTGCTGCTGCATCTGCGCAGAGCTGATGGTCGAAGCGGACAAGGCGACGGTGAGTTAACGTAACTTTATATACAGAATAAACAGAGGCGTTACATTTTCGGCACTGGGGCCGACAGCTTATTGGGCTCGCACTGAGGCGCGATGACGACCCGGGATTTCTTCAGTCGCTCTCTCTCGTCACTCCGCGGCTTGCTCCTTTTATTGCCCCCTTTTGGACCCCTTGCATCAGCCAGTTGAAGCCTCCAATCAGGACCCGCCGTTGGTTGCTGGCCGGGATCCGACCCGTGGGTGAGAGGGTTTGCCGCGCAGGTGCGTGAGGAATTGCCGTCGATTGCGTCAGGCGCACCGCAAGAGTGGCCGCGGATTGCATCAGACAGTCTGCTGTTGTTGACGCCACTTGCATCAGACGTTCTCCCAGCTTGAATATTTTGCCGGAGCAATGAAGGTTGGAGTTGAGATCCCTGGCATTACAGCACCCCCGCCGCCAAACAATGCGCCGGAAAGACGAGCTGCTTCCACCGTGGCTCGGATGCCGGGCGCGCTCGTTCGCCAGGTCCATCCAGGTTCACCTCCAGTGCCCTCCGGACAGATGGCTCCTGGCTCCGTTCCGTGAACAGATCCCATTCTTCAGGCAGGATCCCAGCTTCACCGGCTTGTCGCCAAGATGAGTCGACTAGCTTCGCTCGTCTCTTCTGACGATCTTTGGCCGCAAGACTTGTCGATGGTTCTGCAACTTGTCAAGGACGGTTCGACAACAGGCAACACACGACACAAGCAAGTGCCTTCAGTCACCCGACAGATCACCAGACATAATACTGCATAATATATTCCTAGCTGACACTGCAGAATGGCATCAACCGACATCCGTCGCAGGCCAAGGGGAGCAAGAGTGGACGCCAATGCAACTAAAGGTGACAAAGGCGCTGCTGCAGTTTTTAAAGACGACGGACTTGCACAAACGACTTTAACAGCGATGTGTGATGTCACGTACCATGCAGGTGCCACTGACTCTGACAATGTGCTATATGTGCACCCTCTCTCTCTCTCTTCCTCTTTCCTTTCACCTTTCAATCTCCCCCGTCCCCTTCCCCTCGTGCAGGGTAGCATACCGGTTGTCCTACACTGGTTAACCTCCCTGCCTTTCCCTCTCTATTTTTTCCTTCCTTCCTTCCTAGCTGTGTCTATCGAAATTTCGTTCCCTCTACATCAAGAGGCACATGTGGGACACAAAACTCTTAAAACCAGAACTCAGAATATTACACGTGCTACAAACGCAATGAAATAGAATACAAAATGAAGTTGGCCCCTTGAGATCACTCAGGATAGGAGCGCTCGGCTGAGGCCGCAATGAGGACAAAATTTTGCCCCGATCCGCCAGCGAAAGACCGAAAGGATAACTAAAGATGGTACTGATTAGAACGCACGGCTCAGAGCGTCTGCGTTAGCGTTTAGCTTTCCTTTCTTGTAACGAACGTCTAAGTTGTGCTGCTGGAGTATCATGCTCCACCTCAGTAACCGGCCACTTTTAGACGACATGTTATTCAACCAGGTTAGAGGACAGTGGTCCGTTTCGACCACAAACTTCGAACCGGAGACATAACAGGCCAGCTTTTGAACGGCCCAAACCAGGCAGGCGCATTCCTTTTCTGAGGTACTATATGCCTCTTCCCTGCAGCTCAGCTTTCGGCTTAAATACAAAACTGGTCTTTCGTTACCACCGCTGTCTTCCTGGCACAGTATAGCTCCCATTCCGCGATCACTCGCGTCGCACTGAATGATAAAGCCTTTGGAAAAGTCGGGTGCCATGAGAACGGGCTTTTCGCTTAAGGCTTGTTTCAGCGTGCAGAACGCATTCTCTTTTTGTGAGTCCCACGTCACTTTAACCGGCTCCGACTTCCGAAGTGCGTCAGTTAAAGGGCTGGCAATGCTAGAGTAATTCGGCACGTAATGCTGATAGTATCCAGCTAGGCCCAAGAAAGCCCTTATCTCTGATTTGCTGGTAGGTCGTGGATAGTTCATGACGGCGGCTACCTTAATTTCTGAAGGCCTACGCCGGCCACGCCCCACAACGTGTCCCAGGTAAGACACCTCGCTGCATCCTAGGTGGCATTTAGCAGGTTTCGCGGTAAGACCTGCTTCTTTCAACTTGTTCAACACGACTCGCAAATGCTCGATATGTTCTTCCCAGCTGTTTGAGAAGATGGCGACATCGTCGAGATACGGAAGTGCGAACTCGGACAGGCCATTAAGAACGCGGTCCATTAGACTAGAAAAACAATAAGGCGCATTTTTCAGTCCAAAACTCAGCATGAGTGGACGATACGTTCCGAACGGAGAAACGAACGCGGCGTAGCGGCTAGCGCGCTCCGTAAGAGGGACCTGCCAATACCCTCGCACGAGGTCTAACGTGGAAATGTAATTTGACTTTGACACCGTTTCCACCCTTTCCTCCAGATTTGGTATCGGGTAAGTCTGGTCTCTAGTTATGGCGTTAAGACGACGATAGTCGATGCATGGTCTAGGATCTTTTCCCGGCACTTGAACCAATATTAGAGGAGATGTATAGTCACTCTCACCCGGTACTATGACTCCCAACTCAAGCATTCTATCGATCTCACCTTTCATGATCTGCTTTTGCACAGGGGAACACCGATACGGCTTACTACGAATTGGTTCCTCAGACGTAAGCTCGATGTCGTGTTTAATCACCGTCGTGTTTCCGGGACGGTCGGAAAACACTTCTTTAAATTCTGAAACAATCCTTCTCAAATCTTCCTTCTGGGCTTCACTTAACCTTGGCTCCAGGTTCAGCTGTTCCAACATTACCTCTGAACCCCTTTCGGTTAGATCCCTAGAAGTAAGAATGTCTGCTCCTTCCTCCTCTGAAGCATTCAAAAGCAGATTTACGACCGCTTGACGTTGAACGTATGGTTTCATCAAGTTGCTGTGGTAAATTTTGTTAGACCGCCTTCCTAACTTCACTTCGTAGTTGGTATCGGAAAGCTTAGATATTACTTTAGCGGGCCCTTCCCAGTGAACCTCAAGCTTGTTCTTCTTGGACGGCCGCAGCAACATTACCTGACTTCCCACTTCGAAGGTACGTTTTTTCGCTAATTTGTCGTAGTACTCCTTCGACAATACTTGTGCCGCCTTCATATGGCTCTCCACAAGATCTTTTGTTTTTCCAAGCCTCTGAAGGAGGTCCAAAACATACGCAACTACATTAGGGTCCTCATCAAATCCCTCCCAGGATTCGCGTAGCATTCGCAATGGCGTTCTTAAACTCCGGCCATATACAAGCTCTGCGGGGCTAAACCCAGTGCTCTCATGGGGAGCAGATCTCAAAGCAAACATAGCGGGAGGAATACATGCTTCCCAGTCGCATTTGTGCTCATAGCAAAGAGCTCTCAAAATCCGTTTCAGAACTGAATGCATACGCTCTACCGGATTAGATTGCGGATGATGGATAGAGCTGTGGACCACCTTGATTCCGCATTTGTCCAAAAAGGTAGAGGTAAGGCAACTGGTGAAGACGCTGCCGTTGTCGCATTGAATTTCAGAAGGAAATCCGACACGCGCGAATATCGAGAGCAGAGCGTCCACGACATGAGGAGAATTGAGCTCCCTAAGTGGTACCGCTTCTGGAAATTTTGTGGCTACACAAAGGGCCGTCAAGATGTATCGACAACCTTGCCTAGACTCTGGCAATGGCCCGACGATGTCGATTACTAGGCGCCGAAAAGGTTCTGTTATAAGTGGCACAAGCTTCATGGGTGCCTTCCACTTGTCGGTGGATTTCCCCACCCTCTGACAAGTGTCGCAAGAGCGCACAAAGTCTTCGGTGTCCTTCCAGCATTTCGGCCAGTAAAACTCAAGGGAAATTCTAGCCTTGGTCTTCTTTAAGCCTAGATGCCCTGCCCACGCGTTTTCATGCGCAAGCTCCACTAGCTGGCGACGATACTTTTGCGGTATCAAGAGCTGCTCATACTTGCGCCCTTTCACATCTGTGCAGCTACGGTAGAAAAGCCCTGATTTCTCATAAAAAGAAACATTCTTTTTCTTAGTACCTGATTTTACACTTTCCATCAGCGCTTTAATCGATAAGTCCTCACGCTGTTCTCTAATGAGTGTCTCTCGATCAACCTTCGACAGCTCACACCAGCTTTCAGCTACAGGTGAGAGTGTAGTGCCCGTTTCGCCCAACGGCGCCACTTCGGTTTCTCCGCCGACGGAAACGTCGCTAACCGCTCGCGCTACGGGCTGCTCGAGTAACCCAACCCGAGAGTCGTCTGTACGAGGCGCAGTAGACTCGCAGCCAAGGTCACGCAGCTCGGCCGCTTTTGCAGGTGATGTTTTACTACATGGAACGAGATCAAGTTCCTGTGAAAGCTTCCGCGCTTGCGATCGCGTGAGGGCCATGTACGCAATGCTGGAAAAGAACGATTTACCCTGCTCTTTGAGAAGCTGCTCAGAGTTATTCGAAAAAAGATAAGGAAAACAATCGGGAAGCGCGGCAGACACAGCCGCTTCGGTGTGAAGCTTGCCAAAAGAGCCTTCAATGACCACCGTCGCAATCGGTAAGCAAGCACTCTGCTCCTCGGCGACTTGCCTGATCCACGCGCATTCTCCTGTAAAATCGTTCGGAGACACAAACGAAGGGTGGACAACATCCATGGTTGCCGCTGAGTCTCGAAGTGCCCGACACGTTTTCCCATTGACACTAATCTCTTGAACATACGGCTCTAACAATTGTATGTTCTTTTCAGATTCCCGGATTGTTGCAAAGGCAAACTTTTGTTTACAATTTAACGCGATATGCCCTTCCTTTTTGCAATGATAACAGATTAGCGGCTTCCGTGACTCAAACGCCCGTGTGGTATCAGTGCGCTGCTTGGGAACCTCACCTAATTTCTGCGCTTCCGTTTGCCCATCCCTCACAGTTTCCTTCGTAAGAGACGGGTCTTTTCTCAAATTACGATTCGGGAAAGGTTTCCGTTCATCAGGCTTCCTTGGGAAGCCCTCCTTTCTCTCAGCTTTTTCCACGCGCACTGCCCTACTATGCAAGTTTCGGCGAGTGTAGTACTCTTCAGCTAACTCTGCTGCCTTGTTTAGCTGTACTTCGCCAAGCTTATCCTGCAGCCAAAGCTTGACGTCATCCTCGATGCAGCGGTAGAATTGCTCCAATGCAATGCATTCCACCACTTTATCGCGATCGTCATAAACATCTTCGCCCTTGAGCCATTCAACTAAATCGGCTTTAAGACGAAACGCGAAGTCAGCATGGGACTCGTTACCCCTTTTCGCATACCGGAACCTTTGTCGGAAAGCCTCGGGTGACAGCTTATATCGTCTCAAGAGAGCCTCCTTAACCTCGTCATAGCTCTCAAACGCCTCCCTCGATAAGCATGTTATCACGTCGGATACTTCCCCGGGAAGCAAAGCTAACAGGTTCTGTGCCCAAAGAGACCGCTCGATGGCATTTCGCTCACAGACGTGTTCGAACTTGACGAGATACTTCGCCATGTCCTCGCCTACTACGAACGGTGGCAGTTGGTCCCGAATTCTATGTCCACTGACCGGTACCGTTGCAGAAGCTACGCTAGGCGCCTGCGAACACTGTCGGAGAGCTAATTCTATTCTTTTCATCTCGAGGCGCTCTTGTCTTTCGGCCTCCTCGCGCTCACGCTCGCGGAGTTCTCTTCTTTCGGCCTCCTCACGCTCACGGAGTTCTCTTCTTTCGGCCTCCTCGCGGCGTCCTTTGATATCCGCCCAGGCCTCATCGACTTCCTCCGCCGTTACTCCCTCCTTCTTCATGATCTCAAGGATCGCTTGTTTTCGCTTCGCACGGCCCAGAGTAAGGCCGAGTTCCTCACAAATTTCGATGAGTTCCTTCACTTTAAGGTTCTCCATCGTTCACACTAGCCTCTTGCTGTTCGCCCTTGTTTAGAATATACTTGCCGAACCCACTATAAGTCTACTAGCAAGACACGCAAGCAATTCTCAAAACTGCCGTGTTTACACCCTCCGCATTAACTTTGGTTTCAAAGCGCTCCTTCTTGGTTCGAAACAATCAAAGCTCACTCCAATGCTTCACACAAGCCTTCTCTAAACTACTATAACCTGTGCTAGAGAAGTCTGGTGAACTGAGGGGAAAACATCAGGCACTCACCGCATCGAGGTAGCTGACGCCGGCCGATCCCGCAGCTGCCATCCACTGTTGGGTAACGGGTGTCTCAGCTTGCTGCTGCATCTGCGCAGAGCTGATGGTCGAAGCGGACAAGGCGACGGTGAGTTAACGTAACTTTATATACAGAATAAACAGAGGCGTTACATTTTCGGCACTGGGGCCGACAGCTTATTGGGCTCGCACTGAGGCGCGATGACGACCCGGGATTTCTTCAGTCGCTCCCTCTCGTCACTCCGCGGCTTGCTCCTTTTATAGCCCCCTTTTGGACCCCTTGCATCAGCCAGTTGAAGCCTCCAATCAGGACCCGCCGTTGGTTGCTGGCCGGGATCCGACCCGTGGGTGAGAGGGTTTGCCGCGCAGGTGCGTGAGGAATTGCCGTCGATTGCGTCAGGCGCACCGCAAGAGTGGCCGCGGATTGCATCAGACAGTCTGCTGTTGTTGACGCCACTTGCATCAGACGTTCTCCCAGCTTGAATATTTTGCCGGAGCAATGAAGGTTGGAGTTGAGATCCCTGGCATTACACCCCCTACCACGCATGGGGTTACTCCTACAATACGAACAAAGGGGAGAGCCTATGGCGCGAAGCGACCGACGTAGAGTTGACGCTCGTCACAGACCCAGCTTTTCCAACTAGATGCGGCACATCCACATGTCGAGATACGACTCCAGACCTCACTTTTGTTCGCAACGCTACTGAACCCACCTGGACTAACTTAAACCAAGACTTGGATAGTGACCATAACATATTAACGATCAACTTACAGATTAAACAGGAGAGACAACGTAAATTTCATGTTGTAGACCGGGACAAGTTCCGTAAAATCAGAAAGAACAGGATGACATGAGAAGTCAGCCTAAGCTTGGAGTAATGGACCACATAACTAAGGGAGGACGTTGGCGCCGCAACGAAAGAGGTGCTAACATATCTCCCAGTCGACAAGGTGGACAGTCGATCGGCGCACTTCGTAGAAGCTAAGCGTTCCTTACTCAACCGATGGAAGGGTCAGAGACTCCAGCGTAGGTTGAGAAAGAAAATTGCTGACGCTAATCAAGCTATACAGGAGCACTGCAAAACCCTCTCCAAGCAGCAGTGGGATGAAGTTTGTAGCTCTATAGATGGCCGAATGAGAAAGGGAGGAACCTGGAATCTACTGAAGCACCTACTAGACGAAACCAACACGAAATCTAATCAATGCAACACGTTAAGCAAAATCCTCCACGTGGCGCAAAATACCTCATCGAAGTCAGAAGTTATTTCACAGCTCGTGAATAGGTATCTATCCGTAGAGAACACACAACAATTATCCCCTGCTTGTCTGGAATATACGGGAACAAGCAACCCAACTTTAGATGCTGACTTCGCAGTAGGGGAAGTCAGGGAAGCTTTACTTGACCTCAACGGGAGATCTGCTTCCGGGCCCGATGGGATCACGGATAAGGTGCTCCGCAATTTGGATGACAACTTCATAGAGTACTTGACTCGACTAATTAACGAAATGTGGAAGAGCGGCGATGTTCCTGACGAATGGAAGAACGCAAACACCATTTCAATTCTAAAACCGGGCAAGCTTCCTGGCCTCGAAAATCTACGACCAATCTCACTGACCTCGCGTGTGGGAAAGGTTGCTGAACATGCAATATTAAATCGGTTATATCGGTGTCTGGAAGAGCACGAGGTAGACCCTTGCACAATGATCGGCTTCAGATCCGGTCTGTCTACCCAAGATGCAATGCTCCTGCTCAAGCACCAAATAACCAGCCTGAAGACTAGGGATACGAGGGCAATATTGGAACTGGATGTGGAGAAAGCCTTTGATAACATCCTCCATACGTTTATACTCAAAACGATTTCGAACATCGGTCTGGGGCATCACTTTCATCAATACGTTCAACCGTTTCTCAGCGGAAGGATGGCAACGCTTAAGGCAGGGGACCTAACGTCGGATACGATGAAGCTAGGCGATCAAGGCACATCCCAAGGAGCGGTCATCTCACCTACTCTCTTCAATATATCCATGATAGGTCTTGCCCGAAAACTCGAAGACATCAAAGACATAGAATTTACCATTTACGTGAATGACGTAACGATATGGTGTACTGGAGGCAGCGATGGAGAAATAGAACAAAGACTACAAGAAGCCGCAAACGTCATTGTCCGGTGCTGTCCAAGAAATCGGAACTCCTACTATACAGACATAAGAGAAGAGGCCGCAAACCTAGAGGATGGGCTCCTCCGGGAGGAAACGACATGGCGTTCTATACCAGGAGCGGGAGCGTCAACCCAAATGTGGATTCCTTCTGGGTCTTGGGCATGGTGATAGAAGCCAATGGGTCCAATAATCAAACAATTCTTCGTATCGCTAAGAAAGTCGACAACGCAATCAAACTCATAAAAAGAGCGACTAACATCACTTCCGCTGTTCACTCAGATTTGACGGGCGCTGAACTAGTTTTAGCTGTTTTCTTTCTTGTTTTTCTTTTTGCCCCGCCATGGTGGTCTGGTGGCAATGGCAGTCGGCTGCTGATGCGAATTTCGCTAGTTCGAATGCAGGCCACTGCGGCGGCTGCATTTCGATGGAGGCAAACTGTCCAGGCCCGTGTACCGTGCGCAGGCAGTGCACGTTAATGAACCCCAGGGGGTCGAAATTGCCGGATCCCTCCACGACATCTCTGATAGCGATATCGTGGCTTTAGGATGTACAACCCCAGAAATGAATCGATCAGTGTTGTAATTATTTATGTATTGCCGTTGTATGGTCCCTTTTTCTAATTCGCAAGTGCTTTTCTCTGCACTTCGAGTCTGCCCAAGAAATTTCGGCTGCCACCTGTTATGACCGAAACTAGGACAACTTGCTGGGGCCTTTGTTTCTGCGCAATCACTAGCGCCGGGTGTACATTTCCCACGTTAAAGCGCAAGCAAGGGACGTGCGTACACGACGTGTTTGCTATATTCCCCCGCCACCATTAGTTGAGCGAATTGCGTCGCATGAAGGCTAGCTTTATAGTTCTGAAAACGGCACCGTCATTACAATTATTACTCGTTTAGGAAGTGCTCCTTTTATTCGGGTACACACCGGGTGTGGTGCATTAGAGAATAATTGGTACACAGACTCACTACAAAGGACTCGCGCATTCGTCTCAGTGCATATTTTTGTACGCTCGAAATGATCACCGCTGACACCTATCTGTGTGCTAAGTAGAAGCCTTGCTACTGCATGTGTCGTGTATCATATTTACGCGTGTCATGGAGAGTAATATATAATATATAAAAACTGCCCTTATTTGTCAAGCAGAACAACAGACGCATCACTCATACAGGCGCTACCTTTCTTTCTAATGTCTTCCAAATTTCTCTAGTCACAACATTGCCACTCTTATCCAGAATTGTTGATTATTTTCTGAGGTATTACGCCCCAGAACCAGCTATATGATTACGAGAGACGCCGAAGTGGCGGCCTCTGAAAATTTTGGTCACCTGGGGTTCCTTAACGTGCACTGATATCACAGCCTCAACATTTCGCTTCCATTGGAATGCAGCCGCCGCGACCGGGATTCGATCACGAGACCTTTGGATCAGCAGCCGAGTGCCTAGCCCTAGACCACCATGGCTGACCTTACCCAGTATTGTATGCTATCTCTGCCAACTTCTTTTTTTTTACCGACATTATTTGCACTTTTATGCAGCTCAGACACTATTTGCTGAGGGCCCCGCCACTGTGGTCTAGTGGCTATGGTACTCGGCCGCTGATCCGAGGGTCGCGGGATCGAATCCCGACCGCGGCGGCTGCATTTCGATGGAGGCGAAATGTTGAGGGCCGTCTATTGCGTCAGGCGCACCGCAAGAGTGGCCGCGGATTGCATCAGACAGTCTGCTGTTGTTGACGCCACTTGCATCAGACGTTCTCCCAGCTTGAATATTTTGCCGAGCAATGAAGGTTGGAGTTGAGATCCCTGGCATTACACCCCCTACCACGCATGGGGTTACTCCTACAATACGAACAAAGGGGAGAGCCTATGGCGCGAAGCGACCGACGTAGAGTTGACGCTCGTCACAGACCCAGCTTTTCCAACTAGATGCGGCACATCGACATGTCGAGATACGACTCCAGACCTCACTTTTGTTCGCAACGCTACTGAACCCACCTGGACTAACTTAAACCAAGACTTGGATAGTGACCATAACATATTAACGATCAACTTACAGATTAAACAGGAGAGACAACGTAAATTTCATGTTGTAGACCGGGACAAGTTCCGTAAATCAGAAAGAACAGGATGACATGAGAAGTCAGCCTAAGCTTGGAGTAATGGACCACATAACTAAGGGAGGACGTTGGCGCCGCAACGAAAGAGGTGCTAACAGATCTCCCAGTCGACAAGGTGGACAGTCGATCGGCGCACCTCGTAGAAGCTAAGCGTTCCTTACTCAACCGATGGAAGGGTCAGAGACTCCAGCGTAGGTTGAGAAAGAAAATTGCTGACGCTAATCAAGCTATACAGGAGCACTGCAAAACCCTCTCCAAGCAGCAGTGGGATGAAGTTTGTAGCTCTATAGATGGCCGAATGAGAAAGGGAGGAACCTGGAATCTACTGAAGCACCTACTAGACGAAACCAACACGAAATCTAATCAATGCAACACGTTAAGCAAAATCCTCCACGTGGCGCAAAATACCTCATCGAAGTCAGAAGTTATTTCACAGCTCGTGAATAGGTATCTATCCGTAGAGAACACACAACAATTATCCCCTGCTTGTCTGGAATATACGGGAACAAGCAACCCAACTTTAGATGCTGACTTCGCAGTAGGGGAAGTCAGGGAAGCTTTACTTGACCTCAACGGGAGATCTGCTTCCGGGCCCGATGGGATCACGGATAAGGTGCTCCGCAATTTGGATGACAACTTCATAGAGTACTTGACTCGACTAATTAACGAAATGTGGAAGAGCGGCGATGTTCCTGACGAATGGAAGAACGCAAACACCATTTCAATTCTAAAACCGGGCAAGCTTCCTGGCCTCGAAAATCTACGACCAATCTCACTGACCTCGCGTGTGGGAAAGGTTGCTGAACATGCAATATTAAATCGGTTATATCGGTGTCTGGAAGAGCACGAGGTAGACCCTTGCACAATGATCGGCTTCAGATCCGGTCTGTCTACCCAAGATGCAATGCTCCTGCTCAAGCACCAAATAATCAGCCTGAAGACTAGGGATACGAGGGCAATATTGGAACTGGATGTGGAGAAAGCCTTTGATAACATCCTCCATACGTTTATACTCAAAACGATTTCGAACATCGGTCTGGGGCATCACTTTCATCAATACGTTCAACCGTTTCTCAGCGGAAGGATGGCAACGCTTAAGGCAGGGGACCTAACGTCGGATACGATGAAGCTAGGCGATCAAGGCACATCCCAAGGAGCGGTCATCTCACCTACTCTCTTCAATATATCCATGATAGGTCTTGCCCGAAAACTCGAAGACATCAAAGACATAGAATTTACCATTTACGTGAATGACGTAACGATATGGTGTACTGGAGGCAGCGATGGAGAAATAGAACAAAGACTACAAGAAGCCGCAAACGTCATTGTCCGGTGCTGTCCAAGAAATCGGAACTCCTACTATACAGACATAAGAGAAGAGGCCGCAAACCTAGAGGATGGGCTCCTCCGGGAGGAAACGACATGGCGTTCTATACCAGGAGCGGGAGCGTCAACCCAAATGTGGATTCCTTCTGGGTCTTGGGCATGGTGATAGAAGCCAATGGGTCCAATAATCAAACAATTCTTCGTATCGCTAAGAAAGTCGACAACGCAATCAAACTCATAAAAAGAGCGACTAACATCACTTCCGCTGTTCACTCAGATTTGACGGGCGCTGAACTAGTTTTAGCTGTTTTCTTTCTTGTTTTTCTTTTTGCCCCGCCATGGTGGTCTGGTGGCAATGGCAGTCGGCTGCTGATGCGAATTTCGCTAGTTCGAATGCAGGCCACTGCGGCGGCTGCATTTCGATGGAGGCAAACTGTCCAGGCCCGTGTACCGTGCGCAGGCAGTGCACGTTAATGAACCCCAGGGGGTCGAAATTGCCGGATCCCTCCACGACATCTCTGATAGCGATATCGTGGCTTTAGGATGTACAACCCCAGAAATGAATCGATCAGTGTTGTAATTATTTATGTATTGCCGTTGTATGGTCCCTTTTTCTAATTCGCAAGTGCTTTTCTCTGCACTTCGAGTCTGCCCAAGAAATTTCGGCTGCCACCTGTTATGACCGAAACTAGGACAACTTGCTGGGGCCTTTGTTTCTGCGCAATCACTAGCGCCGGGTGTACATTTCCCACGTTAAAGCGCAAGCAAGGGACGTGCGTACACGACGTGTTTGCTATATTCCCCCGCCACCATTAGTTGAGCGAATTGCGTCGCATGAAGGCTAGCTTTATAGTTCTGAAAACGGCACCGTCATTACAATTATTACTCGTTTAGGAAGTGCTCCTTTTATTCGGGTACACACCGGGTGTGGTGCATTAGAGAATAATTGGTACACAGACTCACTACAAAGGACTCGCGCATTCGTCTCAGTGCATCATAATGGGAAATGCTTTCCTTTTGCGCTTTCTAGTTATGGACATTTTTGTACGCTCGAAATGATCACCGCTGACACCTATCTGTGTGCTAAGTAGAAGCCTTGCTACTGCATGTGTCGTGTATCATATTTACGCGTGTCATGGAGAGTAATATATAATATATAAAAACTGCCCTTATTTGTCAAGCAGAACAACAGACGCATCACTCATACAGGCGCTACCTTTCTTTCTAATGTCTTCCAAATTTCTCTAGTCACAACATTGCCACTCTTATCCAGAATTGTTGATTATTTTCTGAGGTATTACGCCCCAGAACCAGCTATATGATTACGAGAGACGCCGAAGTGGCGGCCTCTGAAAATTTTGGTCACCTGGGGTTCCTTAACGTGCACTGATATCACAGCCTCAACATTTCGCTTCCATTGGAATGCAGCCGCCGCGACCGGGATTCGATCACGAGACCTTTGGATCAGCAGCCGAGTGCCATAGCCACTAGACCACCATGGCTGACCTTACCCAGTATTGTTATGCTATCTCTGCCAACTTCTTTTTTTTTACCGACATTATTTGCACTTTTATGCAGCTCAGACACTATTTGCTGAGGGCCCCGCCACTGTGGTCTAGTGGCTATGGTACTCGGCCGCTGATCCGAGGGTCGCGGGATCGAATCCCGACCGCGGCGGCTGCATTTCGATGGAGGCGAAATGTTGAGGGCCGTCTACTATGCGATGTCAGGGCACGTTAAAAAATCCCAGGTGGTCGAAACGGCGTCTGTCCCGTCACATCGTGATGTTGGGACGTAAAGCCCCAGGAATCAGTAAGTGGCCTACAACTCATGGTACATACGCAGTACCGCACACGCGTAGCCTAAACACGTTCACGATCGCGCGACCTGTTCTTGTACATATCCAGACGGCCAAACCGGCGTGGTAGTGGCTGTATACGACTTAAAAAAAAACATATAAAAGAATATAGAAGCCCTCTCCCTATTGGGGAAATGTGCGCAGCGAAGTTCGGACTGTGCGTGTCTTTCTTTCTTTCTTTCTTTCTTTCTTTCTTTCTTTCTTTCTTTCTTTCTTTCTTTCTTTCTTTCTTTCTTTCTTTCTTTCTTTCTTTCTTTCTTTCTTTCTTTCTTCGGTTTCCGAGCGCTCAGGGGAGAGTGTGTGTGTTACGGCCATATAATTGGATTGTAGTGAGTATGCATGATCTCTTGTAGTGAGTATGCATGATCATGTGCACGATGTGACTAGGAAGATTTATAAAAAGATACCAATATTTTATAAGCTAAGGTATCTGTTTCCACTACGCACCATTCTCATCCTTTACCGTAGTTTTGTTGAATCATATGTGTCATATTGTATTTCAGTTTATGGACTTGCGTATCCCACAACATTACAGCCAATTCAAGTAGCACAAAATACAGTTCTGAGAATAATCTGTTTTACTCAACGTACTGAGTCCATATCATTTGCTTATCCCCTATTGCATATTCTAACACTACATTGTCACATTCGTTTCCGCATTGCAGTTCTTACATACAAAGTTCTAAGGAATATTATACACTGTCCGTCACTTCAATTTCATCGACAGGCTACGCACTATCCGACACGTTCCTCTTTAGTATCGTTGTTAGCAGTTTCACGTGCTCGCACAAATTATGGAGCATTTTCTTTTATCAATACTGCAGCTAGTCTTTGGAACGCATTTCCTGAAGAACTAACTTCATCACCATCCATTCAGCATTTTTCTAACTCACTGCGCCAGTACTTCCTGTGCAATTCCTAAATTTATAGAAACTCGGTTTCCTTTCGTGTATACTGTACCGATCAGCTTTTTTTGCATACTTCCGTTTCCTTTTACGCATTGTAAAACGTTTTATTTTGTTTTGTATACGCCTATGTATAAGGTCTTTGTATAAATAGCATCATCGCCTATGTATAAATAGCATCATCTGTCAAAGGGACCCCTTCCACAACTCATGTAGAGTTCTGGGGTCCCAACTGTATAAATATTATGCATTGTATTCCATTTTGTTATAAATAAACCGGATTGATTGATTGATTGATTGATTGATATAACTGCATATTGCATTGAAGAATGGAGCTGAAATCGAGTGCCCTCCTCTTTAACCTTACGGAGTGTGTTTTATTCATGTGTTGTTTTCTTGCAGACTGTCATAAGCTTTCCGTATGCTGTAGCCATTTCGGACTCGGCGAATGACACCTACTTCCAGTGCGTCTACGCTAAAAGAACAGAACTGGACGTTGAAGCCCTCGCTGCGACCTACGAGTGGAGCTTTCCTAGCGTTGGGCATGCGTTTCTATTTTCACTTTCGCTTGAACTGTCAGCATATAGACCATTTCTTAATGGATGCCGCTATATTCCAATAATTAAGAGTGCCTTCGAGGCAAGGCATCAACCAGCTGCTTGACTGCGACTCTGAAGTTATTTTCACTCTTCAGAGATCTCAGCAGGGCTTACAACTGCGAAAGGTACAGTCGCCCATTTTTTTCGCCCATCCCTGAACGCGGGAGCGTCGACCGCCCAACTGATTAGCGCCGAAAAACGGAGTTCAGAAACGTAAAGAACGAGAACACGCGCGTGAGCGCTATGAGGAGGCTTGGGGAGCTGTCTTGTGCTAGGCTGTTCCGGGAGCCGGGTACCACACCCGCTTCTTTTGGGCAGCATTGTCGTCCCTTCTTTACTTTTTTTCTAAACGCTGCCATGAAGTTATGAAGTGAAGGCGAAGTGGTAGTAGCTGCACGTTGCATTTTCTAATCTTTTCTCAGCGGTGTTCAGAAAAATGGAACAAAACACGATAACGCACCGAAAAGCAAGTGGCGTCTCTCATAATCACAGCTGGTTTTGAGACGTAAAACCCCCAAAATCAATGAATCATGAAGTGGGGTTTGGTTCGTTTCGCATAACATAGCCTGTCAGACGGAAGCTGCACCGGACTGATCACTGTGCTACATTTCTCGGCGCTTATCAGCTCGCCGGTCGACGCTCTCGCGTTCAGGTTGAAAAAATGGGCGATTGTACACATATTTTGACGGCGCTCCGCGACACTTCTTGAACATAGTCAGAAAATGACGCCAATTATTCCTGGAGGATCGTGTGAACATGTGAGCCGAATAATTACCGTTACGCGGCACGCAACCACGGAATTTGCAATTTGCTTCCAAATACAGCTGGAGATCACCCGCTATTCTTTCAGCAAATGACCTCACAACGAACACTGACTACGTCGATTGACTTCTCTTGGTGTTTTTAAAGGAAGACGCATGCATTTTCTTCATTTGTTGATCTCCAAACGGACAAAGAAAGCATGACGGGGATGTCTGCGTGAAATCAACAACGCCAGTTCTGGCACAGGCGATGCCTTCGGTGCTTCCTGTGACGTCATTTCTTGTAAAGACCAGCAGGTGGTGTCCAGCTGTATTTGAAAAGAAATGGCAAACGCCCAGATCCGTGCAGTGCAATCGTGCTTCGCTTGCGTGTTCTCATTGCCCTCGATGACTGACCGGAGCAGTTTTGTGATTACGTTCAAGGAGATTTGCAAGACCCCCTTAAAGGACGCTGAAACGGTTTTGGTGATTTTGTACAAATGCGTTGCGCCGATGGCCCGAGTCCTTCTGATCATTAGCGTAACAATATCAGCACCCTGCGTTAAGCGTGTAATTTACTACAAAGTTTTAAATACGCACATCGTGAGAGATCGACGCGACTCGACTCGAAGCGTTTTCAGCCGCCCCTTCCCACGGGACATGAGATGGGTGCTACGAAACGGAACCCACGTGACGACACGAGCACTGAAGGGCAGCCGACGGTATTGTCGCGGCATCTGGCGGCGCACACACAAGTCGCCGGCGCACTATTACAGAGGCTAGCACTGCCGAGACCGGCGACCTCAGTAAAGACTACAGTGTACTAGAATATACGGGTAGTGGGCTCAGAGAGCGGCCGGGAATGACGCTTCTCACGTTGACGGCACGAGATGGCGCCAGTAGAGCATGGGCTGTATCATAGAGGACTCCTCCATGGGCTGTATACAGTACGAAGCTCGGGCAGGCTCGCGCACCATACTCGCGCTGTGCGTTACGTCGCAGCATGGAATTGTTGCTCCGCATTTCAGTGCCTGTCCCACTAAATAGTCTGCCCGCAAGAATCGCCGGGCTAAATGGCATACGTAAATAAGATAGTGGCTTGTAAAACCGTACAGCATGGCTAGATGGGACCGGAGTTGCTCAGAGGCGCTCAGTTTCTTTAAGTGTGCGCTGTCTCTAAGCGACGATCTACATACATAGAGAACATTCCTATGATAAACGGTTCGTCAACAGATTGATAGCTGATTTTGGGAGCTCGGCGCGGTCTTGCCGGGGTCAGCACATGAAACTTATTACTGGGTATATACAAAGGAGAAACCGCTGCATCCATACCTAATAAGTTTCGTCCTTGCATCATTCCGTATGCGAGAAGTCGGTGTTGAAAAAGTGAAAATTTCGAACCATCAATGACGTGAACGATTATTCACAGATTATATAACCTTGCACAAGTTTTCGGCCACGATTTGCAGAAGTCTGCCAAAAAAAGGTGTTAGGTTGGCAGATCTAAATTGTAGCTTTTTCCGAATAGACCATTTTTATCATTTGATGCATCCTATGATATGTTTCCGGGTGCGCAAAGGAGAGACCTGGTGGTGTGACCTTCTGGCTAATTCCAAAGTCCTGTGCTATTGATTAATAGCGAGGTTCCCTGGCTGCAGAGAGCTACTGAGCGGCTTTAACATGTAACTTCCTACCCTCCGAACAAACCAAAGCGTTGGTGAATAACGAATATCCACTTGCGTGTTCTTAAGAGGGAAGTACAAGAAAGACATGTTTTCATGACATACCCATTCTTTGTTTACCGCCGTGCAGGTGTCTTGCGTTCCCGAAAGTGCATAATTAATAGGGCGTTCCATCATGCACTAAATTTCTGAGAAAGGCAGAAGTTCTAGAAAAAATTTCTTAGCTAAATTCATACTTGCAGTAGTCGTACGTGTGTACTTACGACGGCTACATTTTATGACTATGTGTCAATTAATATTCCCTGCAATTAGTCAACTTCATAAATATTGCTTTAATCGCTAACAAGTCCGTGCAAAGTAGTAGTCCGCCTCAGATAACCCGGACATCAATCATTTCGAAAAGAAAAGAAGAATCGCGAAATACGTGTTATAATAAAATAGACGCGTGCTTGCGCACCGCTGCTCAAGCGTCCCGAGTGATGATTTGGCAAATGCACGGCTGCATGCGTTTGTCGTCGCAGCGTACATGTCTTCGCCATGCAAGGAGGTTCGAAAAGTGTCACGACTTAATTGGCAGCGAGGTAAGCGTAAGCGTGTTTCGAGATGCATCATGTAGCTATGTAACTGTCAAATATCGCTTGCAACGCGCATTTATTTCGCATTCCACGTATACTTCAAGGCTGCTTGTCTTTACTGGTAAAAAAAAACAAATGTGATAAAGTTCAACATGATGGGAATCATTCCCGGTTTATCTGAAGCGAGCAGTAACTTTCTAACTGAAATATAAGGGATTAAAGCGATATTTACAATTTTGAGTAGATAAAAAATATGTAATTGATACTTACTGATAAAAAAATACTGGTTGAAAGTACACGTACATCACTGCCCACAAGGTATGTGAGACTATTTCGCTCCAGCGGTCAGATATTTTCAAATTCTTTATGCATGGTTGTTGAGACACGACCCCGTGGTATTCTTTCAGAGAATTACATATAGGCCGAAGAGCACGTTCACTCAACTTCGCATATGCAAGTTCTTTTTTTTTTTTTTTGCTTTGGTGCTTTCGGTGACACATTAAGGCCTTTTACAAGAAAGTGAAGCCTTCTGGCGGCACCAAACTTAGCGATGCTGGATGTAAGCATCGGGGTTAAGCACTTCGGGGTTCTCGTTGCATCCTAAACAGGGAGTCTGAGCTTTGTGCAACAGCATCACATCGACTGTGCTGTAGCTGCAGAACAGCGAAGGAAACGCGAGTTACTTCGCACTCGAGGTAACGGAGAACAACAGCACACGACACAGCGAAGCAAACAAGAAAGCAAAGAAAATCACTGCTACTGCAGCAGGCGGGAGTTCTGGGGATTGCTGAGCGCAACCGCCGAGCGTACAGCCCACGCTATCGCAGCGCCGCCGCATACATACGCGACCCGTCAACACTCTCCGCTTCACGCCGGCGCGTGGAGCATGCCCTCTCCTGAACCCACTACCCATATTCTAGTGCACTGTAGTAAAGACATCGCGGCGCTATGTCGCTACGGAGGGCATCTGCAGAGCGGCTGACGTGGGAGGCGCAGTCGTCGCTTGCACGCACTCCGCAGCTGTTCGATGAGGAACAGCAGTGGTAAGGAGGAAGGCGACAGAAATCAGCTCGTAGCTACCTTAGCGCAGGGTGCTTCGCTTCATTTATGGTGTGAATGATTTCAAAATTGTGCTGCCTAATCAATGACACAATGTTCAAAAACGTTTCATGGACCCTTTAATATATGTATTATATGTGAAATTTACTGCTAAAAACAAGCCATGTGATAGTCTCGCACTTATTACCGTTTTAGCACCATTAACGCGTCCTAAAGGCTCAGAGGCGATAAGGAAAAGAAGCTATACGGATAAAGTAGGTTTACAATTACAAGCCTAAGATATAAGGATAAGGCCGGTTTATAATTACGGGCTGTTCGGATGTGGCTGTGGAGGCCGCGCCGTCTCCCTGGTTTCCGTGCTTCCAGGGTCGACGGTTCCAGATCGCGACTCGAAGGAATGGCTGCCTTGTACGGAGCGGACTCAGAGACCGATGACGTTTGAGAAGAAGAGAGATCTTTATTTACATAATAATCTTAAAAGAAGCTGCTTGTGCGCGTTTGCGCTCGTATTATGTACAGTGATATATAAAACATTGAAATCGAACTAAAACTGTCGTGTCCGCCCTCCAAGGGAGGAGGTCACACCCCGCCTTCCCTGCTTCTCCGCAGGAAAGGGTGACGGGACCGGGGTTGCAGCAGGTGATTCCTGGAGACGGGATAAAACGTGCAGTCCGGCGAAGAGGCTCGCCAAAAACAACCACAGCACAAATAAATGCACTCTTCCCGGTACACGCAGTCCCGTCTTTTCACGACGCGCTGGCGTTTTCTCATACTGGGGCAGCCGTAGATCCACCTGCTGGCAGCAGGTCTCAGTGTCCTGCGCACTTCTGCACCGCTCCCGCTTTGTCTGTGCGGCCGAGAAGTTCTAGTCACAAAAGCGGCGCAAATGCGCACACACATACACCGTGCGACACACTGACTCCTAGAATTTCCCGTCACTGCACCAGTGTTCCACTCGGGCTGCCTTCAGGCTCCAAGAAAAACTTGGAACCCACTCGTCGCGGCAGCATCGTAAACAATGCGATTGTCTCTTTCGAGACGATTGCGCAGCGATGTTCATCCGTGAGAACGCGGGCAGTATGCACATCCCAAGGATTTTCTTGCCGAAAAGTGGCGCCGCCGGCTACTGCATGTAGCCTCCCTCCAAAACATTCAGTGGGGACATACGCCAACCTTAACAGCGTCTAAGACGCCGTACTTCTCATGTTGTTGAAACAGATATGCATTCTCGCGTTTACGCTGAGTTCTGATGACCCTGAAAATGTTCGATTATTTCGGCTACCAATAGATGATGCCGGAATCGGACGTGCTTCCCGTTGCGGCTCTCTGGGGCTCTCTGCCGACGCGGAGCAGAGGCCGCGTGCTTTCTAATTTCGTTCATTTAGGTTTGCGACGTACTCGAAGTGGTTTCCTACTATGGTGTTTAGAGTTTTGATTGACAGCAAATCGGCCGGCTAGATCTCAATACTAGAGACTGTAAGTGTTAGACGATCATGTTAACGCAGTCAGAGGGAACTGCTCATCGCAACGAGGGAAGGAAAAAAAAAACATTTTATGCGACGTTTCTCGGCAAGTGGGGAGGGTCCGCAGTCCAGGGCTCCACTGGCCTTTGCGGATCGGTGGGCTTGGCCGAGCAGAGCCAACTGGTTTTCCCGATCTCTGCTATCACAAGTCAGGTCTCCAGGTCTCCCACTTCCGTCTTCGAGGTAGTGTCCCCAGAAGGGGAGAGGGGGAGGGGAGGAACTGATTTCCTGTGGCCGCGACTCACATTTCCACGTAATGTGGGCTAGAGAGAGAGAGATAACTAAGGACGGGAAGGCAGGGATGTTAACCAGTCAGGAGACCGGCTAGTTAACCTACGCTGGGGGATGGGAGAAGCGCTAGAAAAGGAGAGAGGGGGAATGCGAAACCCACAGGACAGCCCTACAGTGTCAAAGGCGCTCGGTAAGGCAAATATATTCAGAGAGATGGCCGTTTTCCACACCACGGAAGAAGGCCGTGTAATTGTTAGGATTTGTGTGGTGTTTCCTTTGCAAATTTGTGTACGTGTTCGTTCGTATTCGACGTCGAGATCGCGCTTGCTCTCCCTAAGATCCTTATGTGGACAACTGTCGGGATGTCCTAAATATGTGGTTATACGCATGCAGCGAACTACGTTATTTTTTTCTGTTTTGGTTTTCAGCAATTAACGAAGCGTTGCTTTTCTATCCAGGTTGACGATACCATTCCACGTGAGGCCAGCAGATGCCCCTGGTACTTTGCTTTTTAGAGTAGCAGACGGTGAGTTCGCGTTTCCGAACATTTTGTTTTGTTAGCTTCAGGCTGATTTTCCCAAAGAGGAGTTTGCGATGATGATGCAGTGATTCCATAATTTTTATATCGTTCTTGTTCGTATACATTTCTTGCATGTTTCCGTAGCAAACTTTAGGTGACGCATGATATTATTGGAATGTGGTGTGGATATAGGTCGGCACACTCACTCATGAGTGCACTCACTCACACTCATTTCATAGACATGAGTGCGAGTGCGAGTGAGTGCCAGTGAGTGTGAGTGGAGGTGAGCGCGAGTGTGAGTGCCAGTGGGTGTGAGTGGAGATGAATGCGAGTGCCAGTGAGTGCGAATGGAAGTGGGTGCGAGTGCGAGTGAATGCCAATGAGTGTGAGCGGAAGTGGGTGCGAGTGAGAGCGAGTGCCAATTAGTGTGAGTGGAGGCGAGTGCGAGTGAGTGCTATTGAGTGTGAGAGGAAGTGAGTGCGAGTGAGTGCCAGTGAGTGTGAGTGGAGGTGAGCGCCAGTGAGTGTGAGAAGAGGTTAGTGCGAGTGAGTGCAACCTGCCGCGCAAGAATGTACACCTACTGCCTATGAAAGGGATTGATTCCTTTCGATGTAGTAGCCTTTTTCGGCATGGTTAGACCATATGTCGCATCTTGAAATCAGAGCTGTGGAGGGTAGTTAGACTGCTGTACGACTGGATCAAAGTGGTTTGCAGTGCCGGGGAACCAGAGTGGATTGCGGAAAGGAAAATGAAGTCATTCAGACGCATTGCAGCGCAAAACACGGAGTTTCTAAGGCAGTGGTTATTGCATACTTTGCCGAGGAAGCCGACGAAATCAACTGTGTACCCAGCAACCTTTTGGTGCTTGGCAAGGCCTCCACCCCTGAAGATATTGAAGTTACACTGAAAGAAGGGACCGAAGTACCGTGTTCCACCCAGGATTCCGTCGCATGAACTGCTTGCCTTAAACAGGAAGCTGGCGAAGAAAGCGGGAGAGGATGGTGAAAGATGTTTGTTGGATGGTGTTAATAGCATCCTGAGAACCGCACGGAAGAGGGAAGTTTTACCCAGGGACTAAATGCAACAAGTTGTGTCCTCCTTCGAGGACAGTGACCTACAACTTCTACAAGCAGATAAAGAAGGCGGATTCGTGGTCATGACAGCTTCATCGCACAGAGAAAAGGCGGCCCAAGCCCTATCGAAGAACTTTGTTGAGGTCCAGCCTCTATCCTGTCTTCTTCATTTTGTCCCGTGTCCGTCCGTGTTGGCTGTTTTTTTTTCCCAAATAATGTGTGATCGCACTTTTTAAACAAACAACAATTCTGACGTTTATGCGATCGGTGTGGTTTTTTTAAATGCATGATTGGCTTTACCATGTCAGTTCTTAGAGAAATATTTGTCCCGACTTCTGCTGCTTTCGACATCGTCTATTGCATTAGTCCTTGTTGTAAAGCTGTGTTGGAATCGAGGCTGACATGCAGCGCTCGCAGAAACGCAAATATATTGCTGCCTAAACAAGTGACCACTATGATATATTAACAGATACGTTTGCATTTCGGTGCCATACTGCTTATTACAGACCCGACAGATCATGAATGTGTGCTCTACTACACGGACTACAAGAACTGCGTCATTGCGGACCTGGAGTACCGAGGGCATCGTAAGGCTTCTTTTTCGAAGTGTGCATTGTGAATGCCATGCAACTTTAGAAGGTGGCCCATTGGTCTGCAAGGGATTAGAAGGCAGTGTACGAGGCTCGCAAATCATAAGGAAGCCACTATAGGTGCCTAGTGAACACTTGTTTCAATATTGTGAACGTAGGGAGCTTGCAATTTTCGTCCAAAATTTTCGGCTAAAAAAAAGACAAATCATTACAAGAAACTCCACTGGAAATCATCACTTTGGAACGACGTAATGGTTGCCTTTCAGTAGTACTACTTTCTTTCGCCGTTCATGAAAAAGTGTAGTTGCCAAGTTAGCAACCTTGCATTCAGTCAAACTGATCAAAGTAGCATATTGCTATTTTACGTGTCGGAACGACTACATAAGTAGGAGGTACGCCATGGTGGAGGGACTCGTGAATTTAGATGGCTTCTAGCATTTCCGCCTCCGTCGAAAACGCGACCGCCGCGGCCGGCATTGAAGCCGTATCTTACAGGTCGACAGGACCAACACAGCACGAAGGTAGATAAGCGGAAGATCAACGCACTGTAGAGAACAGTGTACGAAAGTAACGATGGTGACACAGGCGATTCTGATTATTCATGTTAGGATGACGACAAAACGCTTTCTAAGTACTATAACTGGCTGCTAGGAAATAACATGCATGGAAGAGCTTTAGAATAAAGATTCGTCGCTGGAACGGCGATGTACAGTCATTGAATTCTGGTTGTTGCGCACTATAGCCACTGAAACTGCCAGTACCACGTTTGCCCTCCTGGAAAACAACATCCGGAAACTGAATTTTTCTGGAGACAACGATGTCTCCAGAATTGCATTTTTTTTAAATGTGCGCCTTAAACGGACCATGCAAACCTCTCCAGAAAATAGCAAGAAACCGCCGCCGATCAGTCGTCGAGGCCCCCGCGAGCATGTCAGCCAAATATTATTGCACTATATGTAGCAGTGAATTCGCAATTTGGCTCCAAAATACACTGGTAAGTGCCCACTCTTCTTTCAACGTCATAGAAGAAAACGGACAAAGAAGAGAGAGAGAGAGAGAGAAATAAGGAAGGGAAGGCAGGGATGTTAACCAGTCATGAGTCCGGTTTGCTACCCTACACTGGGGGATGGGAAAAGGGGAATAAAAGTAAAGAGAAGGAGAGAGGGGGAATGCCTACAGGGCAGTCCTATACAATATCATAGGCGCTCGGCTAGGCCAGATGCTTTTAGAAAGGCCAAAAGCGCTTTCATTGCTTTCTGAGCCGTTGGACCGTGAGGACGGTACTCTAAGATTGTCTGTTCACAAAGTGGACGATCGTCGAGCTTTGTGAAGGACTCGGTCATAGGCAGTCGATGTTCCTCAAATTGTGGGCAGTGGCACAACAAGTGATCTATGGTCTCTGCGCATCCGCAGACAGCACACGCAGGACTATCAGCCATTCCAATCAGCGCAGAGTAAGCGTTCGTAAAGGCCACTCCCAACCACAATCGGCAAAGAAGCGAAGCCTCACGTCGGTGCAAACCAGCCGGAGGTCCGAGTTGCAGCGATGGGTTTAGCCGGTGCAGTCTGGTGCGCCTCGTGTATGGGGTATTCCACTCAGTTAAGGACATGGTTCGCGCAAGAGTGCGAAGTTGTCTTGCAGCGTCGGTCCTTGAGAGCGGAATGGGAACACAGCGGTCTTCATCGCCTGATGTCCGAGCTGCCTTATCTGCTGAGTCATTTCCACTGATACCGCAATGGCCTGGTATCCATTGAAAATATATCTCATGTCCTTTTTCTTGTAAATTTTGCACAAGTACCGCGATTTCGTATGTAAGGTGGTTTTGCTCCACGTGTCGAAGAAACGACTGTATACTTTGTAGAGCTGATCTTGAATCACAGAAGATTGCCCACTTTGCAGGACTCTCAGCGTGTATAATATGAAGCGCTCCGCGGAGAGCCGCGAGCTCTGCAGCTGTAGATGTGGTGACGTGGGAAGTTTTGAAGTGCTGGGTGACTCCCATTCTTGGGATAACTATAGCACCACCGGAACTGGTTGATGTGGTTGAGCCATCGGTATAAACTTCTGTGCAGCCCCTGTACTTCGCATACATGTGTAACATGCTTAGTTGTTTGAGTGCACATGGTGGTAAGTCCGACTTTCTCAGAATACCAGGGATGTTGAGGCAAACTTGAGGATGGTTCACACACCATGGAGGAATTGAAGCCTTTGTTGTAGGTGCAGAAATGTTTGGGAAAACTACCATTGCTCGATTCCCAGCCACAGTTTCCGCGTATGCCGTACGGCAGCGCCACGTTCCTGCGGGGACTCTAGCGACAAGCTTACCGTCACTCCGAAAGCGCGAATACGTTCAAAGAAAATGTTCAAGGTCATGACTCGAGCTGACGTGGCTTCTTTTCCCTTTTGCAGCTCCGCCGTGAACGAACGGATGTGAAAAAGAGAAAAAAGCAAAATGCGGCAGCCGATTCGTGAGGAAATAAGCTCCCTAAGGGATGTTACTCTGTGCCTGTATTCTTAAACCTACCTCATCCTTATCGCTTGTTTTCCTTATCTTCCCTGTGCCCTTATCATGCATCATGAACTAATTAGTCCGGTATCTAAAAACAAACAATATGATAGTTTCTCGCACTGATTACCTTAACGCGCCTGAATGTCGCTGGGGCGATAAAGAAAACACACGATAACGATAACGTAGGTTTATGAACACGGGCCTAATACTACTCGTATAAGTGTTGCAGGGCCCTTTTAAGAGTAAACGAAGTGGAAAGCAATCGCCCAAGAAACACTGCTGCCAAAAATGAGAATACCAATACTGCTCTGCATTCCGATACATCGAGAAGCATACGGCCGTAAACTGGCGCAGACTTATGTAAGAACTCTGATATTAGGGCGGTAAAGCTGGAAGCAAATAAGCGGCGGTATTCGGCACACTTTTCGCTAGAGGCGCCCAACGTGCTGTCCTGTTAGGATAGGTGACAGCCTGTTTACCCGTAAACTTTTCACAGTACTTGAGAACTCAACGCTTGTCGAACCTCAAATTATGCGCGAATGCAGGGAGCGTTATAGCACTAAGCGTACACAATTGCATTTAGCATCATGATGAAATCTATATGGCCACAGTTTGTAGACTAACAGTTACGCGGGAAGGTTCCGAGATATTGGATTGAAAACAACGTTACTCCCACGGCGAACGCAACGGAGTCGCGCGCCCGGCTCAGTCCCACGTCTACGGTCCGGCAGGCCGAGCTTGCCGGCCATCTCGTGGGCCCGCTGGAGCTGATCCCTGCAATGGGGGTTGTGTAGAAGCATCTCGCTCCATCATTATGAAGCTTGAGCTCAGGGCTAAGTAGGTGCTGTGAGACACTGCCAATGATATCGCGTAATCAGCACATTTATGGTCGCCGCGTCGGAAGAGAACCGCGAGACGAAGTTGAACGACCGAGACGGCGCGTAACAATCGCAGCTTCTGAACAAACGCGTGTTTGATTGAACTCGCGTAACGACCCTTACAAATTGTTCTCTTGTCATCACAGAATGTGGTCTGTGGGTTCGGAGAGAAGTAAAGGATTCTGTGCCACAGCCATGCATCGACCAATTTGTGGACACCTGCGGCGCCGACGTTCCGGCGCACAGTCGGGACCTTTGCCGAGATGGTGAAGGCGACTACTAGTTACGGGGCTTATGACGCCATGCATACGGTATATCATGAAATGGGCTTTGAGTAACAAAAATAAAGATGCCCTTAGTGCCTGGACATATCTCGTATACAATGTGTGATTCTATGGTTATTTTTTTCGAGGCGACTTTTATACAGCCGGAAAGCATTGCATAAGGCACGAACTATGTACGGTATTGCGTCACCACCGCAGTATACGGTGAAAGCTAAGATTCACGCTGACATGTAAAAAAAAAAAAAGGACACGCCAAGGAAGATATGTAAATATCACCTGTCTAAGGTATTTAGGTGTGGACCACCTTTTAATCTTTCTTCTAAATCCCTTAAATTTCACTCAACTGTCCGCCAGTTCAGGACTGTAGAAGGATGGTCATGTGGGCGAGTTGGAACTGATTATGCATATTGATGGTCAGCGCGAAACACGAGGACAAAAGAAGGAAGGGACACAAACCACAGCGCTGTGGTTTGTGTCCCTTCCTTCTTTTGTCCTCGTGTTTCGCGCTGACCATCAATATGCAGTTCAGGACAGCATGCAACATGTAGTGTTGAGGTGCCACTGATGTTACATGCAACGGGTTCACACCACCGGAGAAACCAACGCGTCTCCTGCCCCTAGATTCGCCAGATTGCCGCTTATCTATGGCACAGCTTCGCGAATACAGGTTTAACTTTCCTGTTGCGCCGATTCTTATGACCCAGGGATCAACTGTTTTCTTTTATTCCGACAGTGGTCGGTAGTCCAGCTGCACGCAACCAGCTGGACGACTGTCGGAACAAGGAATTCTACGACATCGTCTAGACATCACGTCGCAGAAGAAGGCCATACAAGCGCTTGCGCTCATTGAGATCTACCGGCCTTCGTGAACGCCTCTAAGTGGAACGTCTTTTGTATGTGTGTGTCTCCGTGTTTCTGTGCTTGTGTGGAATTTTGTACCCTTTCTCACTGTCATCTTTCTAACCCATCTTCCCCTTCTCCCCAGTGCAGGGTTGCAAAGCTGGGACTATTTGGTAAACCTCCCTCGTAAACTCTCATCTCTCTGTCTCTCTCTTTTTATACCATTAGTGCTCTGGATATATTCCTCCCAAACTCTCTACCAAATACCTTTCCCCTGTTTCCCTGGCTTTTTTGGGGCCTTTAAAACGCCCGTCAATAGTTCAAAATATTTAATTCTACTCCTCGTTCCATTTAACTGCGAATAATGGATTACCTGCCACTGACAACGACTGTCATATTGTCATGCGTATCCACCCGAGCCGTTTCGTCACTGAAAGGAAGGACACAGACTCGTGGCGGCGTGTAAATTTTTGTCGTATGTTTCGCAAAGAGGGAACCTTAAGAAGCAGCTCGAATAGGATATCACACTTTTGAATAAAGCATGCAGGTGAACATGGTAGGTATACTTTTTACGGGCGAAGCTCCTCTTAGTCTAATCTTGTCACGCGTCAGGCGTCAGTCGTCAGGCGTAACCCGCGTGCCTCCCGGCACGCGCTCGCCCTCGGCGTTCGCCTCGGCGCGTGCCTCTCTCTCTCTCTCCCGGCGCGTGCCTCTGCTGTCTTGTAAGAGAGAGAGAGAGAGAGACAGAGAGAGAAACAAATCAAGAAACCTTTATTTAGGTGTACAGTGGGCACTGTATACCGAGGAAATTGGGCTAAAAGTGCGCCAATACACCTGACGAGGGCCCAACTTTCCTCCGGTAGTTCATGCACACATCGCAGCACAAATTTCAGCAAGTCTTACACAGTGATGATACAGCATTACATAATGTTACAAAATGTATCCGTTATACAATGTGTGAAGTCACTGCATCGAATCAAAGCATGATGCATGCTAAATGCCAAGAAAAACAAATACAAAATAAAGTAGATCTCAACCAGTCACACGTACATAACAGTAGTTTAAGACATCTATGAATACTTGGCAAATATTTATTAGAAAATTACCTAATGTGAAAATTACCTAATGAAGAAGACAAGATTGCCGTTTTTTGCATTTCTGCTAATTGCAAACCGTTTAGCACCTTTCACGGAGTGTTACAGTTTGAATATTCCTTTATTATAAAATAAATTTGTGGATGAACATATAAAGTACGAGATATGATATCCAAAATTTTCTGAAGGCCATAATTTGTTCGTTTTGTATCGAAGTGTTTATGTCTAAAATTATGTGTTAACATTTAAATATCGTTGTTCAAAACATTTTTTTATTATTTCTGAAAAGTTGGTACACATGAATTGGTAATTTCTCTAGATATATTTGTGAAATGGCGGAGACACTGCATACAGCTCTTTATTTACTTCAGAAAAAGAAAAAAAAAATTCTCTAGAGTAGGAGTGAGAGGATGCGGGCACACAGCGGTAAAAAAAGAAAAAAAAAACTCGGTGAGGCCTGCCCAGAGTAGCAGCGGTCCGACGACGACGCTCAGATGAGGATGCGGCTCAGCTTCTGTATCCTGTTGAGTAGTATGTCTCCTTGCTTTATGCACGCCTGCAAAATGAGGAAAGTGACAGAGGAAAGGGAAACTCTCGTAGAAACGTATTGCTCAAGGTCTTATGCACTTGCTGAATTACTACTAAAGATATTCCTGAGGATATGACATGATTACTTAAAAACCTAGCTTTGTGGGGCAAATCGTACGCGCCTCGCCGCGCATCAATCTTCAGCGAAGTGCAGTAGAGCAGTGATTTGGGCTTCCTGGTATGGCATTGTGAGGCTTATAGTGCATGAAAAGAGGAAGACGAATAAAGTCGTGACACATAGAACCGCTAGCTTGCAACGATCGTTATTACCGTGTGTTGAATCCGTTTAATGGGCGGGAAAAATTACGTGGGACAAAGCGGAAGGTGCCACGAGGGTTTAGAGGAACACCAGTATAACGTAGACAAGGAGCAGGATGTGTTCATCGGCTCTCACTTCAGGCAGTTCAAGAGTACTGTTTCTGGTTTGGATGGTGCATACAGTGTACACTGCCGTCGTACAGGGACTGCTTCATCGTGGGAAGAACCCGAGGTAGATGAACCCTTGAAATTGTCGAAGCGGAAATGTTTGCGTACTTAGACTTTTAGTAGGGTGGCCTGTAATGGTGTTTCAAAACCGGTATATATATATATATATATATATATATATATATATATATATATATATATATATATATATATATATATATATATATATTAGCTCCTGTGTGTGACTCATCTTCGTCTTTGTATTTCCACCCATGTCGTGTGCGAAGCCGGACGCGCCTATCCTTCGGGTATGGCGAAGGGAAACGCGAAAACGGCGCAGTGGTCTACAGCATCGACAGGCATCGGCGTTCGCGTCAACGTATACGCACCGGAAGGGGGAACCTGTGCGCATTCGCACGAACTTTCGGCACCGGTATCGTTCTTTTATTCTTCGCTCCTTGTATTCATAAAGCAAATGGAACTCTTCTCAATCCGAAAAACAATAGCGGTTCTGCTCTGTCCTTATTGAGAGTATAGGGTAGCAAAAAATATTTTTTGGGTGGTTGAAATGCTAGACCCGTAAAAAGAAGAAACATAGCCTCCTTCCAAACATTACCTTCGTCATTTTCTTGTTCTGATTCTTCATTTTCTGTAACACCCCTACTACTAGCCTAAAGCAACTCGCTTCAACTGCGTGCAACGAAATGCATTCTACTGCATTCACTTACTTTGTCCTATATCCAAGAACACCACAACTCTATTCGATAATGTGTTACATGTACAACTCGTATATTTTACTGCGAGTAAATATAGCCAGCGGCCATACCTGGTACTGGTAGTTCTTGCTGTCGGGACGCGTGGTCTCGACCACTCCGCCCACCTTGTCGATCTTGCAGTGAAGGCGCCCGGCCGCAATGAAGCGGGCCAGCTCCCTGCATGCAGGGACGCCGTCACTATTTACTGCTTTACGTGAACGGCATCGCTCGGTTAACAAGCATAATTTACTGAGCTTGCGTTTCACCCCCACGGAGTCCATCAACTTGAAAGTTGCGTAATGTCGCGTCAAGCCAGCATACATTTTGATTGCTTACGCGTAGATACAGGTTCCTGCATTGACCTTGTTCAGGAGTGCGTGACCGACAATTGGATGCAATCTCTATATTTCGGCACAGCAGGCCGATACCCGGACCGCTAGGCCATGATGACACCATCATAGAGTCTAGCTGTAGTATCAATACTAATAGTGCATTGAGGCGCTTGGGCCAAACACTATTCCATGCAATTTCTCGCATCATTCCTTTTAGGGGCGAAGCTCCTTAGGGTGTGGGTCGTTCCCTACTCTGTAGTAGGTATGTATGTAGCCACTTTGCGCCGCTGGGAGGCTCGCGCTCGCCCTCGGCGCGTGCCTCCCGGCGCGCGAGCTCTCTCACTCTTCCATCTGCTGTCTTGTGTGTGAGAGAGAGAGAGCGAAAGGTGCGCGTTGACTATGGAAACGCTCTTTCTTCGATGAACGCTGTACCAGCTCGCAAAGAAGGAGAACGCGCCCTCACCCGCGAAAGACAACGTTGGCGCAGGCAGCGTCTTCTAGCGAGTTTCTTGATTGAAAAATACCGACTGCTCGCGCTAAAGAACCGTTCACCGGCCACCCATATATATATACATACGCACTGGATCTTGACTTGCAATGAAGTGCCGGTGGGAGATTTCACTTGTGCGTAGTAGAACCATAAGGATTCGTAGCGTGCGCGTTAACTAAACTAATCCGGAACTCGGCACGATCAACGATGAACATCCGGAGCTTCGCCCACTCATCATCATTCACTCCGTGGATATGCTGTGAAGTTTTTTGAAACCTACTACGCAATGCTGAATCCTTCCGATTCAGCCGACATTCCCTCGCACTTCCCACGTACTGTGGAAAGGGGCTTCCCAGGATGTGTGACGTACGAACGTATGCAGCAACGTAGACGCTGTTTACAAACGCATGCAACTTAGTGGAGGCCGTTCGCCATTGTACCGCCGTCGTGATAAGCCCAGACGGACGTCTTAAGAGCTTGTTTGTGGTAGTACGCAATAGACCCGCAAGGCTGTGTTATGCGCCCGGTTTCTCAGTGGCCGCGACTTGGCACTGCTGGGTTGAAGATTGCAGATTGGATTTGGGGCCTCGGCGACTGCATTTCGATTGAAAGTGAGAACGCTGGGCAGGTGCTTGATGAAGAACCACGAGCGGTGACAGATGTTTCGAAGCGCTGCGGCGTGCTGAACAGATAACAGATTTTGCTCGTAGCACTGCAAAATCCAATGTATTTTATTATTTAGGGCGCTTATGCGCAGCGTGAGACAGGAAGATGGACATGACGCACTGCGTTTGCACTGGGCTTGTACAAGCCCGCGAACATCACGACCCACGACTCTGCACGAAGCGTTTGCGGTATGCCCTGATGACGGGCGAACATTCTTTACAAACATAGCGACTGTTGAATACCACCTCGCGCATGAAGTTACGGTCTGACTTTTATCGCTTACGACCATTGGTAACTTGACAAAATACACGTGGAGAGCTCGCATTGGACAGTCGGAGTCAGGGGACACTAAAGGCAAATGCTAAGGCTGATCAAGCTTGAGAGATCAGGCTTGTGCGATAACCATTTCGCCATTCCTAGCGATAACACAGCAGGTAAGCTAGAAAACGACGAAATTGAGAGATTAAGTGGCGCCCTCCTTTCACACCATGTCGGTAATGACGTCAGCTAATTTATTTTGCGTACCCGGCCACTACTCCAGGTTGCAAAGAATAAAATGGATCGGCTAAACCTCGGCAATCAATAACCGTGAGTTAGCCTCAGTCCTTGCTTTATATGACGGCCGTGAAGCTTACTGCCCCTTATAGCATCGGCAGCCAAGGTCGCGACGTCCTCTTTTTGAAGCGGGTGATTCGAACCGAGCGACTATGCCAGACCTCTGGCGGCAATTTTCAACGCAAGAATCGAGTTTATTGGCTCGCAGAAAGCGGTGATAGACTCCAAAACCGGCAAAAAGTCGATGTAGCTCAACACAATATTTTCTTTAGTGTCAATTCATACACCTGCAGTGTGGCACCGCAGGGTACATTAGCAACCCTGTCTCCAAATTCACCCATAGATTCAGAAGTACTACACGCCCTAGACCCGACGTTCGTTCCTTTGTACTACTCCGGATTAACATCGCACTGCTTTATAGGCGTGACTCAATATATATAGAACCCGGGCACTAATAGATAGGGTGCGGCAAATTTTTCGCTATAGCACGAAAGGTCCGCGCATCTAATTTGCGACCACATAATCACAAAGAACATGCTCAATAGGAACGGACAAGTGCAATAGTTCTTACGGAACATCTCCCGTTAACTGCAAAAGAATGACACATGACGACAGAAGACGTGCGCACAAAGCGCTATGTCCTCGAGGTTTTCTATCCCGCACCGTTTAGCGAAATCGAGATATGCAGTACATGACACGACGGCACGGCGGGGTGTACCGAAGTTACGAGTCATCCTGAGTCGTTAAACGCCATCAAGATGTGCGGTACCACGAAGACGCAATATGTCCTCGAGTTTTTTGTCGTCTTGCAACCTTTAGCGCGGACGCGATACGCAGTTCTACAAAGACTCGAGGACATAGCGCCATGTCCTAATGGTCTGTCTTGCGTTGCTTAGCGCTGTTGGGATATGGAGCAACCGTGAAGATGCGTGGACACAGCGGCGTGTCGTGGAGTTGTAGTTTCTACGCGCTAAACTTCGCAGTTTGATTGCGCACAGAGAATCGAACCGGCGCACGCTGAAGAGCGAGACGTGCTGAAAGGATCACTCACTGGTCGATGAAGGACACGGTGACTCCGAAGGTGTCCGCCATGTACTGCAGCGTCAGGCTACGGTACGACTCGAGCAGCTGGCTGTAGGCCAGGATACGCATTTCACGCACGTAGTAGCGCACGTGCGGAGACCAGATGCGGTCGCGCAAGAGCAGCTGCTCGACGTACGCTGCGAAGAACACATTGAGCTGGGATAGTCTGCGCTATAGGCGCAATGACGCGTCTTGAAAAAGATGGCCACATTCGCACTCCGACTGAACCTCTAGTGTTATACCAAACGTTATGGTTCACTGGTCTTTTGCTAGCTTGGTCAACGTACAGCTGAAAACTACAAATTCTCTCAAATCTGTCGCTGACGGGTCATCCTCTCGTAAACAGGGAATATACACGCTCATACACCACGCAAATATCTTTCTATTGTTTGCCTTGTAGTACGCTGATATGAATGATGCGAGCTGAGCATGTAACAGACACATTCGCTCATAAAGCCCTGTCTGCAGTGGAAGAGAAATCTCACTGGTGCGGTACGTTACGCTTTCATTGCATAGCCGTGCAACGAAAGAAGTAGAAGAGCAGAGTGGTACTGAGAAAGAAAGAAAGAAAGAAAGAAAGAAAGAAAGAAAGAAAGAAAGAAAGAAAGAAAGAAAGAAAGAAAGAAAGAAAGAAAGAAAGAAAGAAAGAAATGGAGCGGTATACGAGTCACGTTAGGAAAAAGATATATGACCGACGGCCACTTAAACCGACGGAACAGCTACCAAGAGGTGGAAAGCTTGGTCGAGAATGGCATTGGCTAAACCAGGATAACGAAGTACAAGGACAGACTAGGCCGTAAATAAAAGCTCAAGGACAGGGAAAACTGAATATCACTAGGAGAGACCTCGGCCCTGCGAAGGACATAGGATAGGCCGATGACGATGAAGCAGGGAATGAGGAGCTGAAGCGTTAATGGATGCGGGGTAGCAGCAAAGTGCATGCAGTAGTGGTTGTCGCGAATGGATGGAGGAACAGGCATATACACTCGATTCCTGAGAACATGAATATAAAAGAAAGTGCTGTTCGTCGTAGAAATAGGACGTCAGGCTACATTGTCTGTAAGCGCCTGAGAGAGAGAGAGAGAGAGAGAGAGAGAGAGAGAGAGAGAGAGAGAGAGAGAGAGAGGTGAAATTGTATTTAATGGTATTGCTTCCGTACAATGTGCACTGCCAGTTTCGCAAACTTTGTATGCCTCCCATTCATATTTTTGCGAATCGTTTTATCCATGGGACAACGAACCGAACATAAACGAACAATTAGAGAATGTGTGGTCGAAGGGGCTGACGTGAAGAGTAAATAAGGCATTGAAGTTGGTTGGAGATAAAATTGAGAGGTCGTCGCGAGCGGATATGTGACCACACGTGAGAGTAATTGAGGGGTAAATGGAGAACTTCAGCGTCGAAAAGTCGATCAGCGACGCTAGAGCTGACGTTTGGACGTGCTGAGTTCTTTATTACAGTAATGAACTCGCACATGCAACTGCTCGCAAAATTTCTCTCTTGGCGCCTCGACGTGGAAAGGCAACCAGTTCAGTGTGAGGTGATCCTTTGGTCAGTTACGGAGGCATCTTGCGTCATTATACACGGAATCGCTGCACTAAAGCGCACCACCGCCGTCCTTCTCGCGAAAGAAAGCAATGGCACTACGCCACTTGCAAACCGGAATCTTTCCAAATCTTGTCTCTCTGAATTGTCTCTCTGAATAACTTCTATCCACACTGTTATGCAGACCAGAACCCGAACGGTGGGAGGTCACCTTCAGTCTTCCATGTCGCGACTGAGTGCACAGCAAACATATTCCCTCCCTTGGAACCCTCCTCTACATGCCGAGCAAAATTTTAAAGAGCTGTGGTGCCATATCCTCCGCGACAGCCCTCCCGAGGTCGTTCGAGCCATATCTGCCTCGGAACATCGCCGGAATCATCCTACGGACCTCGAACTAGGTTTTTCCCCCCTAGGCTCCTCGTTCAAAACCAATATTAATAGTGGAGATGTTTCACTCTATCTCGTTCCGGCCACAATTGCTAGGCTGACGAAGTGGAGACGGCGGTTCGATTAGCGGTGCAATTTATGAGTCTGCGCAATACTGAACTGCTATTTATAGCAGTTCAGTATTGCGTTCAGTTCAGGTCATGCCGAAAATTGGGGGCTCTACGGACCAAATACACATCATCATTATGAGGCAGGCCATTGTAGGGGAGTCCGGTTTAACCTCCAACCGACTGTGCTTCTTTAACAGGCATCTAAATCTAGGTATATGTGGGTCTTCGAATCTCTTCCCTATGGAAGCGAAATTGCCGTAACGAAGAATCGAACCCCCCACAGTTAAATTTGGAAGTCAGAAACCTTAGCTGCTCTGTTACAAACGTAGGCAGTATGCACAGTTCTTCAACGTTACGGTAGGGCTGCGCAGAAAGAAGCTGACGCTACGGTTGCTTGCTAGTGCGGGTTTTAACCTTACGGGAAAGACAAGAACATCATGCAATGGACCTCCCAAATGTTCGGGATAATATCCAAAGAATGGTGCGCACTATACGCAATGAAACCTCCAATACATTCCGTTGTGGGTTTAGAACGATGCGTCAGATTCCACCAATAAAAGAAGAAAAAGGAGCACATGCGTGAAATAGCTGAACGTGCTTACCAAGTTTCCTGAAGAAGATGGCGTAGCGGCACTTGTACAGGGAGAAGAGGTACTCGCTGATATCCGGTATGCCGTGCAGGACTTCCAGGATCTCCGGTCCTTTCACAACCTGGACGAAACACTCGGGTCTCGCATAAAGGAATTAAACGGAATGAACAGTGGAACAACACCCTTCACCTTGTCGAGGAGCTCGACGCGTGGCAGGGAGATGAGGCAAGCGATGACCGTGTAGGTGACGAAGCGCTGGTAGTCCATCAGCTCGTAGCAGCTGAAGGTGGACACCGTGTCCAGGAACAGGTGAGCAGCCTTCTTGAAGTCCCGAAGTGCTATGCTGTACAGTCCCTGGTACACCTTGAGCCGGTTCCTTCGGTCCCAGTCGCCGCGCTCTTCAACCAGGCTGCAAAAACACGTAGAGGACCAGCTCATAGACGAGGGTATCTCTACCTCTCAACAACACCCCATTCTGGGTTTGGTGCTCGACCCGCAGACAAAATATGTGCGGTCTGTCACGCTTGAGAGAGATGTGGAAAGGCTTGCGGATTGTGGCGATAATATAGAGTCGAGCCTGTAGCTTTTCTTTTGCAGAAAATGAGCATGGGCTTCGCTATAAAATACAGAAGAAAATACATTAGCTGCTGGTACTAAGGTAGTAGCTTGGGCGATTAGGTCGCAGTTCATAACGGCCACTAGCACAGCGAGCAAAACTAGGTAGGCACTTCCTATTCAACGCCTCTCTAATTTCTTTTCACGAATTTAAAGGAGATGAATGTTTGTTTTTTTTTCTGCAACGTTACAGAAATGGTTTCAGGAGGTAAAGGCACCGAGCCTCACAGAGGCTCCCACTCCATTCTCAATTTAGGAAACAGCGAACACATCATGTTCCAGACCAAAGGAAACGCAACGTTGTCATCTTAGAGCACACGAAAAAAAAAAAGAACAGCAGTGTGAACGAACTCACAGGATTACGAGATAAATGAGACAAGTTGAACGAATTGTGAGTTTCAGTTAGCATCTCGTATGCGCTAAATACAACCACGTCAATGCCCACACACAAAGGATACCGGCACACTATAACCACTAATAAGCGAAAATTGAGTAAATCAAATATCAAATCAAAATTTGAAATAGCAGATTTCAGGTTCTTGAATAGCGTGAGAAACGTCACACAATCTGGATTTAAAAATAAACAAATGTCGCCAGCACTTCAGTAATACGACATTGAAAATGAAAAACAGACAATCAGTCATATTCAATTTTCTTTTCAGTGAACAATGACTTGAGAGAACTCTTTGTTAGTGTATCGAATTCATCCGATCCTTCATGATTCAGCAATGCCGAGATTTGGTCAGTTATGTGTTGTCGGCCATAATGAGTTTTTATCCGCGTGGTTCGAATAACTTCTTTAGGTGGCGGATACTGAATCTTAGATGCCATGAGTAAGTCATATTGCATAAGCTTCCGTACTCAAGTGTTGCGACTTCCCATGGTAATTATCGAAAAATCTCAGCACCCCTTTTTGTAATATACTTACAGTTCTGGGTAAACATAGTGCCTCATACTAATATACAGTACGAAAGCCTGAAGTAATAAATAATATTTATATTATTCATTTTTATTTAGTACGTACTGCAAACCACATTGTAGTTCTTGCAGGAGGACCACATTGTGGTCCATATAGAACTCTAACCACATGGATACAATATCGCGTATTTTGAAGAAGCAACCTGCGATTTTGCTCCGATCAGCCGTAAGGTATACATAAGTTTTACGTGAGAGATCTTCCCCAAGTTGTACACCTAGAAATTTGTGTGATTGCACCTATTCCAGTTCCGCCCGCGAAACTTCAATGCAATATTATTGCAGTTTGTTAATTGGCGCAAATAATACGTACTTAATTTGTTAACGTATAACTGCAGCTTATTTATGCGCAACCAATTCGGTAGTTCGGCAAATTTGTATTAACCGAATTTTGCATCACGGTTATCAATGTGTCCGCAAACACACAGTAACATCGGCGCTCATTATTAACCTTCGGGAAAACGACGGGAGGGCAAGATCATTATTATAAGACAGCGGACCAAGTAACGACCCTTGATGGACACCATATACTATTTTTTATTGCCGTGACATTACATTGGTGAATGAAATATATTTGTGCCTATATATTTGCTAGATAACCTTGCAGTAACTTTGATGCAACAATGCGTATACCATATTCATGTAGCTTATCTAATCAGGTCGTCGTTCACAAAATCAACCTTTTTTAGTTTTAGTATATGAATAGACCTGTAGTGTATAGTGCGGCTCAAAATTGTCTATAATTTTATGTTCAGCTTCCGGCTGTACGCGAAATTTTGGGGACTTACGAGACGACCGCGGACGACATTTCGCATTGACGCGCTGGGATGTTCGCTCATGGTGCTTTGTACTGTTCCCACAACAACAACAAAAAACACACGAATACGTGACCTTCACCAATGAGTGCGTCCCAGAAACGACCGTGACCTCGAGTGCCAAAAGATGTCTAGAACCTGCCAATAACTCTCGATGTGGCTTTCGGAATAATTGCGTAAGTTGCGTGAGGAGTTCACATAAGCTCAGGACCAGAGGGACATTCACACTTTGCTTAGACTACCGCTCGTCAGAACGTACTTATGCTGGTGTCAGTATTACACAGAACGTGCGTTCAATGCTATTCTTTAACATAGCCAGAACACGTTGATAACAAGATGTCGAATCTCCTGTGAACATGTCAGCCAAATACTGTTGCGCTGCGTGCACCACGTGATTTGTGATTTATCAAATACAGCTGAAAATCTCGGCGTCTTTTCTTCCCACTTATGTGGTCATTGGCATCACCGAATATGCAGCTCGACCCTTAAAGATAGATGAACAGATTTTGTGTTTAAATAATTGTGGACCTCAAGATGGACGAATGAAGAATTGCAGAGGATATTTTCACAATCACGAGATCCAGTGCCGTTTCTGCCTCAAGTGGTGCAGTCGGTGCCCCCAGTGACTTCATTTGTTGAAGGAGGATGAGACGCTTGCCGAACCAACTGGAAATTCCTTTGTGCGCGCAGTGCAGCAATACTTGGCCCACATGTTCACACGAGCCTCCGCGACTGATCGGCCCACTCGTCTTCTATGTTCGAAAGGTGTTGCAGGGACCCTTTACTATGTAAACTCACGTCTTGGCCCTGTCGATGTTGCGTGTGATGAGATCGTGGTCCATGTAGAAGAGACCCAGGCGTATGATGTGAAAGAGCAGGTCCAGTCGGTGGCCCAGGGCCACCGTCTTGTCGTACGTCTTGTTGATCTGGGCCAGCGCCGCACTCTGCGGACAGGCACGCGCCATTGCTCTCAAATTGGAAACGCAAAAATACTAACTGCGTGTAGGGTACAAGCTGTACGACAGGCGTACCGGTGGCAAGCAGTAATAATAATCTCCGGTGTTTATTGTTCCAAGACCACCACATCATTATGGGAGACGCCTTAGTGGAGGACTCCGGAAATTTCGACCACCCAGAATTTTTTAATTAACTTGTACACTTACATAGAACAGCACTCGGGCTTCTTGCATTTTGCCTTAATCAAATTGCAGCCGCCGCGGCCGTAACTCGATCCCGCGGCCTTCAGGTCAGCAGTACAGCGGCTTGGCCATTAGACAACCATTGAGGTATACAATGTCTGAAGTTGGAAAGGCAATGTCTGAAGCGATGTCTGAAGTTGGAAGGGCAATATTACTAACCGCGCGGTGAGAGCACCAGCTAGACAGCAAGTGTAGTGAAGACGAATATTGACCGGTGGGGTTAACACGTGCTAATGTTACCGGGCATAACTTAAAAGCGGTGGTTTGATTATGGTTGTTCTAGCTGCATTTTGGCCATCCTCATGGGTTGTCGCCGCAGGAGCACAGAGAATGTAACGGAATTCTAGGGGTCTCTTACGCGGTCGCCGAAGGGCACGCTAAGGGCGAGAGCTTTTAACATCGCCGAAACACGACGCTTTCGGAAATCTTCGTTGGAACCTTTCCGTAATTGATTTCCGTTTATTCACAGCTACTAGACTACAGTTAAAAACTGCAAATAAGTTCTCCTATGCCTACCTTGGCCTCTTTGTCTGTTAGCTTCATGAGGTTTTGTCTAACAATAAAACCAAGCCTATGTCCCTTCCCCTTTCGGTGTTCAAGCATCACGTACCTTGTCGCCGATGCGGCTCAGGTACTCCGCCTTCGCAAGGTGCGCCTCGCGAACCTCCGTCTCGCTCAGGTTCTTCTCGGCGTCTTCGATGGCAGCGTCCAGACGGGCCAGCTCGGCGGTGTTGGCATCTCTCATCTTGCCCGCCAGGTCCTGATCAATAGGCCAGCCAAGCTGGAAGCACGTCTCCTCGTAGAAAGGTGCCATGTCTACATGGGGTCATTGCGGATGACGAAAAAAGAAATATGTTTGTAGCTACCGGGTAGCCATTACGAACCATACTTGTTGCTGCAATTTGCCCAGCGTGATCACAGTCACTACAGTAGCAGGAATATGAGGAAAGTGTCCACATATTTGTGGGAATGTGGGGAAATCTCGATTTTGTATTGTGGAAGTAGTGATAATCTAGTCAACAAAAAAAGATGTAAGAAACAATGGGAATAACTGTTTAAATGTTCAGAGCCCTTCCACTATGTGAAGGTGGAAGACTGATGACGTCGCTACGGGAATGGCTGTGTGTAGAGCGTATGGGACATTGGTTGGGGTACTATTATGTTTTGTCAGTGACGTTTCCACAAGCATCTCAATTAACTGGCGTGTTTGCACAACCTGCGATCCCAGCGCGCAGTGTTTGCTTACGGACGAAGCACACCAACACACGCAAAGAACTCCTCCGCGGGCCCCAAGTTTCCTTCTTTATACATGGTTTCGCACAGCCTTCCTGACTGGCCCACTTAGGGTGAGCGCAAACGCTGACGCGCAATCCTTATTGGTTTCCCTTTTCCGCCATGCCTCACCTTAGTCCCCAGGTCACGTCACTAGTGTGACACCAAGCACAACGGCGGCACGGCGTCGGCCAAGAAAGATTCGCTGTAAAGGAACTTGCCACAGCTGTGAGTCAAAGCCGCAAGTTTAGTGTCGCGCGAACGCCATGCTCTTTTTTTTTTTGTGTGTTGACCGCTACGCAATTTCATGGATTTTATATCTTTTCTGTTGATTTCGTGCTGCGCCACGTTATGTATCCATTTATATTATTGCGTTTGTTATTTATGTATTGAATATTACTGTTACTATAGTGTATTGAACTATACTAATATGTCATTGTACCACCGTGTGCATTTATTGTTTCGCTGTCATCCAATGTTGTCGGAGGTGTTCGTGGCGCCAGGAGCCTAGTCAGGCGTGCAAAGACTCGCGTTTAGCTCTGGCACCACGACAATTTACGTATTTTCATGTAATTGTCGGAATTGTTAATGCACTTCAACTACCAATTGAGCAGTGGCGCCGGCTTCTGTTGAGGCATTCGCTCACATGTATAGTACAACGTCCCTGCGACCAGATAGCCAGTATCACAGACGCTCATGGTGAATGATGTGGACAACCCTCTTAGGCTTCTACTCGCAGACGTTACTGAGTAACTCCCGTGGTTAGAGGCCTCGCAGCTGGTCGGTAAATACAATCTAATACCCCTGTCACGCTAGACGTTATAATGAGATCCGGTTCGAATGCCGTTCGGTGCAACGAATGTCATTCGAGCCGTGGGGGTGCTACATGTCATTAGTTCACGATATCAGTGACAATAGTTCCGAAATAACTGGCCGGAAAAGCTGCAGAACGTAGGTGCAGAGTGGCTGAAAAGTCGTCCTAGTTCGTTTAAAGATAAACGCAGGGCACACAATAACCAATTATTCGCTGACACGGCAGCACTTAAAGGGGACGCCGACTTGCAGCAGGAGAAGCGTTCGTTTGCTACTATTGCAAGCAAAAAACACGTCATTGGGAAAGTAGACGCTAAAACAAGACGCAGTACGAGCACAGCATGCAAGCAAACAGCTTTCGCGTTTGCGCCCTGTGGCGAAGTAGCGACGCCGGCTAAACGCCACTGAGGTCGAGAGTGAAACGCATATTGTTACGGCGTGCCGGGCTGTTTTCTGGTTAAAATGCTGAGTGTTCACCAAGCGCGCTAAAGCAGTACCATTTTCACATGAAAGTTTCACAAATTAGGAATGCTCAGTGGCCCACGTTTACGTTGTCTCTGGGGTAGAGAGTACACATTTGGTTCGAGTGCGAATGCGAAATCAGTTGTTCGAAACTCGTTCGATTTCACAAGTCATTCGATTCTAACGATGTTAAATATCGCCGTGTAGCAGCTGAATAATGTCATTCGATGCGAATGTCATTGCGTACGAATGACATTAAAACGTCCAGTGTGACAGGGATGTAAGTTACCCAGTTCCTTCAAAGAAGCCGTACTTATCGACCTGAAACGGATGCTTGGGCGAGTTCATACGTACCTTGACAGAAACACGGGGCCTTCTTTGTTGTGTTGTGCCGTACTTGCACCATTTTCTATCAGGCCCGCTTCTCGTAATGCGGCCATAGAAAAAAAAAGGGGGGGGGCAGCAGCGAAGCTGGCCCATGGGTCACTTGCATTAAGTGCGACGGCGCACGCACGACACTATTTTGCGCTAAGGGCCGCTCCGACTTTTTACCTGTGGTCCGTTTGTCAGCAGTCGCAACAGGAAGCAATTTGTCGTCGGCGTTTTGCCAACTTCCTTTCTATATATTTTTGTTGCATTGGGTGCAGTTTTATGTTCACTTGTTTTTCCTGAAGAATGACTGTTGCCTTGTCGCCAACATTACCCTCGAGAACGCTTCTTGTTGATTGACTGAGTTACGGTATCCCCCAAACCACTGTATGATTGTGGGAGACGCCGTAGTGGAAAGATACGGAAATTTCGACCACGCGGGATTCTTTAACGTGCGCTACCAGCGCGCAGTACTCCGGCCTCAACTTTTCGCCTCCATCGAAATGCAGCCGTGGCGGCCGGGATTCGATCCCGCGACCTTCAGGGTGCCACATCCACTAGACCACCAAGGCGGTGGTCTAGTGGATGTCTTTGAGCCATCAATGTCTTCCTTCAAGACATTGAGCCATCAATGTCTTTCTCACGCGTGGCGTAGTTGAAGCGCTACAGACGCTCTGTGTAGCTGCGTTCCACCTGTAAAGAGCGGGCTTGGCTGTTCGGCCGCCCCAGATGTTGCGGTTCAAACTACTGCGACGTGCCTGCTACTGCTTCGAATACGTTTGTGCATAATAAATCATTATTCTTCTAAGTCAAGTTATAATTAACGCTAAACACAATTGCGCCATCACACGGAGGCCCGAAAGATGTCGACACTGGACAAAACTCCTGGAGAGCTGTACAGCACTTACTGTGGTCGGTGATTGCTGTCATGAGATCTTGCTTGAGCTTGTCGTTGTTGGGCTCGTGGCGGGCCAGCACAAATCTCATCTGGGCCAACTCGAGGTTGGGATTCTTCTCCAGGCTCTCTTCTTCCAGATTTTCCAGCGGCATGGTGGACACAGAGCGATTACAAATGGGACGAACGCGGTAACGCGGGTCCCAACGCGTCGGACTCCTCGTCTTCTCGCTCTGGTCAAACTAGCGCGAGCCAGCGAACGTGAAACGCCTGCGCGTCGGCGTTCGTCGGCGCTATAGGATTGAAAGCAAGCTCACGTGACGAGGCCTAGGTTTTCGAGAAAAACTCGAAAATTAGATTGACCAACGGACGCTAATGATGATGATGATGATGATGGTTATGATCCTTAACATTTGGTATCTACTCACTTTGGGAGATTAGCCAGGACTCAGGCGGATTTGATTTTAATTTACAAGATTATATCACCTGAAAAGTTTATTCGTTCTTTGATGTGAATTTGAATGTTACGCATGTAATTTTTTTTCTTTTTTTGGATACGGATGCTAAGAACGCGCGGAGCGTCTTCCTCGAAGCTCCCTAGATCTAGGGACCTTACTTCCTCTAGCCCGGCAGTGGCTGACCCGTTTAAGGGGACCGAAAACTGAAATTGCGCTTACATGAAACGTGGCATAGCCTGGCGGTCATACGACGTTGTCGTGTAGTCACGTCAGAATGGTACGCGACATGGAGGCCCGCATGTTTCAGACGCAGGTAGTGCACCCGTATTATAATCCGTTTCGTACGTCAGGCTCAACGATGTCAAGGTCAGGGAAAAATTTTGCGGTACATGTGTTAGGCCAGGAAATAGCTCCTTTTTTTTTCGCATATACTGTGCGCCCTGTTTTCCTCTTTTAACAGCGGAACTCCTTTAACTCTCCGTAAAATGCCCCGCGTAAGCAAGAAACTTCTGCGGGTTACCGCAGGAACTGCCACGCTACAGCATGTGATAGCCGATCGAAGCTAATCGATCAATACTAGATCAATACTAAGTCTGTCAATACTAGATCAATATTGGATAATGCCTGGAATGACTTGGCGGTGTCGTGGTAAGCTCTAGAACACATATGTAGATAGATACCATGGGATAGGTAAATGTTAGCTAATCAACGATGAATCGATAATTGATCAATAATGACAACTCTAGGGAAATGCCGGGAATGACTTGGCGGTGCCTATAGTTTAGCCTTGCAGCATTTTGATACCATGTGATAACCGATCGATAGCTAATCGATCAATAATGAATAAATCTGGATTGATTTGTAGAGGCGCCGTAGTGGATGTCTCCGGAAATTTCGTCCACCTGGGGTTCTTTAATGTGCGCTGACATCGCACAGCACACGGATATCAACATTTCGCCTCCATCGAAATGCAGCCGCCGCGGCCGGGATTCGATCCCGCGACCCTCGGATCAGCATGTGATAGCCGATCGATAGTCGATGGATAATCGATAAATAACTGATAAACCTCAGAAGTGTCTTGATGGTGCCTAAGTCATGCCCAAGACCAGTGTTCATCTTGGTTGAAATTCTGGTTGACTGTGCTAGACATGGGGTTCGACGAGCTTCGTTGTGTCTTGAAGAGACACTAAAGAGCAAAACGATTTCTTGCGTATTGTTAAATTACCTTTTCGGCGACAAGCCGGTCGGGCGCGTGCCCTTTCTGTGCTCGCAGGGCCACTTACAGCGAGGAAAGGCGGTTGTGAGACGCACGCTGCTGTTCATTCTGTCGGCCGAACTTGGGATGCCTCCACGGCGTTGCACCTGATGTATGAAACGGAGTATAGATGCACGTAAGGAGGCTCAAGTGGCGGTGGTGGGGGCAAAAACTTCATTAAAAAAATTGACGGCAGATCCACGAGGTGAATGATGATGAGATTGGGCGAAGCTCCTGGAAGTAATCATCGGTTAAACCGTGAAATTTCTTCCGTTAATTCGCCCGATAAAATTGACGTGAAACGATTGACAAACCTGTATCGCGATATGGTTTTGAATATAAAACCATTGCTTTAGAAAACACCTGGCGTCTTTCGTTAAGCAGCTGGCGTCTTTTCGTTTTGCTTTAGAAACATCTGGCGTCTTTTCGTTTTGCTTTTAGAAAACATCTGGCGTCTTTCGTTGGTTTATTTCATCAATCAACGGCGTTTTGAACAAAATTTTTATTGTTTAATCATGCACAGGAGAAATCTCACCAGGCACTACCTTGGAGGTAAACAATGGCTGCTAATGGGAATGAGAGACAGAAGAAGTCGGCTTTTAGCTAACACTTACACTTCTACTTCTACTAACGTTTCCTACTGGAACTTGCCAATGGCTGCTAATGGGGAATGAGAGACAGAAGAATTCGGCTTTTAGTTAACGCGCACGCTGCGAATTTTTTATTGTTCAACAACGCACAGGAGAAATCTCCCACCGGCACCACCTTGGAGGTCAAAGCGTAAGACTGGTTACGCACTACGACTACGACGAGGGACGAACGGGTGCCGCTTTAAGGAGCTTCGCCCCTAAAACACCGGCAAATTTAGCGGCCTGCGCCTAGGGCTCCGTTAAGGTGCTTTGGAGGTGTTTGGAGGTGTTATTTAGAAATACTCTTAATCCTCTCTTCACTCTTATTACAGGAAGGTACAACACTTTCTATCGGTTAACATACAGCCTACCACATCCATGACATAAATATGCACTAATACGCATGCATAAAAACTTTATTACAACCGGCAATAAGACGCACCCGAAACTCCAAACAAGAAATAAAGCCCAGAATTGTTATCGCGGCAAATTACAGAAATGCACATCATGTGCTCGTATCAACACCGTTTGCATTTACTACATCGCTCGCCAAACGTCTCGTATCCCCATTACGCCGGAAAAAAAATACAGCCAGATGTCAGTCCGAGCAAAGTAAGAAGGGGCACTCGTGTACGAATTCCTCTTTAGCTTGTTTTCCCACGTGGTTGCAAATAATCGTTTTGTTAATATTAAGATGGCCGTCCAACAACAGAAATGTATACCTCAACCTATACCGTTAACTCTGAGCTTGTGAAGCGTCTGCAAATCACTGCATTCCCACGTAGCTGTAACTGAGCCAGCCTTCCTCTATATGTAGACCATATAAAGCGAACCGTAAGCTACTGCATTTTTTCTAATCTACCTAGCAGCGCTTTGTGGTGGGGACTCCGCACGATTTCGGCATATTTAAGTATTGGACGTATAAACGTCTTGAATTTAAAGTGCGTACACTTCCGCCCCGCTGCTTCTTCCTTAGTAAGTATAATTGCTGTGTCGCCATAAGGCGTTAGTAGGTGTACGCCACTTATGCGAGTTATGCGTAATTGTTAGACCGATGTACCTAATTTGCGTCCACCGTCACTAAGGCATGATTCCCTATGCGATGATTCGAATGCAACTGTCGCTTCTTCCTAGAAATCTGCATGGTGGTGGACTTAATTTAAATAATTTATGTTCATTCCCCAACGGGTTGTAGCTAGATGGGCCATATTTGGCATCGCATGAGCAAGTAAAACTTAGCGCGCAGAGACAATGCAGGAAGAAGGCAGAACACACACCACAAGCGCGAACTCACGACTGAATTTTTACTGTACGCACGAAAACCACACACACACACACACACACACACACGCACACGCACACACACACACACACGCACACACACACACACACACACACACACACACACACACACACACACACACACACACACACACACACACACACACACACACACACACACACACACACACACACACACACACAAGCTCTTCGCGACATCATATGGCTTCGAGATTTCTCGCGTGGTCTCACGCGGTTGACGGAACAAGATGGCTGTGCTTGCGAATAGGGGACTACTTCGGCATGAGAGGCCAGATGAGATGAAGGCCGGCCATTTAATCAGTTTCAATGTCCCATGAGGTGAGTTATTAAATCTCGCCCTGTGGAGTCGATCGGTCTGGCCGGTGTACACGTGGCCGCAGGATAGAGGAACCCGATAAACAACTTCTCAGCGACAGTCTACGAAAGGCGGCCTCACATGCTTTTTATCGCACTCTCTAGTGCCCGTTATGGGAGCCAGTGCCTTTCTGCGCACTGTGGAGGAGAGGCGATCGGGGTTTTAAGTTGCAGAAAAAACACACCTCTTCTCCACATTACTTAGGCCGTGTCGCATCTTATGTGTATATGGAACCACCTGGCTGTCGTACGTATGACAGCCAGATTCCTGGATTATTCTTTTTTGACAGGGCAGGGGAAGAACGCCCAAATTTTTGTGTCTTAACGCGCATCAGCTTTTCACAAACTGATGCGGTAATATGCTTAGCATACCTGGCTGTGCGGTGTGTGTTTTACGTCCCTGTCGTTCATTTCCTTTTCTCGCTCTAAGTTTTATTTGACCATTCTCCAAGCTTGACATCACAAGGCAATGAACCATGTTCAACTGATCATGCCTACTGACTAACCGCATCTTCAGGAAAACAGTAGGAGCTTTACAAGATGTTTTACACTACTTGCAATATCATTAGCGTACACCAAAAGGTAAGCGCTCAAGAACCGAGCCCTGCGACACTCCAGAGTATATCTCTAGCGGACAGGACGCCGAGTCTTCAAATTCTGTGAATTGCTTCCTGTCATCTAAATGCGCGTCAATTCCACTCAGCACAAGCTGACTGAGCCCAGTAAACTTGTGTTATCTGGGCTCAGCACAACGCAATCGAAGCTCGAAGTCAACACAAGTCGAAGCAGCGAAGCGTATACGATATTCTATCGTGAGGTTCATCATCGACAGACCTAGCAAAATCTATTCAGATGACATCAATGTCTTCTCGTATATTTAAAGCCGTCGCAAAGTCGAGGATTATTTTGATAACTTGTGTTGTAGCTTACACCTTGATCCCGAAACTGTTCTGATAAGAATAAAGTAATGCTTTCTCTCCTGAAACGCGGCAACATGCTTGACGCCTTTAAATATTTTGTAGAAAACTGACGGAAGTGAAACCGGTCGGTAATTGTTGGCAGCCCAGAAATAAATAAGGAATAATGGTCTCTGGTTGCGCAAAACGAAAAAAAAAAAAAACAAAGCGGATCCGCGTTCGAGCTCGACCTACTACCGACAATCTACTACCCCCAGCCTACTGCCACACCTCGGTGATGTAGTGGTGATAACGATAGCTCTACATGAAAGTGCTGCTGGGCCTTTACACCTTTTCTCCAGCTCTGCTGTTTCCTCAGACTTCGGAGGGGGGGAACTGGCCTTACTTTTCCTACACTAGCGTGATGAAGCGTATTGTTGAGCGTCATGTGTGCGTTTTCTCCATTAAGGAGCAATTTTGCGCCGAACTGGCGCGGTGGTTTCCATGTGCTTCTATATGGTCCGTGCGGTTAATTACGACTCTGCCCTCCTGTTTGTATTTAGTCTACGTGGTCGTTAGTTTGACCGATGTGTGTAGGCCTCGTTAGGATGCACCAACTCGCGTAACGAACGTTCATTGAAAAGGCCATTCGAGCAAAGCAGCTCACGGAAGCCCAAGAACACATTGAAGTGTCGAAAATAGAACGGGTTAGACAAGCTGGTGTCTAATATTTTCTTCAGTAAATTAACACCGTTGCTTACGGCGTTGAATAAAACAAAAATGCCATTCCGTCATTAGAGATAAAATGTAAGTATCTGTAATTAAAACTAGACCGTGTGTCGACCTGTGTCACACTTATATTCCCAAAATCACAGTGGACACTTCGGAGCTAATTCAGTGGTAAACTGCAGCGTAACTCGTTAAACATACTGGCGTCGCATATTTTCCCGTTACTATGTCATTACTGTGGATGCTGCACAAAAAGAATTCCGTAATTTTCTTTGCGGACGCCGAATTGAAACCAGGCTGTGATCACAAGTCTTCCTTCTCCTTAAAGTACCACACGAAGAAACACAAAAGACACAAATCTCTTTAACAATAAGGTATAGATATAAAATGATTTTCATATGCGCGCACTCGTGTGCCTCAATGGAGGCAGAGGCGCCGCCGTCAAAAACGCGCCTGATATACGGACTCCCGGATTGAAACGGACGGATGGCCCTTATAAATCTGTGAGAGCGACAAAGGGAGGGCTGCGTAGCCGATACTTTCTTAGCCTCTTGCACTCCATAGCGTTGGTCGTTGCCAACGTGCTCTCCCTGCATACATATTCAATCGCTTGGGGCGCCACATCTCGGCGAAAACTGGAACGTAGGAGATTGGACAAGCTAAAAGCGGAGCTAAGGGTGTGGTCTCCAAGACGCAAGCGTGTACGCTTCTGTAGAGGTCGCGCGGGGGCGTTGGAAACATTAAGGGGGGGGGGGGGGGGCTGCTTCCGATCGCCGGATAGGCTGTACCTATCCACATGAGTGGGCTGTACTAGGTGCCTGTCGAGTACCATTGTTTCAGCATTCAATCAACCAATCTCTACGGCCTCGATTGTGACGTGCCGTCCGTACTGCAACGCGCGGGGTCAGTCGATTCGATGCAGCCTTAGGAAGCGGTCGTTTCTACAGGCAGCGCAGAACCGAACGCAGTCAATTAAGAAAGATCGCATCTCCGGCGGTTGCCGGGCCGGTCGGAGAGGGGAGGACGGCACACCCGAGGGGAAGGAAAGATTTTAGTCCTCGCGAACACTGGGGTTTCTTGAAGACGCTTGGACACCAGAGATAGTAGTGCGGAGATCTGTCCCAACTGTCCTTGAGTCGCCACTTTAAACGTCGACAGAGGACATCATGAGCGAAGACTTCGAGTCGGTCGACCGTGCGGACAGTCCGGAGGCGCAAGAAGATGAAGATTATGGACCGGAACCCTACGAAATGAGGTCACCCGAGGAGGAGGAACACACCGCCTACACCAAGGGCATCATAGCTGTCGTGGGTTCGCAGACGAAGCCGCACATATGCTATCGCTACCCGGTAAGCGAGCCCATTGTGTTACTCCCGGTGCATGTCTCTTGTCTTGTGCCGTGGTATCCGTGGTATCAGTGTAGTAGTACTTGCACTGTGAGTGCCAGAGAAGATAGAGCATATTATTTTTAAAATAAATTAGGTGAAGATTCCTGGTATGCTTTCTCGCTACTCTATACAATGCTCTGTTGCGACAAAAAGGAACAAGGAAAAAGTCATTAAACGTCAAGTAATAACTAGAAACTAGCTTTAGCAGTAAACCTAGAACGATCTACTCAAGGTGCCACACACATTGCTTTTTAGGGCTATATTAAGGCGAATACATTCGTCATGTCGCTAAGTGAATTGCACCTTCGCTAAAACAAAAAAAAAAAGTCACAGTTTCGCCGCAAGGGCGAAGCAATGAATGCGATAGCAAGAAGCTGTAATGCTATACGAAGTGAGGGTTGCAGCTTCAGGAGCAATATTAATTGTAGCAAACATGCACTTGCTAAGTGAGCACCTCCCGTGGGCAGCGCGTGCTGGTACGAAGGGCTTCATACGTTGTGTGTCACAAAGCTACATATACAAAGCTAGGGGAGGCCGCCAAATGAACAAACAGAAGATGAGCGCGAACTATCAAGTGAAGCACGCACGAAACGAACGCACAGATATACACCGAACGAGCGCGAATAAGCTGTCACAATGGATACTCTAAGTTTGAACAGCGCTCCTGTTGCAAAGGCGGCCGAAGCAGCGAAGGAAACTAGCCTGCTGCAAGTGTCGAGCTGTGACATTTGATAGTTCGCGCTCATCTTCCGTTTATTCGTTTAGCGGCGTCCCCTGAGCTCTAGTGACTTTCGTACGCTCCCGTAACATCAGCGCGGACATCACGGTCAAAGCTCGAAACATCCCTCTTCCTCTCATCACGAGACAACCGCGCGAGCAGACTGCGGAAGGGCAAGGCCCTGCGCAAATATAAGAAGAAGCCAGCGAGCTGGCCGACGACTTTTAAATGCGTCCGTTGCGCTCCTCGCGCCATCTCGCTGGTAATGAAGAAACGCTTATAAGCGCCTGCCGTCTCTGAGTCCTGCGAGCGGTAAAGGGTGTGTATATATGGCTCGCCGTTAGCGCCCTGAACGATCTGCTCTTTGTGGCGTAGTGGTTAGCACCACGCGCTGCGGAGCGAGAGGTTCCTGGTTCGATTCATTGCTTCGGAAGCATTCGTCTGCATTATATTTCTTTGGGATTATATATATATATACATACTTATACATACACGGTTCATGACGGCGGCGACGGGGACGGCAAAAACCAGCCGAGACTGTCCATATAATTGCTATCGCAATAAAAAAAAAGAAGCAGTCCTGTCGCCTCATCTTCGTCGGCGTCAGCACAGCGCACCTTTTCTTCAGTGTTCGCACATAAGAGCTGGCAATAAAGAATTTCAGCGTGTCCGGCAAACGCTATGCGCGAAGGCGTACCGCATACCGGATAGCTTATAGCGTTCGTTGTTCTCTTTTTTTTTGACAGTCAAGTGGCGCCAGCTACGGGTGATAAACAGAATAAGCCAAACCGCGTGATATATGTGCTCTGAGATTCTGGCACCTACTCGCTAATCCTACAGCCTCAACAATTTGAGTGTGGCGCTCAGAGACGGTGTCGAATTGTCACGGATGCTTTACTATCGAAGCTTCATGATACAAAGCTAAAGCGAATTAGATCGTCAGTTAGTAGCTCGAGGGCTACAGAGCGCGCGACTACCACTCGAAAGGTTCGAAGCTGACGGCATACTCTCCGGGTGGTCGGGCATGTTTGCGCATGTGCTGTTTACAACCGGTACGGCGCTCTACGGAGAGTGCTTTACGTATTGCGGGTTACCGGGCGAGCTGAAATTCCCTAAAGACTCACAACCAAGGAGCTCAGAACTGCCGCCGTGCATCCCGGAAGCGCTATTGTCAGCGCTGAAGGATGTGCATGGTAGAAGGGAGCGACCGCCACCGGTGTGGGAGGGAGAGGACAGCTATCTCTACTGCTGTGAAATCTGGGAAACTGCACTGAAACCTGGGAACTGCACTCAGGTTTCTCATCGATTCTCGATGTGCCCGGGAGAAGGGCCATCGGAGGAGAAATGGCGGGCTGGGCGAGGCAGTGGCGGCCTCTCTGGCGCGTTACGGCTATCAGCCGGAAGCAGGAGCACGTGACAGGAGGAGACAGTCGTCTACAGGGCGATACCCTAAACCGCTTCGCACATAAAAAAGGTCTTCCTCTTTAGTATCGAGCAAATGCAAGAATTTTAGGCTGAGGTGCCGTTGTAGACGTAATAGAATAGTGCGAAAGGTCAAAATAAATGAAATTGAAGGGACGAGGCGGAGTGCTGACTCTCAAGCAATGCGCATTAGTGTCCGGCTCTCGAATTAATCTTATTCAGTGTAGAAGCAGGGTGTACCCATCCAAAAATGGGATTAACGTTAAAAATGATCGTAAGAGAGCGTTTCCACCAATTCTGTTTCAGGGCATATCATTAGGTATACATATCAAAAGAAGAAGGAACAGGCATGCGCTCTTGAAGAGGGCCGTGTACTAATGGCACATTTTCTGCTATTTTGTTGTGTCCAGGTCACTCCGGTCTACATCAAACTCCCGAAGTCCATCAGAGAGATTGGGGACATCTACATGCAGATGGTGATGCCGGTGGACTTTAAGAGGTGAGGCGTGCCTCGACGTCGTCCGTCTATGGGCGTGAGAAAACGTCAATACCGCTGACTACGATACATAACTGTCTTTTTTTATTTAACGCGATAGTGTATGTGTGCGTGCGTGTGTGTCTGAGTGAGTGAGTGAATGAGAGAGAGAGAGAGAGAAATTGAAAGTGATAGAGGGAGGCTTCTTATTGAAAAAAAGCAGATTTTCGCCGGCGCGTATGTAACCGCTGGCATGAATGCAGTAGTTTCTCGCTTGCTCTGGTCGGCCCTTATTTATAGCGGCCATATCGAACACACAGACGAAAGGAGTGAACGCATAATTCCATCGCTTAATGTACTTGATCTAAAGAAACGACTGTCTGTGTATGTTGTCTCGGCACCGGTGCACGGTGTGGTGCCTGGAGTATGAACAAATAAGTGGCACTTTCTCACAATAATGACAGCTGTTCACCCGGTGATGACATAGCGCATCCGAGGCGTGACGGAGCGGACAGAGGACATATACCGCTGCGTGCGTGTCTTGCTGCGCCGTTAGCTTTGTCCCGTCTTTGATGATCTATACCATCGCATGTTATTATCAATCACCAATAAGCCAAACGTAAGGCGTTGCAGGTCATCGTATACTCACTGATCGCACTTAAGTCTTTAACTAACTCTACATTCACGTCGTTTGTTTAGGGCTCCCTCGAAATGCGAAGGCATACGTATAACATTCGTTACAACAGCTACAGAAAGACAAAAGAAGTTTACCGGAAAGAAAGAAGACATCCTGCAGCACTGGTGCCACTTACCATATGCTCCGGGGAGACGGGGCATCGATGATCAACTCTTGCGATAAGCCGATGTGCTTTTATATACAAGCCCGTCTCGTCGCGACATGTCTACAGCTCTCTGCATAGCTTGTTATATGCTTAATTGTAGTTTCTTTCGCTCCCAGAAGGTGTCACACCGAGCTGTCGTGGATGATTTTCGGCGAGTGGGGTACCTGTTTTTAAAGGGTCCCTTTCCGCTGGTCATTTTAGACATCAGATCTTACATTGTTCGCTGTCCTGCTCGCGGGCGCAGCGCTCCAATATTGAAGGAATGGTGCTCGACACCGAATGTGCTGCTTATAGCTACATGCGTGTCGGTGGCGCTGTGGCATTGGAGGATCTTCGTTTTCCCTAGGCTCCTTTACATTTGCGGGTACCGGTTCACTGGATCTGTTGGCGGCAAAAAGCAGAGAAGGTAATGGCATCTTGCGGCGGACCGCCTAACTACAATGCGTTTTCTCAGTTAAGTCACTCTCTTCGTCGAAAGAACAGAATGAAAGTACTGGGAATTATTCTTTACGTCACTGCCGCTGCTTAGCACCGGTGGTTAAGTAAAACGCTCAGAACATATACGTGGTGACACGTGGGAGTTACATGGAAAAAATGTTTACGAAATAACCACACACGAAAATAAAACAGCCATTACAGGCGTAGTAGAAAAATATATTACTAGTAGAGAAAGACAGGAACATTACCCTATCGAACCGACCGTAACAGATAATGAGTTTGGCTTTCGGTTAGAAAACGAAAGGAAGAATTTTTACATCGCGTGGGACGTGTCTGGTCGCCGATCCGGAGATCCTCCACTGTGAACGGTGCATTACAGGGTGAACTGGGAGTTCACGCACTCTTCGGACCGTCACCACGTGTGGAACTCGACGGAGATCGTGAGCACGGGCCACCACCAGGTGCGCGTCGCCTTCCAAGACCTGGTGGACGGCAAGGAGGACAAGTACGAGTGGCACAACTCGGACGTCGGCTCGGTGTCGCCCGTCTTCAAGCCGCACAGCGAGCACTTCATGCAACTTCACTACGATGACAAGGAGAAGCAGCTCGTGGTGAGTGGCACAGGCTGGGACACTTGCAGGGATCTGTGCAACGCCTCCTCCCCCTTACCCCCTACCCCTCCCCAAAGGTGTTCCAGCTAACCTCCGTGTCCACCCCCTCACACATCCTCCCAACTCCCCGATCCGAGGGTCGCGGGATCGAATCCCGGCTGCGGCGGCTGCATTTCGATGGAGGCGAAATGTTGAGGCCCGTGTGCTGTGCGATGTCAGTGCACGTTAAAGAACCCCAGGTGGTCGAAATTTCCGGAGCATTCCACTACGGCGTCTCTCATAATCACAGCTGGTTTTGGGACGTTAAACCCCACAAATCAATCAAATCATCCCAACTCCCCCCTCCCCCCCCTGTTCTGGTACACCATGGCCAAAACCCCTCCAGACACGAAGTTCTGGATTAGACCCCTGCGATACGCTTGGCTCCTTGGAGGAAGGAGGAAAAGCTAGGAGCGGGCTTCGCGTGACAATCTCGAAGCTATAGTCGTAAAATATATAAAGGAGAGGATGATGGGAAGTAGTCCTCGGTCACGTGATAGGCAAGCAGTAGAATAGACCCTTTTCATAAACTGCAAACTAGCTTTCCTGCAATGCAGCTTGCCCTACTAATGGCGGCATTGGCAATCCGGCAAACAACGTGTGCAAGCGCAATTTTCTTGCGATAGGGCATGTAAAATGTCGACGCAGCCCTTCTGATACAAACATCCCCAAAAAACGGGTCGCAGAATGTGCAACTTGAATTTTGACAGCATTTAAATAAAGGCAGCTGTCGCCATTAGTAGGGCAAGTTGCATTGCAGGGAAGCTAGCTTTACAGTTTATGAAAAGGGTCTATAACGTACGTTCAAGCGCCACTAAAAGCTACCGCGTTCACACAACCCCATGCGGCCCGGCACCAATGTGGCACCTAATCTTATCGGAGAGGCACTGCGTACAAGGCGTCAGAGGAGGTTGGCTTGCAGAGGCTAGAGGAATCACGTGACGCCGCCTCCTAGTGTTTGGGTTGTTGCTCTTTTCTTCCGTGCTTGGTAGGAACGTTACAAGGTATTTTGGAGAGAGCTATGGTGAAAGTTTCCAAAGGTCGTCAACGTTGTTGATCGACAGTGCAGCAGGGGACAAGCAGGGTGCTGCAAAAAAAGAAAAAGAAAATATGATAGCATGTTCACTTAGCAAATATGATTCTATACTCTTACTATATAAATACATTTTATCACTTTAGGTGAATTTTTTGCGTCCATTAGTTTTCGTTCTCTATCATCACAGCGTTTACTTCGCTGCGAAGGGCTTCATGTATGAAAGCTCTTTTATTAGCCTTCAAAACGGAGCACTTCCCCAAAATTCCCTTACATTTTGCAATATGTAAGGGACTTGTGTCGATTTAATCGCCACCGGCAGTTATGGAGAGGTGCCTTCTAGATAATAAAATTTACAAGGCGGTGAACAGGGCAACTCCGGGGGTTCTTTCACCACGTTCTGATATCAATGTTTTCCAACGGCACGGATAGTCCTGTAACAGCCAGGGTGGTTCAATTTGCCCAGAAACAAATCAATAATTTCAAGCAACCAACTGAAAGTCGTCTTCAAACCAAAACCGAAACGGGCAGGTGCTTCGTGCAGCGTGCGCGGTGACGTCACAACCTTCCCGTCACCAGAAATATGGAAATGGCGCCAAAGAAATGCCAGTGGCGGAGTTATCCAACGATATATTGAGTAATGCCAGCTTTTCTGATCTTGACAGCGACGATTTGAGCGCTGAACTATCGTCGTTTCGCTTTTGAAGGCCCGCTGGCTCGGGTAGGCAGCGCGGAGGTGATGAGGTCAAAAGCACAGGGTGGCCCGCGTGAGAATCAGCTACAAAAGTCTTAAGATTTATTTACAGGAAAACTAAATGACGTACATCCGCATGACTTGACGCATATTATTACGGTACCTAGGGGAATATATATATTGAAAATTTTATTCAGATCAGTGGGCACTGAAAAATCGCCGGAGTTGCCCTTTGAATATGTGATATCATAAGGTATGAAGCTACTCAGCTTAAAGTATTAAGGTGCAGCATTCTAAGTGCATCGTTTCACCATATCTCTCAAGTAATGAATTACTATTTTAAAATTGAATCATTTATGATATATAACATTAAAAAATTAATATTCCTAAATCTATTTCTAAGATAAATTCTCAAATAAAACTCATGAATATCATATTATGACCGCAGTATGCTGGTGAAAATACTGTCCAATACGTAAACATCTTAAACGCGTTTACTATTGCGCCTCATTTGGAAAGTTTGACATTTGCATGCGCGGGGCCTTACTATGTCTGACTCATCACAATCGATGTCAGAATACCTATATTACCAGAACCCCGTATGGAGGTGCATGACGCTTCAATGCCGTCAGCGCTTTCACGGTACATCACGCAGTATTGAGGAAGTTTCTGTGTTTTTGCCTAACACGTGTCCTGCCAGGTTGAGTATACCTATGTAGCCTGAGATAAAAAGCAACATTGAAAATCCAGGTTGCTGTCAATGTATCTGCAAAAGAATAATCAGATTGAGAGTGAGCTGAGACGTCGTTGGTTTTGTATAGCGGATAGCGTACTTTAGCTGACATTAGTCCGTGCTTACCATCGCTAATCAAACAGCCATCATTCCGCCGACGTTTTGTAGATGTAAGCTAACGAACATTAGCAATGTCGTTTTTGGATACATTTCACAAACATTAATGTTACTTCGTACACATGGCGCTATTGGGCGATAGCAGTGCGGCTTTCCCTTACTGTACTGGCTGATTTCCAACTAAGTTAACCTGGATATTAGGGCATAAGCCTTGCGTGTCCCAGTGGAAGGTTCCTTGAAGAATGCGTAGACGCTAAATCCGCCCCCCCACCCCCCCCCCCCCCACACACACACAAATCCAAACGAGGTCACTTGATATGTGCCAAAATTGGCACGGAAGACCAGCAATTTATGGCTGATACGACTGGTGGGTTATGACATCAATAAATTAATTTTTGCCGCTCACGTCATGAATAATAGTGATAAAATCATGTACGTTGCATACCCGCAATTTTCCGATCAGGAATATGCTGGTGTGCGTCACATACGTATGAATCTCAACCTTCGCAGCCTATGCCAGATTATAGTCACGTGATGTAAAATGAACGTATAGATGAATGATACAAATCACGTCGAAGTGTATTAGCGACAACGCGGAGTGGACCTCACCGTCCTCTTGGCAACTGATAAGGGACCGATAAACTTAAGAACTTAAGGTTCACCGGTCCCTTATTTTTAGGTCCCGTTGCAGGTGACCTTCAAGTGACCTTGAACCAAGAAGCCACAGACGTTACCCGAATACTCAAACCACACCCCCTGAGCATTGACACCAGAACATCCGGGCATCCAGCCAAAAGGTGAAGCCATTAGGACTCTGTAGCGCAGCCAATTGGTACGGGACCAGAAGACATAATTGTAGTGACTGGGTAATCAAGTTACAAAAACACCGCTGCCCAGATCTTTCTAATGTTTCTTGTCAATACCAATGAAGGAGCAACTTCTTTTGCGACGAGGTTTTATTCGCTATTTCCGATAACGACGTTCTGAAGGCAGGTGCAAGACACCGTACACTTGCAGTGTTTCAACGCCAGGAGTTCCAGGCAGGCAACCAGGCTCTTGAAGCAGGGACGCCTGAAGGGGCGGGCTCGGTGGGGTCAGGTTGCACGGCACGGAGGGAAAAAAAAATCACAGCATATTCACGGGGTGAATGATGATGAGTGGGGCGAAGCTCCGGAAGGAATCATCGGTAAACCGTGAAACTCTTTCTTGGAATTCGCGCCACAATTAAATGTGAAACACTTGAGTAAATGTCATCAAACTATTATAACATCTCGCATCTTTCATCATCAACTACAAGTACCGCCATCTAGTTTTATAACATCTGGCGCATGCTACGAATCCTCACGGTTCAACTATGCACAATGCACAAGTGAAATCTCCCACCGGCACTTCATCTCCCACCGGCACAAGTGAAATCTCCCACCGGCACCCCGCCACCTCCAACCAATCTGTTTTTGCGCTAGCCATAGCACGCTTACATCTACCCTTGTATCCGTATGAGCCACGATATTTTTTCCAATGGGATGACTTCAGCATGGCTGTTTTGTAAGGTTTAGTATGTTCATAATCAGGGCTACAGCAACAAGTAGACACTTGCTTCTTTTTGGGACGTTTGCGTTTCACTCGTCGTTCTTTTTCCCCCACAGACTTACGTCAACGGTCGCGAGTACAACAGGCACGACATGGATGAAGGTGGCATCGCCAACGAGTTCACCCTGTACGGCACCGTGTTCATCCCCGAACTGGTGATTCCTTGCCAATTCAAGGTGAGACCTCTCTCTATTTCTTAATATATCGCAAGCAGCTTTCAGGGCTATCGCAGGCATTAGCAGACAGGAGCGGTACACGATAACATACGTATACATAAAATGACGTACAACCTATGTTATCATTCAGTCCATTTAATTCAGAGCGGGTGCTCAAGTCCTGGCACAGAACCTTTCTTGCGCGGTGAACCGTATAGCTGCTTAATAAGCTGAAAATCACTCAAGAGCTTCGTCTTTAAGAGTGGAATGCAATAAAGTGGACCGCCCACGCCGGAGCTTCTGCGACGCGGGCATACTAATACTCTTGAATTAATCTGTGACATATAGCGCTTTTATTGCAAGTATACTACGAGGGGGGCACCTTATCAGCGAATTTTAATTATTTTGTGTACTTTCGTATAATTTTGTCACGTATGTATCTCATTAACATTTCCTGCCTACTACACCAAGTTTTACCTTCGGGTGAAAACAACCACCTGCTTACGTTACCCCGTTTGGTTCGTTTCATGCCTCAGTAGTGTATAATCGTATGTCCTGTTTGCCAAGCCGGCAGTTTTTGTATACACTATTTACACACCCCATTTTTGTATACACCCCATTAACCAAACGACCCGTAGAGCACAAAGTCGTAGGCGAATAGATAGATAGATAGATAGATAGATAGATAGATAGATAGATAGATAGATAGATAGATAGATAGATAGATAGATAGATAGATAGATACATACGCTCAAAGTAGCCGAAGTTCGCTAAGAAGTGCTTCACATTTAAAAGGATTGATTGACTGACGTCCTGAAAATCATGTCACAGCCGGCGTGCATGCGACTGAGATTTGAGTCCGGTGTGTTGTATACAGCGGACCGCGGAAGTTAAACACGACGCATTTCGGTTTAACTACGGCGATGCATACTCGGGTCCAATGACGCGCTAGTGACAGTGTCCGCATTGTAGCACGGGACTCACCATAGCCTGCTCTGACCCATACTAACACAGAGTATGAGGCTCGTTCTCTTCGGCACACGCCGAAATGTGTTCGTCTGCACGGAATTTTGTTATAGGTGATATATAGGATTCGACATTATATGTTGAAAATAAATGCCGAGTGCCTTAATCATATCCGCTATGTTTATTTACTTGTACATATATTTTTTTAATTTTCTCGCCTAGACGATGCCTCTGACGGTTAACCTAAACGGGGCGGTGGCATACAACGACACCTACACCATCCGATTCCACGTCAAACCACCTGGCAAGAAGTGAGTTTTGCATGGAAGTACAGTTTGTTGCCTACAGAGACATGTGTTCTCAAATTTGCCTGTCCCCACTCCTAACACTGCATCTTACGAGTGTACGCTGAGGTCACTGACCTGAAGTAATCACAGAGCTCAATGTCTTTGAAGTAATTCTATAAAACATGTATACGCGTGCGTTAATGCGTTAGGCGTCTGTGTTAAAGCGCGTTCCTACCAACAAAACATAAGGTTATTTTGACGTCTCGGCCATGTATCAATCAGGATTTAAATAGCTGTATTATCAAGAAGCCTTACCTCGTTTCAGCGATACTATCAAATTTTAATGTACGATAACATAAAACTTTAATGTAACTCTGATTTGATAGATATCGGGGGTTTCACGTCTCAAAACCAGCGATGACTATGCGAGACCCCGTAGCGGAGGGTGCCGAAAATTTTTGACCGCCTGTTCTTCTTTAGCATGCACTGACATCGCACTGTATACACGGGCCTCAACATTTCGCCTCCATCGAAATGCAGCCGCTGCAGGCGGCACTTCATCCCGCGACCCTCGGATCAGAAGCCGAGTGCCATAGTCACTAGACCGCCTTGGCGGGGCAATAATGCTTGAATTGCTTCCTTTAGTGAGTAACGATCCATATAATACAACTACTTTTTCTTGGAATTGATTGCACAGTTACAAATTACAACTGACTCCGAGGCATGCATTGAGAAGAAGAACTAACGGGAAGGCCGAGGCATGCATCGAAGCGCTGCGTAGTGAAGAATTAGTGGACAGTGTTCCCGTACGGTGGAGCACAGCAATTCCCTTCAGTGCCTCTATGTGGGGGATCAACATCGCAGAGGACGTCTTTGCGAGTAACAACGCGGGAAAATGACCGACGCACATTTTTAGTGACAACCTCCGCTGAAGCAGAACAATGTGTGTGGAGGAGAAAAGGGAAAACGCGAAATCTATAAATGTGCCACGCCTATTATAAACTGATAACGGGTCCTTTCCCCATAGGAATCAGTCGAAGCTCGAAAGTGAAACGCGCCTTCATAAAAGTAGTTGCAGCATTGGTGCACTTTAGGAAATGCAAAGCGTAAAAACTTGTAGTGCGTACTTATTACGGAAAATAAGACATTTATTTATTTATTTATTTATTTATTTATTTATTTATTTATTGTATAAGCCAATGGTAGAGTCATTAACAGCCTAGCTGTTGAAGGCGGAGGTTGACCTGAAGGGAGCGCTCGCAGTTAACAGCGGAGCGCTCACGGCGAAACCTGCTCTGGCCTTTGGCCCACCATAATGATAACTATGCGAAGGACAATAAATAAATAAATAAATAAATAAATAAATAAATAAATAAATAAATAAATAAATAAATGGAAAATGTGGTTGATCCCTCTGTCATTCGAATCGGTGTAACACGAAAGTGAAGCCTGCCTTCGCACATAAGCAGCAATGTACTTAGAACAAATGTAAGCGACTTAGGGCAGTAATGCACCCTACTATGGGAGAGCTGTTCCAGCCGTTCCAGAAACGAAACGAATTGAGGGGCGGGAGATGGGTTGGCTGCTCTTCACATGTGAACCCCTTGCATGTAAACATCAGCTGCATCTCCACACTGCACATAGATCCTCGACAGTTGCACACAGGCGAAAGCTCTCGAACGACTCGCATTTTTCTAGAGGCGCTGCACTGAACTCGCCAGTACCCTGCATGAGGCTGCCATAAACTAGGAGCGTTCGCAAACGGTGAAACCACAGAGAGAAGTCGTTCTCCCTATGATGAAGCCTTGCAAGCGAAACTGAACTGCTTCTCAGCGGATTGTTTTGTGAGCGCACAGTTCGCTGTATGAAAGGCGCATCATTTGCTTGTAGGCGAGCGTCTTTGCGTTCCTGGAGCAGAGCTCGTCGCAACGCAACTGGCTATCGCATGTGCCGCACGAGACAAATTATGTAGCGTCTGTGGTTGAAGCAACGCGCCGGCAGGCCGAGACGGACGCCGAAGCCTGCGCGGCGATAGAGGTATCGAGACTACTGAAGCGCTAACTACCGGCGCGCATATTAACACGGCAATTTACGACTTCGCTCCATCGTTCCTAGGTGGCGGTACCACCACTGACAACGAAGAGTGCAGTGAAATGGAGGCTATGTTAATTTAGGAGCAATTATGCTTGCTAAATATGTTTGCTTTAACCAGACATAAATTATATGCTAATTGCAAACCGGTGCAGTAAAGATATAAGGCCGGTTTTTTTTCCTCCATATTGCAAGTTGGTCGGTGGTGCTGGATCTTCGTCCGGTGGCTTGTTAACATCCCCCGCGGTAGGCCTCAGGTCTTGGCAATTGTGATCCGATGAAAGATTTGTCTGCTCCTGGGCCTCAGCCGGCGTTTCCCCGGTTACGTCTACCACCTCACACACATCCATTATATGGTCAGTGATAGTGTCATCTTCAGCGGGCCTACTTCCACGAAGTTTGTCAGCATAGGTACTAACGCATGCTTCTGCAGGATGACCGTAGCGATGGCACTTACTGCAGCGTGGTGTTCTACACTGCCGCCGGATATGTCCTACTCTGTTGCACCGTAGGCAAAGGGGCGGTCGACACGGAACTAAGACGAGGCACTGGTGTCCGTATATGGTCAGTAGGTGAGGTAGGTTACTGGCAGATACTCCATCCTTCAGCGTAAAGGCCACGTCAGGATTAGTTATTTGCCAACCTTCCGTACCGTCGCAGCGCCACATTTCTCTCGTGATAGATTGCAGTCCCATATGGTTCCAGCGCTTCAACAATCCGTCTCTGTTCTAGATGTGGCGGAAGCCAAAGAAGCTTCAGCTTGATGTTCTTGCATTCCGGGTCTATGATAAGGCACTTCAGACCCTTCACCAATAGCTCGCCTTTGTCAACAAGTTTCTGTTTTGCAATGTTATTGACACATGTCACTAGCCACAGATGACTCATCTGGTACTGTCCAGCGCCAAGAATATCAGTGAAGTTTAGCACCGAAAGGATCACATCGCGAAAGTCCGGCGCTCTATACGGCCGCCCTGTCCGCTCAGCATGCAGGGAAACTGAATTGAGAACGGTATTTCCAGTTGGTAGACGAGGAAGAACGATCTTATAATTACCGGAATCAGTCGTTGACGATGATTGGAATCCTCGGCCGAGGGCCGATGCGCTGTTTCCAGCAGAGCTCATCACAAACGTGGCCGTTCGAAACGTCAGCAGAACTGGGATCGGCGTGTGACGCTGCCAAGAAGCGTCCAGCACCAGCTGATAATCCATTACCCGCGGAAAAGGAGGCTCCGGTTCCCAAAGTGACGAAGCTGACGAAACCGCTGCGGGGAAGGCCTGCTGCTGCAGGTGTGTCTTCTACTAAAGTGCTACAAAAGGTCGCCACTGCATCACCTCATCAAGAAGAAAGTGGTGCAGTTGTGCAGCAGCCTTCAAACGCTGCACCAACTTAGATAATCATGGCAGGCGCTCTTCCTTTTCATTTAGGCACCCTAAACGTCCGTGGCTTACGCAGTAAGCGACGGCAAGTGCAGCTTCATCGTTTGCTATGCAATAGAAAATTAGATATTGTTGCTATTCAAGAAACAAAGATAGAATCCGATGAAAACACGGAAGCTGCTTTAAATCCATTGCTATCTGACTATAATGTTTGTGTTAGCCATGCGACCGGAGTTTCCGCTCGTTGCATGTTATTTGTTAGAAAGCATGCGCAATGCAATTTGCAGCAGGTGTTTACAGATATGGAAGGGCGCCTAATATAGTGTGATGTTGACATTAGTGGTATTAGCTTTAGATTCGTGTGTGTTTATGCGCCGAAAATGTCACGGGAAAGAGAGCGTTTCTTCTTAGAACATCATTTGTTTACTGATCGGTCATTGGTCCTTTTTGGAGACTTCAACTGTGTATGTAGCGCGCAAGATCGCACATCACTGGAGCTGCAACGTGATACAAGTAGCGATGTGTTATATCGCCTCATGTGCGATTACCAGCTTGCTGACATTGGAGAAAATGAAAAGGCAGGATGTCGCTATACACATTTCCAGGGTACTTCACATGTAAGGCTTGATCGAATTTACTTGTCGCTTAACACGCTATCTCTCATTTCTGGTTACAATGTGCACCCTGTATTCTTTAGTGATCATTGCCTAGTGTCAGCCTCTTTTGGGAGTCGTCGATACCAGAGTAGGCGTATGTCCTGGGAGTTGTGGAAATGTAATAACCATTACTTTCGCGGGAGTGCTTCCTAAAGCGTGTTACTGAGCTTGTAACTATTCTGTCACAGCGCAAAGATTTGCCTCTCTTTGCCGTGTGGGAATTATTCAAACAAGAAGTTAAAATGATGGCTATCGAAGAGTCATCGATATTGGCCTTTGAAAGAAAGAATAATTACAAGGCATTGTATAGACTCCTGAGTAAATTACATGAACTTGAATGTTTGCATCCGGGACAATATATTGATGATATCCGCAGCACCAAGTCGCAGTTACAAGTCTTGTACACAGAAAAATACAGGGGTGCACTTGTGCGTGCGCGAGCGCTCCGTTTTCTAGAAGAACAGCCTTGTAGTAGGTCCCTAGGCGATGAGCGCCAACACGCGCTGTCTAAACAAATCGTAGAGATAGAGTATGATGGAGTGGTTGTCAATGAGCCTACTCTAATAACTAAAACATTTTTCGAACACTATGCAAAACTGTTTCGCAGTCATGAGCCATTAGATAAAGATGCCTCTGCCAAGAAATTTATATATTTGCTAGCGCAGCTGAAATAGGATGGTTGTGATTATATAAATGCAAACTTTGATATCAGTGAGATAACTGCATGCATAAATTAGTTAGCGAAAGGCAAGACGCCAGGTCTGGATGGCCTTACCGCCGAATTTTATCAGTGTTTTCGGTCCATCTTGTCACCGTTATTGCTACAGGTGTATAATGAGGCCTTGGAAGTTGGGTACCTACTTGCTACAATGTATGAAGGGCACACTGTCCTCATAGCCAAAAGCAATGAGGAAACTAAATTGCAAGAGGTCGATGGATATAGGCCCATTTCTCTGTGCAATATGGATTATAAAATTTTTGCAAAGGTTTTGGCCAACTGTTTGCAATTCGTGATAAGGTCTGTGGTAGGTGAACACCAAACATGTGGCATTAGAGGCCGATCCATTCAGACAAACATCCATTTTGCGAGATCGGTGCTAGAGTGTGTAACAGAGGGTGATGGGCAAGTTTCGATGGTACAGGTGGATCTGGCTAAGGCATTCGAGAGAGTGAATCATTCGTTCCTGTTTAGTATACTAAACCATATAAATATCGGATCCCAGCTGCTGAAAGGCATCAAATCATGTTATGCTAATGGCTCAACGAGGCTAATAGTGAATGGTTCGCTCTCTGATCCGATTAAGCTCCTGTCTTCAATCAGACAAGGATGTCCTTTGTCACCTCTTTTGTTTTGCCTATATTTAGAACCACTTTGTATGAGCATTCTCAAAGAACAAAATTTTCAAGGGTTTAAATTGCCGTCACATGAGATTCGGGTTCTTACATACGCAGATGACGTGGCCTTTTTCTGTCGTGATAAAATGAGTGTAAGAACGGCTCTTGTAATTACAGAAGATTTTTGTGCGGCTTCTAGAGCCAGTGTTAACTTTGAAAAAAGCTCAGGCTTTTGGTGTGGACTATGGGCCACAACGCCGTCACACTATGCAGGAATTGAGTGGAAAAAAGACATACGCTATTTAGGTGTCCCTCTCTCACAGTACAGGAACAGCAACAATCACTGGTCTGGAGAAGAGGCTACAAAGCAAACTCATGGCAAGGGCGCAATTTGTCAGTGTTTAGTCGCGCTGAAGTTTGCAATGTGTTTTTAGTTTCACGTCTCATGTATTTGCTCCAAGTACTGCACTGCTCACGACTCCGCATTCAGGCACTGCATCGTGTATTTGCAACATTTATTTGGAGCTCCAGTTATGAATCCATGAGGCGCGACAATCTGTTCGTCCCACTTGAACGGGGTGGCCTCGGATTAGTCCATCTCTTTGTTAGGCAAATTATTTCTCGACTTTTTTTCTTTCGTGAATGCGACCATCCATTTTTGCGTGAAATGCTGCAGGTCCGATTAGTTCAGCACCTTCCTAATGTAGTAGTTTCATGAGATGTCGTAGGTACTTCAAAGGCTCCTTGGGGCTTCCTCAAGGAAGTTGTAGACTCATTCCTTTTCCTGAAAGTTAGATTTAGCCTAGAGTATATTTTCACCGCGAGCCGAAAGCGATTTCTGTTCCACTGGTGGACTCAATTTTCCCAGATCCGTTGTATCGGACACATTATTTAAGTCGGCCTTATCAAAATGTACTTAGAAGGGTTTCGAAAATGTGTATACCTCCCGGTGTCCAAACATTTTTCTTTAAACTGCATTGGGAAACACTTCCTGTTAAAATGTGGTTGAACGCGAAGGGCTGCTTCGTGCCGTGGTCCTTGAACTGTCGACTCTGTCCAAGCGCAGAAACAATTGATCAGTGTTTTATTGACTGTACGGATGCAATATTTTTTGGGGACATTCTCCAGCGAGCTCTTAAAAAGGACATGGACAACACTCCTTACTCAATTCGATTTCTACCGTTCAAAACGATTACCGGTCCTCCCTATGACATGTTCATAGTGCTTGGTTTATACAGCCTGTGGAGGTCAAGACTGTGTGATCGACATGCGGAAAACCCACGTTCGACAAGATCATTCTACCGAGAAACTGTAGCCTACGTATGAAGTGTGTATGCGGCTCAGGAGTTGCCGCCTGAATGGATGCACTTGTCAGACGCATGTGTGTGTTTGCCTGATTTTTGAGTGTGGAGACGTTCTCATCGCGAATTTCAACTTCGGTTGTCATTTCCATGTAATAAAGAAAAAAAGGTTGGTCGGTGGTGTGGTGGTAGCGCTTCCAGCTCATGCCTTTGCTCTCTGGCTAGTTGGGGGTTCGAATCCCGGCGAGTGGAACTTCTATCCAAAATGCACGTTTGTTTTTCATACAGCTACTTCCGTTACGGAAGTACGTCACAAATTTTTGATTGATCCTGGCGTAAAACGCTTTCGTGTTAAAAGAAATAAAGAAAACTGTGTGGTCGCGCAGAGCAGAAAAATCGGACCCGCCCTTGCCCATGCACTTGCCCTTGCGCTCTGTGTATTTCTACATGAAAGTGACTGCAATAATGGCAGTGATACATGATTTTGTCTGACAACTTGATATCTTTACCCCATCTGAGCTGTTAACTCAGACTTCACAGCCATAGAACTGGCTCTACTTAAAGAGAGTAGAGACAGTTCTACGTTGTCCTTTTTTTTTTGACATTCGGGGCTTCAGATGAAAGACATGTGCATTGCGGAAAAAGCTGCTAAAATACTTTCAAAAATGGAGTAAAAGATGATTAGCCATAATATATAGAAATGAAATCACGGAATGTGGCTATTGCATTTATGATGGCTACTTAGACTGACGTTCGGAGAAGTCTGTACGTCTTACTTGCCTCCCATTAAGGACATTGATGGGTCGTCATCGGGCGAGCAGAGTATCATTTACCTTCTAAAAAATTACAGCATATCCACGGAGTGAATGATGATGAGTGGGCGAAGCTCGGGATGTGCATCGTAGATCGTGCCGAGTTCCGGATTAATTTAGTTAACGCGCATGCTACGAATCCCCACGGTTCAACTATGCACAATGCACAAGTGAAATCTCCCACCGGCACTTCATTGCAAGTCAAGATCCCGTGCATATATATATAATGTGTGTGTGTGTATGGGTTTTGCCGGTGAACGCTTCTCCAACGCGAGCAGTCGGTATTTCTCAGTCAAGAAACTCGCTAGGAGACGCTGCCTGCGCCAACGTTGTCTCTCGCGTTTGCCGGGGCAGTGTCGAGTTTGCCGGGGAGCACGTGGCTCCCGGCGCTCGCGGCGAGGGCGAGCGCCGGGAGCCACGCGCTCGCCCTCGGCGCGTGCGTGCCCTGCGGCAGGCACGCGCCGGTGGCTACCTACTACGACGACTACTACTACTACTACTATGGACGCACGACCCACGCCTTAAGGAGCTTCGCCCCTAAAACGTGAAATTTCGACTGTTCTCGACAAACATGACTGGCCAGCTGGAACATCTCTCGCCTACTAGGATGAAATTTCCATAGAACGTTGACGCTTGTTCTAAACACACGAACTGGCAATATTTTTAACTTTCTGATCTCTTACCGATGTCATTTCTGTGACGCGAGTGGCGCTAGGCAATTGTCGGTGGGTCCGAGTATCAGACACTTTCGTGCTAAAGGCCAACTGCAAGGAAACTTCGCACTCCGCAGAGAGCCGATTCTTAAGCTATCTTGCTGCACCAATATGCTGCTTGCAAAATGTGGCCTTGGAAATCTAAAGGAGTACAGCAAGAAAGGCTTGCAAACAACGCACGTTTTGGTGTCGAATGCAGAAAGACCAACGCCATGGCCGTTCACTGGAAGTGACACAGTTCCCAGCCCGACCGCTCCATGTGGATTGCCTCCTCGCCACGAAAATGACCATCTCGGTCAAGCCATATTTGAGCTATAGCATTCAGTAGCTGTATGAAAAGTAAGGTAGGGAAGTGATCAATTGCTTTACAGTAGTTTTTCGATTACGCCCCTTGAGGCTGTAGTTGTTATTGTGATCGCTTATTTTTTATTTGAGTGACGTAATTGTAATTCTAATGTGGTACATTTTATTTTCATCGACGCATATAAGTCCATAAAGGCGCATCAACCTTATGTGCTAGCGGACGTAAACAAAACAGCTTATCGGCGACTCGGCCATGCGCGTGGTTTTGGGCGCCTTTTCAGATAAAAGTTTATGTTTTCCTTTAACAGCGAAGCTTTTTTAGCTAACCGTAAGAAGTGCGGCCTGCCATTAAAGTACCATCGTCGTAAGCTCTGGTCCCCCAATGTTCGCGTGCCACGCCCATGCATGCCCGGCGTTCGCACGCGTGCTTCTTTCTGCGCTTGCGCACATGACGTAAGCGTTTGTGCACATAGCATCGATATGTCCTTTGCGCAAAGTCTCGAAGATCTGTGCCATTGTGCATAGCTTCGCGCCAAGACAGCATGCGTCCCCTCGGGTCGTCGAGGCATCTCCTAAAATAGCATAAGCATGCATAGTCAAGCCGAGGCCATGCGTGGCGCGTCTGCCACACCCTCTGGTTTGACGCGAACGTCCTTACGCTGAGCTCCAGGTCATGAAACGTGTCTCCCGAAGCGTTGGACCACTAAAAAATGCGGGCGGGCCCGAGACAAAACCCGGTTCAGGGAGGTGCCCATCAGCTTCGCCGCTTCGCCAGCACGCGTCGCTACTCTAGTGCAAGCCTCGCTAAATTTCTTTTTCACGGGGAAGCACTCCGCCTATCGTCGCCACAATACCATTATTATTATTATTATTATTATTATTATTATTATTATTATTATTATTATTATTATTATTATTATTATTATTATTATGTGCCTAAAGGATTCATGCAAAGGTTGAGCCTTAAGCTTCGCCGTTACAACAGTATTTAGAAGCGGTCTGTTGTGCCACTCTCTCGCGACGCCTCTGCGAAGAAGAAGAAGTGGTGAACCTGCGGCGCCATCATTCCAGTGCCGTCGGCGCTGGGAGCCATATCGGCGACGTCCTCCTCTTTCGGACCCTCCGGAATTCTGCTTCTTGAACTATACACAGACCCTCGCCCGCTTGCTCAGCCATGCGTGACTACTACAGCGTGCTCGAGGTGCCATGCAACGTGTCTCCTGAGGAGAGCCGGCGCGCCTACCGTCAGCTCGCAGTGGGACGGCTCCCGGACAAGAACCCAGATAACAAGGCCGAGGCTGGAGCGCGCTTCATGAAGATCTCGGAAGCCTACAAAGTACTTCCCAGCGAGTCTAAGAGGCCTCAGTATGATTTGCATGGCCGCGGAGGACAGGACACTGGTCACCAGGCGGGCGTTGCGAGGTCCCAGGCTGCCAAAGCTTACAACACCGGCGGCGTCCTTCACCTTCACACATCGTGACCCCGATGACCTGTTCCGCGAGCTCCTCGGTTGCTGGGACACGTTCCAGGCCGTGTTCCGAGGCATGCATGGCGGTCAGTGCGGTCCCAGAGTGTTCACCGGCGGATTTCCCCTTTGCCAGCAAAACTCCGGGAGCGCCTTTCGCATGGACTTCCTCGCCGATTCAGACAACTTCATGTTTCCGCCGCACTTATCTGCCTCTGGCGTAGGTGGCAGCTCGGCGGCAGTCGTGGCCATGCCGACCCATCAAGAGAGTTCGTTGCGCTACGTCAACGGTAAGCGCAAAGAGACGCGCACGTTCATACGGGACGGCCTCATGAACGCGGTTTGTTTCGAGGATGGACCAGTTGGTCTCGCACACCGCGGAGCGCGCGGGGCACGAGAGGACGCCAGACGCATCTCCGGTCCACTCCAGGGAGTTGCCGCCCTATCGAAATCGCGGGAACGCTCCCGATTTCTGCGTGCCGTCCCTGTTCGGCGGTTGCGTGCCAGCGCAGCCAAATTCGACGACAAAAAGTCTCTATCGAGGAAACAGCGGAGCGCCCAACGGAAGCAGAGGTGCCAGAATGAGCGTAGGTGGCAAGGCCACCGTTTCCTGTAGTGCACCATCCACATCCAGGGCCTCGAGCAACGGCGGCAGGAGCAAGAAGTGACGAGCAAAACCCACAATGACAGCAAGGAGAGCAGAGGATTAACAGCGGCTTGCGAGGACACTCCTGCCACCTCGAGCTGTGCGGCATCTTGATTCCTCGCGACACCATAAGTGCAGACGCAGGAAGATGTAGCTCTTGAGCGAGCTGTCATTCAAAGTGTGATGCGAACGGGGCGCAATGTTCCGGTTCGCATCACTTTCTTATATCACAATAAATACTTTTCGCGCCTTCTTCAAGATACTCTTCAACAGAATAACTTCCTTTGAGGCATTAAATTTACAGTCCCATCTATTATGTGTGTACGTCTTAGTTGAATCGTAGTTGAATCGTACGCCACTCGAAGCTGCCACTGTCCTGCGGTTCCGCGCAGGCCTGGCTCTTCTTTAAAGGGCGTTAATTTGAGAAATTCAATTTTGTGCACTAATGCACCTGAGCTTCGGCGGATGACTTCTGTGGTCGAGTGTTCTGGCAAACTGTGGTAGTCCGGAATGATTATTTCCAGCGCGGACGTCGATGCCGACACTGGATCTCAGCGATACGAGCTCTTTCACCCTATCGCATTCACAATGGCACATATGCTTAAATATACGCATCACCTCCGGGACGGATTAGAGCATGTTGTGAAGTGGAGAGCGCGAAAAGAAAATGCAGAAACAATGTTTACCTTCCACCGGTATAAGTGCTCTGTGGTTGTAAATTTCCCTTACTATGCCCGAGAAGGTGGTGTCCTTCGATCGTACCGCTTAACGCAAAGAAAAGTAAGAGAGACGAGTCACTCGGCCATGCCCACAACACGACGATGGCCCATATTACATATGTTCTGATACCGAATGGTATCTGAACATATGTAATGCTGTGATAGTGCCTGCCCCACATTAGACGAGCAATTCACGTTACACAAGTAGCATCACTACAGGTGCAGGTGCAATAAGTTAATTTGCTCCCCCTCCCCCTTCGCTTTACCGCTTGGTAACTTGCACGTGTGTCTTTGTATTTGTTATGCGTATACATTTCAGTCGCCGCCGAGGACAAACGGTGTCCCTTTCTTGTTTTGACAGCGGAGCTATTTAAGCCAGCCATCTCGCGGGAACGGCGAATAGGAACAATGTGATCCGATCCTGGAGGCAGCGCGCCGTGTGAGCTGCAGAAAACTTCAGACGCCACTCGAAGCTGCGTGTCCGACCGCGCAGGCGCGGCGTGTCATATGTAAATTTACTTGGTCTATGATTGACATAGGCTCTATAAAATTCTAAACTCCTGTGGCCTAACGTCATTTCATCAGCGAACAAGATCTTAGGATTGAGTAAGAACAGGGAAGGTCTTCTAACTGTAAGAAGTGCAAACTCTCCCAAAGATATCATCATCGTAAGCTCTGGTCCCCAAAAGTTCGCGTGCACTTCTTCTATGATGATGATGATGATGATTGTGGTTCGGTTAGGAAAGGACGCTAATTTCTGCAGCCCATGTAGGGAGCACGGCTAAGCGTCCGTGGGGGTGGGGGAAAGGGAGTGAAAGAGATAGAGAGGAGAGAAAGGCCGTAGTGGGGGGCTCCGGAAATTTAGACCACCTGGGGTTCTTTAACGTGCACTGACAACGCACAGTACACGGGCCTCTGGCATTTTCGCCTCCATCGAAAATGCGACCGCCGCGGCCGGGATCTAACCCGCGTATTTTGGATGGCAGCCGAGTACCGTAACCACTGCACCACCGCGGCGGACCACTTCTATGCAATGCCCAATGTGCGCTGTTTGCACGCGCGCTTCCTCCTCTACCCTCATGCATTTGAGCATAGCGTCTATAAGTCCAGTGCGCAGCGTCTCGCAAAGGCATGTGTCCTATCGGACCATCCAGGCACCTCCTAAAATAACTAAGAATGCATAGTCTAGTATAGCAAAGGGGTGAGACGGCGGAAAGCCGAGGCAACGCGTGGCGCGTCTGCCACCAGGTGTTGTTCGACGCGAACGTCGTTACGCCGGGCACAGTGAGAATAGCAATGCTTTGCAAGCAGTTTCCCGCAGCGTTGGACCACGACGAAATGCTGGTGTACCGGTGAGAGAACCCGCCCACCCAAGTTCCCACCAGGTTCTCTACTTCGCTAGCATGCGTCACTATAGTGCACGTTTCGTTAATTTTCAACACGAAAGTATTTTATGCCGGGTTCCACCAAGAAATCAGTGACGTATGTCCGTAACGGAAGTGAATGTCTGAAATACTAAACATACAAGTTGCACTCGCTCGAAGTCGAACCCACATTCTTTTGGAATGCGAAGGGAGCTGGAAACTCAACCGACCGGGAAACAGACGGATCTTATATCTTCACTACAGCGCTTTTGAAGATTTTTGCGATAACGCCTCCGCCCATCATAGTCACATTATTATTATTATTATTATTATTATTATTATTATTATTATTATTATTCTATCCATAAAAGATGCATATAAAGATTAAACCTTAAGCCCCGCCTATAGCATGTTATTAAAAAGTGGTCTGTTGCCCCGCGAGCAGCTACGCGCCTGCGAAGAAGTGGAGAATCCGCGGCGCCATTATTCCGGTCCCCTGGGTGGCAGGAGCCATATCAGCAGCGTCCGAATCGCTTCGAAGAGCCCCTCCGGAATTGTGCTGCTTTTACTATATCACAGACCCTCGCCCGCTTGCTCAGCCATAGGTGACTACTGCAGCCTGCTAGAATTGCCACGGAACGGGTCGTCTGAGGTCATCCTGTGCACCTACCGGCAGCTAGCAATGGGACGGCTCCCGGACAAGAACCCATATAACAACGCCGCGGCTAAAGCGCGGTTCAAGGAGACCCCGGAAGCCTACGAAGTACTTTCCAGCGAGTCCAAGAAGCCTCAGTATGATATGCATGACCGCGGAGGACAGGACTCCAGCCACAACGTGGACTTGGTGCGGTCGCGGGGTGTCAACGCTTACAACACCGGCTGTGCCTTCACCTTCACACATGGTGATTCCGATGAGTTGTTCCGCGCGTTCTTCGGTTCTTGGGTCCCGTTCCAAACCGCGTTCCGCGGCATGCATGGAGGTCCGGGCAGTGCCACAGTGCTCACCGGCAGACGTCCCCGTTACCAGCGAAACTGCGGGAGCATCTCTCAGGCTGACTTCTTAATCGCTTCGGACAACTTGCTGTTCGCGCCGCACTTCTCTGCCTCTGGCATAGGTGGCACTTCTGCGGGATTTGTTTCCATGCCGGCCCATCAAGCGAGTTCGTTGCTCTACGTCGACCGTAAGAGCATGGAGACGCGCACCATCATAAGGGACGACCTGATGACCGTACTTTATTTCGAGGATGGCCAGTTCGTCTCACACACCGTTGAACGCGCTGTAAATGAGATAACGCCAGTAGCATCACCGGTCCCCTCCAGGGAAATGCCGCCCTATCGACAGCGCGAGGACGCTCCCGATTTCTGCGCACCGTCGCTGTTTCGCGGATGCGTGTCAGCGCAGCCAGGGTTGACGACAAAAGTCCTCTCTATCAAGGAAACAGCGGAGCGCCCCCGGAAGCAGAAGTGCCAAAATGAGCTTAGGTGGCAGGGCCAGCGCTTCCTGTAGTGCACCATCCCCATCTATAGGGCCTCGAGCAACGGCGGCAGTTGCAAAAAGCCAGTGGAGGAAATTCTACAAGGGCAGCAAGGAGAGCACAGCGTTACCAGTGGCTTGCAAGGACAATTCCGCCACCTCAACTTGTGCGACATCTTCTCATTCCTCGGGACACAATAAGTGCAGAGGCAGGAAGATGTAGCCATTCAGTGAGCTATCATTGAAAAGGTGATGCGAACGGTGCCCAATGTCCCGCCTCGCATCACTTTCTCAGGTCACAATAATTACTATTAGCGCCTTCTCTTTAAAATACTCTTCAACAAAATAACGTCTTTTGAAGCGTTAAATGTGGAGTCCTATCTAATATGTGCGTCTTAGTAAAGTTTATATTTATAGTATTTTCTAAGGGACATTAAGAAATTCAATTTTGGGCACTAAAGCACCTGAGCTATGGCGGAGGGCTTCTGTGGTCGGGTGGTCTGGAGAACTGGGGTAGTTCGAAACGATTATTTCTACCGCGGACGTCGATGCCGACACCGGATTTTCTGCGATACAGCTCATTCATCCTATGGCATTCATAATGGCACATATGCTCAAAAATACGCACCACCTCCCGGCCATATTGGAGCAACAGCAGCATCATTACAACTACATGTGAAATAGGTTAATGTACTGTATATTCCGTGTGGGAGCACCCGCCGTAGCCTAGTGGTATGCTTGCTTGGCACCTTGAAAGCTCGTGTTCGATAACTCCCTGCAGAAAACTTCAGACGCGGCTCCAGGCTGCGTACTCGACACCGCAGCCTCGGCGTTTGATATGGCAATTTAGTTGGTCTATGATTGACATAGGCTCTCTAAAATTCTGAACTCCTGTGGTGCGTGCCCGCATGCCACAGGAGACTGCGGGGATGAGGTACACGTGGCTGCAGTATCGTTATGCGTGACATACATGACGAGTATATCATGTTGGTGATGTAAAATTCAGTCACTCATATTCGGCATACATTTGTACCTTACCTCCCATATATTGGCGTATACCAGGTGAACGAGACGACCATGAGAGCACCGAGGTGTAGGAGATAGATAGATAGATAGATAGATAGATAGATAGATAGATAGATAGATAGATAGATAGATAGATAGATAGATAGATAGATAGATAGATACGGTCAAAGTTACTCAAGTTCGCCAAGAAATGCGTCTCATTTGAAATCGGCACATATATCAAGCTTTTTTGTCAAATTTCAAGCCGCTCTTTGAAATTTTACACGTTAATGTGGACCACTGAAAAATATCCTTCCACGGCAAAAATGTGCGGTACGAACATGCAGGAACCGATATTTGTCGCTATTTTAGCGGCGGCCTTCCTATTTATGCCATTCTTTCTATGCATATTTCAGTCACAGCATTCAGTAGCTGTATGCAAAGTAATGTAGGAAAATAATGATCAGTTGCTCTAAAGTAACTTTTCGATTATGTACCTTGAGTCTGCATTTCTTATGGTGATCGCTCATTTTTTATTTGAGTAAAGCAATTGCAATTGTAATATGTTATATTTTATTTTCGTGGACGCATAGAAGTCCATAAGGGCGCATCAATTTTATGTGTTATCGGACGTAAACAAAACAGCTTATCGCCGACTCGGCCATGCGCGTGGTTTTCGGGAGCCCATTTCAGATAAACGATTATGGTTTCCTTTAACAACGAAGCTTTTCTAACTAACCCTAAGAAGTGCGGCCTGCCGTGAAAATATCGTCATAAGATCTGGTCCCCAAATGCTCGCTTGCACTTCTCCAATGCAGTTCCTAGTGTGGGCCTTGACGACGTACAGTGTGCGGCGTTCGCAGGCGCGCACGCTTCTGCCTTCGCTTGCGCACAGGACCTTAGAGTTCGTGCACAGCGTGGACATGCCTGTGCGCAAAGTCTTGCAAGGCTATGCGATTGTGCATGGCTTCGCACCACGACAGCATACGTCCTCTCGTGGCGTCGAGGCAGCTCCTAAAATTGCATAAGTATGCATATTGTAGTATAGCAAAGGGGTGATGGGACGGCGTCGACGGCGGCAAGCTGCGGCAACACCCTCTAGAAGTTGGCCGACGCCACGCGTGGCGCGTCTACCAGCATATCTAGTTCGACGGGAACGTACACGCTGAACTCGGTGCGAAACGTTGAGGAACGTTCGCTGGGCCTCAGAGTGCTTTGCGAGGCGTTTTCCGAATCGTCGGACCACCACGAATTGCGGGTGTGCCGGAGATCGACCCGGACCACCAGCCAAGTGCCCATCAGCTTCGCTGCTTCTCCGCAATGCGTCAATAGAGGAAGCATCGCTAATTTATAACACGAAAATGTTTTATGCTGGGGTTCACCACGACCCCATACGTCACCACCGTACCGGACATGACGCAGTAAACATGTAAAAATAACACAGGAAAGCTTCTGTTGATGCGCTGGGAATCGAACTCACAGCCCCTCGAGCCACGACGAAAGGCGCCCGGTGTGCTACCACTGAGAGAGAGAGAGAGAGAGAGAGAGAGCTCTTCATTGAAAGGCAGAGAATTTAGCCGGCGTTGAAATATCGCTGACATGCTACTCTGCGTGGGGAGGGACTTTGGGGAGAGAAACACGCCGCACATCATGCTGTACGAACGCGCCTTGTCTCGTCCAGCTCAGCACGCGCACATCCAGGCGCACATTGCCTGGAACGGTGGCGCCATCTAGAAAAGGCGAAAGGATCACTGCATCTTTACTTCGTCTGTCCTGGATGGCGGCACCATTCCAGGCGCGTTCCAAAGTCCCCCTCGATGCTCTCGTGCAGAGCATCGTTCGTACAGCGCCGATAGCGCACGTTCGTACGTTCGTACCATAGCGTACGTTCGTACAGCGCCGATAGCGCAGTGGTAGGTCCCCGGTCACCTCTCTTCGTGGGAGGCGTTTTCCGCGGACCGCTCTTCCAGCGTGATGGGAAGAAGAAAACTGTTCTGTTCGGCGCCAGAGCACGGCAACGACGTTGACGGGTCAATGTGGCGCAAGTAAATATGGTTGATACCTTTGGCGCGCGGCCTTTATTATAGACTGCGCCCAGTTATTAGCTAAACTACTTCAGTTACCACAAAGGGTTGGCCCTTGTTATTACGGAGGCGATGTGTGTATGAATGTGGGTTCATCTACGTCAAACGGTGCCGTACCTGCGAAACACCGACAGCAATGGGTAAGTTCACCTCGATGTAAAAATAAACATTCAACTGCTTAGGCGAAGAGACATTTCACTTTCGTGCTATACCGGTTTCTTTCAGAGAGGGATCAGCAACATTTTTAGGGGCGAAGCTCCTTAAGGCGTGGGTCGTGCGTCCCCGATGTATGTAGTAGTAGTAGTAGTAGTCGTCGTAGTAGGTAGCCACCGGCGCGTGCCTGCCGGAGGGCACGCACGCGCCGAGGGCGAGCGCGTGGCTCCCGGCGCTCGCCCTCGCCGCGAGCGCCGGGAGCCACGTGCTCCCCGGCAAACTCGACACTGCCCCGGCAAACGCGAGAGACAACGTTGGCGCAGGCAGCGTCTCCTAGCGAGTTTCTTGATTGAGAAATACCGACTGCTCGCGTTGGAGAAGCGTTCACCGGCAAAACCCTATATATATATATATATATATATATATATATATATATATATATATATATATATATATATATATATATATATATATATATATATATATATATATGCACTGGATCTTGACTTGAAATGAAGTGCCGGTGGGAGATTTCACTTGTGCATTGTGCATAGTTGAACCGTAAGGATTCGTAGCATGCGCGTTAACTAAATTAATCCGGAACTCGGCACGATCTACGATGCACATCCCGAGCTTCGCCCACTCATGATCATTCACTCTGTGGATATGCTGTAATTTTTTTTACAGATAAGCACTCCGCCCTTCATAGTCACATTATTAATATTTTAGGGGCGAAGCTTCTTAAGGTTTGGGTCTGTCCGTCCGTTGTAGTAGCGCGTTACCTACTAGGAACGCGCGGAGGGCGCGTGTGGGAGGCGCGCCCTCCGCGCGCTATGGAAACGCTCTTTCTTCGATGAACGCGCTACCAGCTCGCAAAGAAGGAGAACGCGCCCTCACCCGCGAGAGACAAGCTTGACGCAGGCAGCGTCTTCTAGCGAGTTTCTTGATTGAAAAATACCGACTGCTCACGCTGGAGAAGCGTTCACCGGCCACCCATACACACACACACACACACACACACACATATATATATATATATATGCACTGGATCTTGACTTGCAATGCAGTGCCGGTGGGAGATTTCACTTGTGCGTAGTTGAACCATAAGGATTCGTAGCGTGCGCGTTACCTAAATTAATCTGGAACTCGGTACGATCTACGATGAACCTCCGGAGCTTCGCCCACTCATCATCATTCACTCCGTGGACATGCTGTGAATTTTTTATTATTAGAGGCTTAATCTCCGCGTTGTAATAGCATTTAGAAGCGGTCTATTGTTGTTGTAGCTTCTATATTCCCACGCGGCGTTTGACCACACTACAAGTAATGATATTGTCGCGGTTCACTGAGAGCAAGAGTTTTATTTCTCGAAGAAGAAGAAGTGCTACATCGGACTCTGCAGCACAACAGCAGAACCAGGAGCCGACATGACGATGATGATGATGATGATGATGATGATGATGATGCTCCTGAAGAAATACTGCACTTACCCACCAGGGGTGATTGGCCAAGAGTTATTTGTTGATTACGTTTTGATTTTAAATTATTGGAAGAAACCGAGGAGCCAAGATCGCAAGAACGTCTTCGTTTCTAGAGCGTGCTTGCATTCACGAGCGGGTCAACCAGTCCGTGATTGTCTTCCTCATCGCCCCTGGATACCATAGTGGGAACGTGGCAATAAAAAGAAACGGCCAAGGCTAAATCTAAAAAGAAAAAGTAAGGATGGAGCTTTAATTAAAAGAAAGAAATAAAATATACGAAAGAAACATTTGGAACGAAACCCTGTCGTCGACAGCGCTAACAGCGACCACAGGGTTTCGTTCCCAATCGTTCCACTCTCTCTACGCGCCTGCGAAGAAGAAGGGGCGAATCCCGCGGAGCCATCATTCCAGCCCTGCTGGCGGCGGGAGCCATATCGGCAGCGCCCGAAATCGCTTAGCGGAGCCCCTCCGGAATTCTGCTGCTCTAACTACAAAGACCCTCGCCCGCTTGCTCAACCCTGGGTGACTACCACTTCCTGTCCGTGGTGCCACGCAACGGTTTACAGAGGACATCCTGCGCGCCTACCGGCAGCTAGCAATGGGGCGGCTCCTGGAGAAGAATCCATATAACAAGGCCGAGGCTAAAGCTAGCTTCAAGGAGTTCTCGGAAGCCTACGAAGTACTTCCCGGCGAGTTTAAGAGGCCTCAGTTTGATTTGCATGACCGCGGAGGACAGGACACCGGCCACCACGCGGACTTCGTGAGCTCCTGGGGTGTCAACGCTCACAACACCTGGCGGCGCCTTCGCCTTCACACGTCGCGACCCCGATGAGCTGATCCGCGAGTTCTTCGGCTCTTGGCACTCCCAAGCCGTGCTCCGCAGCCTGCATGGAGGTCAGTGCGGTCCCGTGGTACTCACCGATGGATTTCCCCTTTACCAGCAGAACTCCGGGAGCAACTTTCGCACTGAGTTCTTCGTCGATTCATGGCAACTTGCCGTTGGCACCGCGCTTGTCTGTCTCTGGCGTAGATGGCAGCCCGGCGGGATTCGTGACCATGCCGACGCAGCAAGCGAGTTCGTTAGGCTACGTCAACGGCAGGCGGGTGCTGACGCGGACCATCATACGGGACGGCCTGATCACCGCGCTTTGTTTCGAAGATGGCCAGCTGATCGCACACACCGCTGAACGAGCCGTGCACGCGAGGACGCCAGAAGCACCTGCGGTGCCCTATACAGGAAGATGCCGCGCTGTCGACAGCGCAGAGAGGCGCCCGATTTCTCCGCACAATTGCTGTTCGGCGGTTGCGTGCCAGCGCAGCCAAATTCGACGACAGAAAGTCTCTATCGAGGAAACAGCGGAGCGCCCGACGGAAGCAGAGGTGCCAAAATGAGCTTAGGTGGCAAGGCCACCGTTTCCTGTAGTGCACCATCCACATCCAGGGCCTCGAGCAACGGCGGCAGGGGCAAAAAGTCAGTGGAGCAAATTCTACAAGGGCAGCGATGAGAGCAGAGGATTACCAGCGGCTTTCAAGGACAATCCCGCCACGTCAGGCTGTGCGACATCTTCTCATTCCTCGAGACACAATAAGTGCAGAGGCAGGAAGATGTAGCTCTTGAGCGAGCTGTCATTCAAAGGGTGATGCGAACGGGGCCCAGTGTCCCTGTTCGTATCACTTTCTCACATCACAATAATTACTATTAGCGCCTTCTCTTTCAAATACTCTTCAACGAAATGACGTCTTTTGGAGTATTAAATATACAGTCCTATCTATTATGTGTGTACGTCTTAAGTAGTAATTTACCATTTTTTTCAAGGGACTTGGAAATTGAAGAAATTGAATTTTCGGCACTAAAGCACCTGAGCTAAAACACCTGAGTACTGAAGCACCTGAGCGCAAGAAATTGAATTTTGGGCACTAAAGCACCTGAACTATGGCGGAGGACTTCTGTGGTCGGGTGGTCTGGAGAACTGGGGTAGTCCGAAACGATTATTTCCACCGCGGACGTCGATGCCGACACCGAATTTTCTGCGATACGGGCTTCTTCACTCTATCGTATTCATAATGGTACGTATGCTTAAGAATACGACCACCTCCGGGTCGGATCGGAGCGGGACAAGAAACGGAGAGTGTGAAAAAAATAGGACATAAAGAATGTTTGGCTTCCGCCGGTGTGAGTGCTCTGCCTTTTAAGTTTCCTTTAGTGTGCCAGAGAAGGTGGTGCCGTTCAATCGTAGCACGTGACGCAAAGAAAAATAATTGAGATGGTGCCACTCGACGTAGGCACTCAACACGTTGTTGTCGTCTCGGCTGTGTTTGAACGTTTCGCTGGCTCGGGCTGTAGGCGATTGCTGCACACGCGGCAAGTCATCATTGCATGAATTTTCCAAACGGCTCGTTGTAATCCTTTAGGTGTGTGCCGAGCTTCGCTCTAAGTCTACTTTCACAAGTTGGAGGTGAGCCGGAATATTGTTTTAACAGTGAAGCTGTTCTGGCTAACCGTAAAAAAGTGCGGGCTATCATGCTATCATCACTAGTTCTGGTCCCCAGGAGTGCACGCGCTCTTCTATGCAATGCCCAATCAGCAACGTTCGCACTTGCGCTTCTTTCATCTCTTGCGCTAATACCCTCGGCGTTGGTGCATAGCACTGATTTGTCCGGAGCACAGCATCTGGCAAAGCTATGCGTTTGTGCATAGTAGCATATATAGCAAAGGGGTGGGACGGGGCCAAGCCGACGCCACAAGTGCCGCGTCTGCCACCGTCTCTGGTTCGACGCGAACGTCTTTACGCTGAGCTCGATGCGAAACTTTGAAAAGTTGTCGCGGGGCCTCACACTGCTTCGCGAGGCGTTTCCCGAAGTCCCGGACCGCGACGAAATGCGGGTGCGCCGGAGAAAAATCCGGATCAGCCAAGTGCCCATCAGCTTCGCTGCTTCCTAGGCTTGCGCCCACTAGAGCAAGCTTCGCTAATTTTTCTCAACTAGAGGATTAGCGCTAGGCAAAACGAATGGGTCATTTAAAAGGCTGCCGAGAGGAGCCACTATCGAGGAAACGAACCAAGTCACCATGCTCATAATCGTTTCAACTAAGAGCTACGAGGTAGGCCACAATTATTTTGGGCTTTTTTAGTGTTATCAGTGCGGGCTGTCCCAGGGCACAAAGGTGCTGATGGCGAAAGTTCTAGAGCGAAGTCAAAAGAACGCCAGCAATCGGTGGATCGAGATAAGAGAGATGATTCGGCTTCCGTGAACAAATGAGCAAGGCGACCTCGTGAGACATCAGCGGTTGGAGTTTCTGTAGTACGTTTCGCTCGCTGCAGTTCTGGTGCGCCCAATTTCAAGTAGAAAATGAAATGTCTCGTGCTCCAGGGCCCAGGAGAAGCACTCTATGGCCCATTTGAATTAATGAGAAACAGAGAGAAAGAAAGGTGAGAGAGAGAAAGTTGGGTAAGCACATAGCACACACGAATACGACAGTGAACCATTATTCAACGAGGCCAGTCACTCGTAGAAATTTGAAAAGCGCCTTCGTGGCTTTCTCATTTGAAGCTCGATTGTTCCGGAGTTCAAAGATAGATCATTCGGTTAGCGGATGTTCATCGAGGTACGCCAACTCTGATAGGAGCGACTGTCTCTGGGAACTAGCTTTGCTATCTTTCCGTACCTCTTCCCCATCGCAGGTTAGCAAAGTGGATTTGTCCGGTCGTGGGTATCCCAGCCTTTCGCCTAACGTCTATGTTTTTCTCTCTCCGTTGTCATTAGCTGTATGGCTGCTCTTGTTAGAGCGGGCTAGTTAAAGTATCGAACGCTTTCACCAGAAAATTTGAAAACATCACTAGTTGTGCTTATTCATCGGCCATTGCCGAGGATTCAGCGCTTTTGTATAACGAGTTGTCGAGTACTGTAGCTAAGTAAAGAACGGTGGCAGTCTACAGAGAAACACTGTGACCATGGAGTTCCGGCAACTTGATCGCCTTGAGGTTATATATAAAACAAGCACAAGCATGTACGACGATCTGACACGGAGGTGCCTTTTCGTCGACCACCTTGCGATAATTCGTGAAATTTTTCGTTCGCACCTGATTGCCGATTCAGTAAAAAAGTAATAACTACGAAACGCAAAAGCCGCGTCAACCAGCTCCACAAAAATGCGCACAAATCCATGCGAATTCTTCCGAAATAATGTTCTTCAACCATTTCCTCGTAGGATTTTGCAACAAAACTGTGGATGATAACTTTCCTTTTCAAATGCCTTCCTTCACCATTCGGTGTTCCACGCAGCCGGTTTGTTTCAACAAAGTTCCTTGTACCTTCATTACTTTCGCCATCGTCTAAGTAGGGATGTTGAATCGTTCGTACATGGTGTTCCGAAGCATCCTGCCTGACTGTCGCTAGTTCGCTAGATCTCTCCTTGTTCTTTGAACCTCCTTCTTTGAATCAGGTTGGCCCCGTGCCGGCGCAGTGACGCAGTTGTTGCAATGCTTCGCTGCTGACCCAAAAGGCGCGAGTTCGATCCCGGTCACAGCAGCTATATTTCGACAGAGGCGAAATACTGCAGGCCTGCGTATACTGTGCGACTTCAGTGCACGTAAACAACCCCACCTGATCCAAATTTCCACAGCCCCCCACTACGCGATATCATTTATGTGGTGCGCCTCATGACCATATCATACCCGCAACCTTGGTCTGGTGCCTATGACACTTGAATGATAACGCGAAGTCTGCGGTATCGAATACTGGCCTAGGTGGCACCATTTGAGCTGAAATACCAGAGGCCCGTGTACTGGTGCGATGTCAGTGCGCGTTAAAGAACCCCAGGTGGTCGAAATTTCCGGAGCCCTCCGCTGCATCGTCTAGCATAACGGTATCGTGTATTTGGGACGTTACAGACTCCTGAAAAGTATTGTGAAGTTAGCTTTCCTGTCATGTAGTTTGCCCAATTATGGCCTTGTAGTCAATACTGTAAATAGCTTGCGGAGGTGCGGCTTGCGTGCTGTTTGACATGAATAAAGCTACATCAAACCCCCGTGATACTAACCTGCACAATGTGGAAGCCCCGGCCTGGGCAGCTACAGCTCTCCGTACATTTAAACAGGACAGGCACCGCCATTACTTGATCAAAGGCGTAGTGTATGGAAACGCATTTGCGAATTTTCGAAAGGGTCTATACTCCAGAAATCATTATTAATAGTGATATATTGCTCTCGGCGCGTAAAAGCCCAGCATTGTATTTGTCTCTCGCAAACTTTTTCTGTTACAGAGATGTTACAATTACTTAAATTACCCTCGTTAGCCGAACGACGCTATGTAGCCAGACTTAATTTTCTTTTCTTGCTTTGGAAACGGCATTTTAAAATAAATACTATACACTACTTAGCGCCACAACAAGGCAGAACCTCAAGAGGTACACATGAACATAGTTTTCGTATATCTCAACTACCCAATAATGAATACGCCAATTCTTTTTTCCCCAGAACAATAAATGAGTGGAACAGACTACCAACCACCATTATACAAAGTTATAGCGTAACGCAATTTGAAAACAAGCTGAAGGAAATCATGTCCTAAACAAAATTTTGTACATTATGTTAGATGTAAAAAGACTGTCTTCATTGTCTCTGCATATTGGTGTTGTATTCGTACTACTGCTAGTTCCCTCGTGTTTTATGAATGCATAAGACATTATTTGATGTATAATTTGCGTGCATTGTGTATAATGTGCATTATGTCATTTATTTCTTTATTATTATTTTCTGTGCTGTACCCCACCCCTGTAACGGCCTCCGGGGCAACAGCATGCCTAAATATATAAGTTATTATTATTATTATTATTATTATTATTATTATTATTATTATTATTATTATTATTATTATTATTGGGAGTCCCTGTATATTGTCCGCACCAAGACATAAGCGGGCCGAACCTGCTATGCATGTGATGGAGGTCGATGGCTTGGGAAAGCACTAACAGGCGCTCCCTCGTCGCAGGCTCTCGCTGAACTTTGGCGAGATAACGTTCGACATCGACCTGGAGGACTACCAGGAGGAGCTGCACCGTGCCACCCACGAGGAGCTGCAGGTGTCGTCGCACTCGAGCTGCGCCTTCATCAGCCTCAACCGCAAGATGGTCGCCCAGTCGATGCGCCGACTCGTCACGCCCGTCATGATCGTCGACGGCGACATCGAAATCACCAGCCTCCAGATCGTGAGTGGTTGAACGGAGGCTATTTCCTCTTCTCCATCTGGTCGCGCTTAGTGAAGCAGACGTCACGCACCGGAACACCAACCAGATATTTAGTGCAATGTGCTGTTGACCAGGCTAGTAAACGGTCCCCGGCTTAGGCGTCCGGAGCCGCCCCAGGGCCACAACGCCGCGTTGCTATTTCACTCCTCGCTCTGAGGACAACAGTGATCCGGATGATGGTGAACTTTGCCCCCAACGTTAAACTACGGCCGCCGTGTGTGTCCTTCAGCAGCTCCAGCAGCCTGAGGCGTGGTCCGTTTACTTTCCTGGCTTTGCACCTGGTTTGTATTACGGGGTGCTATGTCCAGTGTCCGGAAAATAAGGAATTATTATTGATGGATACAATGTTTTCTGGAAGGTGGTTCCAACGTAGTGACGTCCGAGGAACGAGTGGCTGACTAGATGGGTTTTGTGCTGCAAGAAGAGACGTCAACCTTGTTACGATAACAAATGCGACGCGCTACATTATGTGGAGTGGGAATTACGCTGTGTTGTGTAGTAAAGCATTTCACGAAGTAATGAAAAATAGTAAATTTTTCGTCGGGCGGGCTGTAAGAGATGGAAGTGAAATGGTATTTTCCATGACTATGGCGTTACGAGTTCTGTCATAATTGCAAAGAAGAAAACGAACTGCGCGTTATCCTGAACTAATGTTAATGCCTTAGGTTTGCTGTTATTAGGAGTCTCAGACCAATGCATCGCACTCTCATCTAATGCGTACAAACGGAGACGTGACGTAACACGCACGCCGTGCACCACGTCATCGTGCATCTTGCGAAGCGGTTACTCGCACGTCCGCTCGGCTGCAGGATTCTTGCACCGCACTGAACGACGTCCGAACTCGGACTTGTCAACGTGGGCCTAACTTCCGAATTCCATGAGCTAAATATGTGTGGTGTACAGAGGGGCCCGCTGTTAAAGGTAACACTAGCGCGCAGGGAGAGTCTGCCTTTCGCTTTCTTTCCAAACTTATGTCGCATATATCCGCGGCACGTAAGTTGCGGTTGGCAGTTCTCACTCCATTCGGCACACCTGTGCCACCGACGGTCGTTATTTCCGCATCCAGTTGCAATTAAGGTACCAGCAGTAGAACAGGCTCAGATTCGAGCGTTACCTTTAGCAGTGGCCTGTGCTGTATATATTTCGAACGTGTCCGTCACGACGTACGGGAATTCGATCAGTTGTGTGCAGTGGTTCAGAACCGTATCTTGTATTCTCGGTTTTCGATGAGGGTTTGCAGATCATGCATATTGTATAACGGATGGGTTAAAACACAAGTGCAAAGGCGTGGGGCATGACTGTTCGCTAACGAACGTCGACAAATTTTGTGGCAGTTTTACTCGTTACAACTCCTGAAGCGCACATCGGAGAGGGTCTGCAAGACGTTTCCGCAATATATGGCACAATACCACTTTGCGGGAACGGCGACTTCGGCTTGTCTAATACTCTACAGTCGCCATCATTGGTCCGCCTATAGGACGGAACTGTGACGGTTTTCTTTATGACACCCTGTGCAATGCTGAGTTTACAATGATGTTCGTTTTCTCTTAACTACACCGTCTGTTACAGCGAAATGCAAAGGCATTATCATGTATGTGGTTGCCCAGTTCTTGAAGCTAAACGAGAAAATGTATCGTTGTGATCGTGCCTCTTTTCTTTTTTTCTTGCTTTTTTATATTTAATGACACGCAAGCACCGCTTTCTTGTTTCAGGGCAAGGGCTAAAAGCTTTTGTTCAACAACATCGCAATACCACGTAAGCACAATTGCTTCTACACTTTTGAGGTTGTTCTTACATTGCATCTACTCGGTAATTTCCTTGGTGCTTACAATCAAGTTAGTGTACAGCTTTCGTTCCATGATTTCCTTGAAAACAAATATTTCAGCGAAATTAAATGGGCCCATGTAGTCCCGCTTCGTGCACATACTGCGCAAGGAACTTGTGGAAAGTGCAGTTTTTTTTTTAACGATGGTCAACTTTTTTTGAAGCGCAATTGCTGGTCCAGCGCCATCCGTGTATTTGTTACATAATAACAGTTCGTTGTTTTTAGGTTAAATTCACCTTCGAAAAATAAAAGACAAGGCCTTATGATAACGGCGACTAATTATTGTCTTGTACTTCGATTTTCGCACGAAATGATCGCTGCAAGAACACTCGATGTGGTGCTGAGACAGAGATCACTGGTGGGAGCTGAGAACAAAGGGGTCCTATACCGTACCACGGAATATGGCGCTTCCTGATTGGCCTCACGTGCCCGCGAAGGCAGAATAGTCTAGTGAGGGTGGCAGCGATTGATCAATCCGTGCATCACTACCATATTTCATCTTCAAATTGAAAACATCTTCCATATTCAGTGTGAAAAAAGCCCCGTTCCTGTGTTTGTTGGCCACCTCGCATTCTTAGCCACGGCTCTGATATGGTAGGCGACGTAGTGGCATCCACCGCTGGCTGTCCCACATGTGCTTGGCAACTTCTTTTCCCAGCCGTGACTCTCGATTTCTATAATTCGAGTTCCAGGACATTATATGCTGCCAGCCGCCGGCTGTGGTATCATCAACGAGGACGAGAGAAAAGAAAGGCGATATTGAAGAAGAGAATGAAGGCGACTATTACACGGAGGAGAAAGAAGACTGAGGAGGAGGAGAAGAAAGAAGAAGAAGAACGCTAGCAAGAAGACGGCGACGACAAGAAAGAAAAACGATGATGTGGTTGATGGTAATAAATAAGAAGAGGAAGCAGAAAAGGAGACAGAAAGAAAGAGGAAGAAGAGGAGTGAGAAGCAGGAAAAAATGAATACTGGAAGACAAGAATGAGAGAACACGCATCAAAATCTAGCGTACGCAGTCACTGTGCTGTGTCCTCTGCTCAGCCCTGATATATATATATATATATATATATATATATATATATATATATATATATATATATATATAATATATATATATATATATATATATATATAGACAAGTTGATACATTAACTGTTGTATCTAATGTTGTATCATTAACTTGTTTCTACAAATACAGCGCGAGCCCTTGACCACCTTCCCTTACAATGCAGACTAGGATCCGCGGTTTTCCAGATGGTCTCGCTACGATACTTTGGTAGAAAGCCTAGGTGTTATATAGCACTCTCTCTCCACAACAACCAAGGTGTCACTGTGCGCCTGCTAGGATACAAAAAAAGCTGAGAGAGAGACTGCGCGTTTTCATTCCAGACGCGCAGTAGCAATAGGCGTTTCCTGAATCACCTCTTTCACGGCTCTCGGGCAGTTCGAGCATCCACACCATGCTTTCCGTGTAAATTACACCATCATTAAGTCTTTGGCAACATCTTGGCGTAGGCATCCTGCACGAAGCTTTCAAAGGAAGCGTGAATAGGTCCTCTTGAGGCAACAGTATGTGAAGCGCTGAAAGCAGCCTTCTGGGAGCTCCCTCGCAAAGCTTGAATTAGTGACGCGCATTCGGCAAATGAAACCCACTTGCAACTGTGTGTTTGTCTGGCGTCTCGGAGAAAAGTAAAAAGGAAGAAAGGAAAGTCAAGGAAACCGGTCGATGCTGGTCACGGGGACAGGGCTATACGGCCTCAAAGGCGTCTTTGGCCGACTGACCTTGACTCGTGCGATCAAGGGGCGCCAACCCAACGTGCACGTTTCAGGGAGTGCGAAATTTGCACGAATGGTATAGCGGTGAAGCTTTGATTTTTTTTCCCAGGTGCTATAGCAACCAAGGTGGTTTTAAAAACAAGTAAACCTCCTTGATAAAAACCAAGGAGGTTTCAAAAATGGCAACAAACAGAAACGAGATATGGAAGGTTTAGTTACTATATGTAGTTCTCACTATTCATACTGAGTGGTTATCACTGCGCCGATATCGGAGCACAGTCGCATTCACTGCACAATCGTTGCGTAATATATGTATGATGTTCACCTTTCATACACTATGAGAAACATTGGACAGATGTTAGGGCGTGGTCATTCGAAATGTACACCACTACGCCGAGCAATACCATGCACCGACTCATGCGAATGTGGCGAGAAATGCCATGTGTGCCCTCGACATTTAGAGAGACGATTACTGAGCCTTCGTTGTTTATGTAACTGTAACTAAAGCTCTTTATTTACGCTGTTGTATGGCCCCAATTCTAACGGTTACGCGACATCCTTCGCTGCGGTAGTGACTGACCGGACGGTCCGGCTCACCCACATGACTACGTCACGCCCTCTGTGAACGGCCTCAGAACCTCGTGACCCATGGGGAATTACGTCTCGTTGAACTCGTCGTGCATGAATAAAATCAGAAGCTATAGGAGAGAGGGAGGGGGTGGGGGAGGAGCATTAGGACTGGGAGCGGGTGGTGGGGGGGCGTTGCAGTCGCTGTGGCCACGAGCCGTGTGTCCACGTGCATGCTTCGTTGTGTACAGCAGACACCGATTCCTTTCCGTTTCCTTTTATTTTTTTTTTCGGTTTGGATCTTTGGACCTTATCGGTCACATCCTGCGCCGGCGAGGCGAGTCGGCGCGTGCTTTCCCGAAGTAGCCAGCTGACCTGGCGAGTAGGACTTGTGCGTCTGCCTCTTTCTTTTTTCGTTCTTTCTTTCTTTGGTTTAGCTGGAACTGTGTCCGCCAGTCTCCTCGGAATAATTATCAAGCCTCTCAAGAAGCGGCAGGCAGAACTGATAAAGATGTATTCCATAAAGGTGACATTGCTCAACCCCCCCCCCCCCCCCCTAACCAAAACAAAAGACAAAAATAGAGTTAACAGCGTCATGACGACTTCTCTGTGAACAGGTTTTCAGCTCTACGCGCTTTTCAACAGCTTCCCCGAAGCGATTTATTTTCTGCGTGGCGACGCCGAAATGTCTTTGCCAGGCCCCGGAATCTGTCTTTACTGGCTTACAGCAACAGAAAATGAAAAGAAAGGAAACATGAGTATGGCCAATGTGTATGTGGTGATTACCCGTGTTTCACCTTGACGTCGTATATAGGGAAGGCTGATAGACACTCCCGTGTGTTGTCTCAGAAAAGTGCTGTACATTAATCGGCGTCTATCGTCCACAGAGTTTCCATCATTGCTCCGCAATACTAGCGCCGCATGGTATATAACAAGGGGGTAGGAAAGCGAGGTGAGGGTCAGGAGGAATGGTGCTAGAGTGAGGAAGAACAAAATAAGGTGGGGATAGGGTAAAGCGTAGCTTACTCATGTATATGGTATAGCAGTCCTCACACCATCTACAATTCGTCTTCTGTCGCTTTAATTTCGTCACTCTCCATCCAGAGTGGAGTGTTCGACGATTTGCGCACATACACGCGCGCAATTTCTCGGCTGAGCAGTGCTCACACGATGTGTGCGTGACCGCCACAGGCCTTTGATTCCCGTACATGAAGGAAACTCCTTCGAACGCGCCGGCGTCCCACATAAGCACACTGTGGGGCATTACGAGAAAACCCATTAAGGCCGGCGAAGCGTGCGCGCTGCACGTCTTTGCGCACTGAGACAGGACCGCGAAAATGCTTCGGAAGCCGGGGAGTTTCTGTCATCCACAAATCGCCCGGGGAAGCACTTAGAGAGCGTCGAAGAACAGCAACAACAATAACAAGAAAGAGACGAGCTAGCATAACGGGCGTTTACGTAACCGCCCGCATGTCGTACACGCAACGGCCTTTTTTGTTGTACTCCGAGGCGTTGAAGCGTTTGTTGCTCGGAGGTTTTGTTGTGATGCCGGATGATCGCGAGGCCACAGAATCTTGGCGTCATTGACGTCATAATATCGATGATATTCGGGGTTCTTGAGGAAGGATGCCCGAATGTCGTCTTCTCCTATCTTTTTCACATGTTGCACGTAGACGACTCGGCGCATGAGGCCTGGCCTGCCCACGACAAAATAATTCTTCCCATTGAAAATTCATCGATTTCGCCCAGCTCTTTCAGTATTCTTATTTTTAATTTTACTAATGCAGTCATAAATACGGTCACTTATTTATTTCTACTAGCACGCATGTGAGCGGAAATTCCTTTCCCTTTTATGCTAGCCTTTGTTCATTTGTCATACGGAGAGCAGATTATGTCTGCCGCGGAGCTGTAGTGGTCGGCTACCACCCAAAAAACGCGGGTTCGATCCAAGCCGCAGCGGTCGCATTTTCGTGGAGGCAAAAATGCCAGAGGCCCGTGTACTGCGCGATGTCGGTGCACGTTGAAGAACCCAAGGTGGTCAAAAATTCCAGATCCACTACCGGTTTTTCTCTCCTTTCTATCTCTTCCACTCCCTTCCCTCCCCTTCCCCCCTCGGACGCTGAGCTGCAGAAATTAACGTCCTTTCCTTAAAAACGAGCCACAATCATCATCAGATTACCAAGGGGCCGGTACAGCCGATTCATTGGTAAGTTACCGGTATCGTCGGGGTTTACACGAATTATGCCTAAAATCATGTGAGCCTCGCCTTGTTCTCTCGGCATAGCAGGACCCGAACGTATACTTATCATCTGCATCACGATTAACGAGGGTAGTATCAGGTATGGGGTATACCTGCATTCCTCGGCCAAGGGTACGTGTGTATACACCATCACGTGAATGAACGTCAATTTTTACAGTCTACGTGAAAATTCGTTGACGTGGTGTGAAGTAAATTTAGAGATATAACAACCCACGTCGAATTTTGACGAAAAAGCTGAGTGTCTTTCGCGATCAAGTCGTCTTAGCATGCGATAGGGGACAGGGGAGTTTTACGATTGAAGATGATGCTATAACAAGTAAGAGTGCGGCTGTTCACTAGACGAGGAAAAGCTCGGTGTCTTGCCTCTGCTTGGAATACCAATAGTGCTTTCGCCTGCCGTTCTCTGCCATCTTATCACTCAATAAACGAACAGTCGCTCTGAATGTAGATGTGGTTCAAGCCTGTGCTAAAGATTCCTTTGCAAAGTGGTGCAATCCAGTCTGCACAGTATATGACCACCGAATCCACTGGTAGGTCACTTTCACCGCCGTTCAGTGCGGCGTAAGTATCTACAGTTTAGTCAGTACCTAACTACATATAGCATCGTCGAAAGCAGAAGTTAGAAGTGTACTGTATTATCGCCGACGCATTTACCATCGACGGTAAATGTGCATTAGCTTTCCAGACTACCGCTCATCATTGGAGCAGAAAGCACACTGACAAGTGCATGTCACTGTGATGCGAATACATCCTCTAGAATATCATGTGGAGGTGACGTCATTCAGCCAGAAATGTTGTACCACCATTAGCGTTCTAATACGAACGTATTACTTGTAATTATTGCTGCGCAGACTGTCGTCATAGGAAAAGATAAACGGGGAACCATTGCAGTCTTGCGTGCAGCCTCTTTATAGTAGCAAATGCAAATCTCTGTCATCTAATGAAGCACTTCAGATTCCGGCGGATGGTTGCGTGATACATGCTCCACGAGGCGAGATGCCGCAATCGTAGCTTTGGCTTCGCGTGCGATAGGCTAAGAATTTCGATGCCATCTAAATGTTAATGACATTGAGCCGTTGGCCGTTATATCCTTCGTGATAAACCCTGTCTTTCTCATTTATATGCCGCTCCATTCTATTATACCCGGCTTTCTCAGTGTCGGCTGCAATTACATCATTATTTGTGACTGCCGTGCGGGCGAAGCGTACGCTTTTCTTGCCGTACACACATGACACACGAAACTTTGCGGCGTTCATCGAACTCTGCCAAGGCATCTACGTGGTCTTCGACATTATCCCGTGGTGCGACTCGCCCGAAGGTCGCGTCGACGCTTTTCCGCCACAAAATGACCCTTCTACGTTGCCTCTAAGGATCAAGTGCAAGCGGATATTCGAACCCCTTGTAGAGGCTCGTAACGATGGGCATGATTGTTAGGACAATATAGAAAGGAAGTAAGGAAATAAAGACGAATAGAGATATATTGCGTTGTCTTGCGCAATACATTCTACATCTTTCTGTAAGAGAACTCTGACGCAGGTGGAAGAGCTAGGAATGTGTGATTTGAGGACGCTACTTTCGTCATGGAAACTTGCCACTCTTCTACAGAAAAAATGCGATACAGCAACAACAACAACAAAAAAAAGCAGCATAGGCAGCATAGGCAACTGACTGTGAGTCAGAAGAGTTGTCCATGCTGCATTGTTTGGCCTTCAGGAAATCGTCACCAGGTGCATCGACACCTTTTTGTAAATCAAGCAGTTTCGTGCACAATGTAGACTTACTATGCGTGTGAACTGCGCTGTAGCGCCTTTGGAGAAGTTAACGGTACGACGGGGCGTTCGTGCTCGTGCTAAAGTAGAGTCTCTACTTTCAACGGACCGAAATACATGCTACAAGGCATGCTTCTGCCCCGAGCAAATTAATTAAAAATTAAGATTCCTTTCCGTCTCCTTCTTTTTACTGCGCGTTTAAACAGGTAGAGACAGAGAGAAATTCACGTTTTCAATAAGTTACGCTGGAAACTCATTTTCTTTCTGCGTATGAGCTTTCTTTAGCTTCGCGCAATAAAATTCTCATAACTTACGCTGAATCCAAATATTTAGCTCTGCAGTGTTTAGTGACGCTAACTTCGCTTCTGCGCTGTGGTTATGGGTGTTAGCTGGGCTGCTTCTGCAGCGTATAAATAAATGGTCGCTCGAACGTGCTACTGACTGCCTTTGCGATGTCCGCTTGAGTACTGGCGCACATGGGCACCAACCTCTCCTTCAATTACATTTATTAAAACAATACTGGCGTGACTAACCTAAGTATTTTTTATAACCGTTTCAGTTTCTCTTCGACCCTGGATTCTTCACTCAATTGCATTTCCCTGCACGGTGGTGGGTTAATAAAGCCTTCATTTCTGTTCGGCATAACTTGTGTGAGTTTGCGTTTGGCGTCTGTTGTTTGCCTCATACTGAGCGTCGAAAGTTGCACTTCATATCGAGGAACCACTCGCCGTAGGCTAAGTAACGGGAAGAAAAATGTACTGCAACCAAGCTCCAGTTTCACAAGTTTCATCGAGATAGTCCTTTAACAGGCAGGGTGGTTGATTTTACTCAGAAACCCACCAATAATTTTAAATAACCGAATGAACAATGCGTTCAAAGCGAAACCGAAACAGGTAGGTGCTTCTTGCAGCGTATGCGGTGACGTCACAGCTTCCAGAAAAATCAAAGCGGCGGTGTCATACGATGATATATTGAATTTATGGGAGCTTTGAACTTGACAGCGCCGATTTGAGCACTTAAGTATCGCCGTATTGCTCTTGACAGCCCGCCTGCTCGGGTTCGCAGCGTAGACACTAATGACGTCAAAAACACAGGGTGGCCCGTATGAGTATCCGCTAAAGAGCTTTAAAATTCGTTTTCAGGAAAACTAAATGACTTGAAACTGGCTGGCTTGGCATATATTATTACAGTGACGATGAGAACATATACTGAAAATTTCGTTGAGATCCGTGGACGCTGCAAAATCGCCGGAGTTTCCCTCTGAAACGTTGTCTTTAAATGTACCTTATGGATATTCGCTTAACACCCTAAGTTTGCAGCGCAGCTGCAATTTTTGCGTGGCTCGTATATGATGGTCGTGCACGCAAATTATTCCCGGCACGTTGACTGTGGCTTCTTTTTTTTTCCCTTGCGTATGTTTGAGCTCGCATGTAGTAAGCCGCCGTCTATTACTGCTACCATTTCTTTAAGACGTCACTCTTGTCTTTATGTAAGCAAGTAATCAGAGATTACGACACTAGCGCTTCCAACTTCTCCGGTTTGACCGCTTTAACCTCTGCCTACCCAATTCGCGAATGATTACGACATTGATAATCAAACTCATACGAAATTTTAAAGTGACGGCGACATCGTCTTTGTTTTTTTTTTTCTAATTTCTTCACCACTTTCACGTTGCTTCGGGGACACCCCCAACCCGTCTCTGAAATTGAGGTTCGAGCGTTTTTTTTTTTTTTTTTTTGCGTGCTGTGAGCAGAGACGTCGACATCGGTCTGTGCGTATACAAACTGTTTCCAAAGACACCGAATTTGGTGTCACCTGGGCTAACTGCATCTAAGCTTTTTACTTTTTCGGAATATGGTATCGGAGCTTAAATGTCAATGAATGCCAGTTTCATGTTCACCAGCGTCTTTATTGGAAACTTGACGAAGACAAATGGGGATGCTGATCGGAGGAGACATCTAGTCTGTTCCAGAAGTTCAGTGCAGCACTGCGGAGGCTACAGGCCTCTTCGGCCAATCCGGAGGGCGAACACATGTCAAACGTGTTCTTCCGCGGCTTGTCATCTGCCAATGGCGGGCGCTGCAGCGGCAGCCCTCGAAGGAGGAAGACGAAGCGGGGTGAGCGTGTCCCAACATAATGACGTTTCGTCTCGCCTCGGAAGAATTCCGCGCTCAATGGCCTCGTAGTCTTGGCTGCGCTGCACGGAACTAGAGAAACCGACTATAATGAATAGCGGAAGCGCATGAATCGAATAGCGAATGAATAAATGATGCTTAACATTGATAGCTGCCGTCCATGAAAATAAGCCAGGATTTCCTGTTTCTTCCAGTAAGTCAGTTAGTCAGTCAATTCAGTAATGAACGCTATCTTCCAGTCCTCTAGACTGGAGAGCCACTGAGATTTGAGAGAAGCATTTGTACGGTTCCTGGAGCAGACAGGAGTAAGACGACGACGACTATGAGAGTTTATTTTGAGATCCCATAAAAGCCACGTGTCGAGAGCCCACAGACACACACCGGTCATCGGTGGTCTGGTCGTGTCTATAGACTTAATACTAGTCTGGTAAGTGCATGCGTCTAGCTGAGAGCCAACACATTATTGCAAGGTCTCCTAATCTCGTGGGTGTACCCACGCAATTCGAAAGATATATATTATGGCAGACGTTAGAGGCAAGCGTCATCCAGAGACATAATAACGCCGCCAGATTCCAAGAAGTTTCCGATGACAATAGTTGCATTGCCTTTTTAAACCGCACTTGCAGCTGGGCCTGCCCACTCAGCGCCCATTACTGTACAGGTAGACGCGGCCACCAACTCCCGCTTCAGTTCTTTATCGATACGTACTCATCCGTTACGGTGACCAGAGCAGGTGGTCCCAACACGTGCGCTTTCGTGCTTCTCTCCCCTTATTGCTGATATAGGAGTTTGTTATTCTGCGTAGCGATTTGCTACGTAGAACAAGCAGCAGCAGCGAATGCTTGCGGAAAACGCGAAAACACGCTTGCACCACCTCACCGCAAGAAGGTGTGCGTTGTGGCTCGCGATTTTGAGCTGATTACGGTGCCTCGTCGCTATTGATCGTAGTAACATGCGCTACTGGATGTACTCTTCACGACCATTTCTACGGGCGGCGCGCCGTTGCACACATGTGCAACATTTGGGAAATCCCGCAACGACGCAGTGGTTTACTCCATTACACTCTTTTCGGCGAGCGCTTACATAGCCAAGTCCGCCCCTATGTTGTGCGTGTTGTAGGGACAATTTCCTGCTTTTTTTGGAATGAGGCGTGCCACGGGCACGGGCTGCGGATGGAAATGTGGGGATTCCCCTTATTTTTTTTATTTTTTTTTTGAGCGTCGGATCCTTAGCTGCATGCAGAAAAGACGTGGAATTTTGTGAATGAGGTTATTGTATAATGATTCTCAGAACTTACCTGATTACTTCAACGGCTTTCACAACGTGTCTGTTCCTTATTTACCTCTCTTCATTTTCTTCTTTGCTCAGCCCTCCCTTGCCTGTAAGTTCCAGTAACATTGGTTTACTTTCGTCCCGCCACGGTCGTCTAGTGGCTATGGTACTCGGCTACTGATCCGAAGGTCGCGGCATCGAATCCCGGCCGTGGTGGCTGCATTTCGATGGAGGCCGAAATGTTGAGGCCCGTGTGCTGTGCGATGTCAGTTCACGTTAAAGAACCCCAGGTGGTCGAAATTTCCGGAGCCTTTCACTACGGCGTCTCTCATAATCAGAGCTGATTTTGGGACGTTAAGCCCCACAAAACAATGAACTCTGCTTTACTTCTTGTTTCACAACTGCATACATACCTTGCTTACATATATTTATCTCATTTTCACATTTTCAAGCAATGCTCGTATTGACTCACCCGTCTCGCAGCCGGTGTTGACGTCTTACGAGAAAACAATCATCATCGTGAAAGATGTGCGCGCGTACTTCATTCTTCTCTTCGAGTAATAAGATAGACTGAGATAAATGATGATTGACTGAAAATAAAAACTCCCAGGCCTGCTGCGCAGTGGTAGTGTACGCTACAGATTTTGCTGCGTGCTCTCTTATTCTTCTATATCAGTCTTGCTGGCCCTACTTGACTCCCTTATCTTCTTCCTCTTCCACTGCCTTCGTTTTATGCTTCCTCTTCATCTTCAGCCGCTTCCTCATCTTCTTCGTTGTGGCAGATTTCTTCTGCGTTTTTCTTCTTATTCGCCACCTTCGTCCTCTTCTGCAAAGTCGGTTGTCTTTTTCTTCTTCTTCGTCGTCGTCTTGTTTTGCCTTGTCCTCGTTGATCAGATCACAGCTGGTGGCTGAAAATATTAATGTCTTGAAACACCACTCCTACATATCAGAGTCGTGTCTGAGATGCAAAGTTTCCAGCCGTGTGGCGAGAGTCCCGTGTGGACGCCGCTACCTTTCCTACAATATCGAAGTCATGTCTTAAAAAGCTAGATGAACAAACAAGCGGTGAGGGTCAAATTCCAATTAAAATTGCACACAACGTCTCGCATCCCCTAAGGTTGTAGCTTCTTCATCAGCAGAATGTAATCGAACTAATCAAAATCTTTCGATCCCGTTGTGAACATGTTCTTTTCAATAATTAATCGATATTGTTTTAATACTTACTTCTTACACTCTCTCCTTTACTCACTTGGCAGAGGTAATTTCGCCCCGCCACGGTGGTCCACTGGTTATGGCGCTCGGCTGCTGATCCGAAGGTCGCGGGATCGAATCCCGGCCGCGGCGGCTGCATTGCGATGGAGGCCGAAATGTTAAGGCCGTGTGCTGTGCGATGTCAGTGCACGTTAAAGAACCCCAGGTGGTCGAAAATTTCCCGAGACCTCCTACTACGGCGTCTCTCATAATCAGAGCTGGTTATGGGACGTTAAACACCACAACTCAATCATCGGAGGTAAGTTCTCATGTAGCTTGTGACCTCCATTCGCCCGAACTTAGACGACGTACAATTCCGTATTTGGCGTCTGCTCCCTTCGTGACCACGGAGAGCCCATCAAGCTTACTGTATTGCAGAGCGACAAAATTTAACTTCGTATTTGCTATACTAGGATAAGTAGCTATATAGCAGCATTCTCTTCTTTTGTTTCACCAACATGTAGCCCCGGATTATCTTACTGACATTGAAAAGCGTGGTGTGTGTTCGTGAAAGCTAAATCTGCATCACGGTCGGCACGATTGGCGTGCCGCTTACAGTGCTACAGATGTGCCACTACACTATGTTTCAGTATTTTCCGTGCAGCAGAGCCGAGCCTATACGCGACTGTCGAGCACACAGTCTTGCGAAGCTGGATGTAGTGCGAATGCTGGGTGAATCTGCAGAAGTGTAAGCGGCGAGCACTGCCGCTGCCGTCATCTGCCAGCGCCCCGCTATCTTCAGCGGTCGCCGCTACTGAAACAAAATGCCGCTTGACATCCATCGTATAAGGAGACGAGTAGGGACCCGCTATAGTGGTACCACTATATGTTTTCAAAAATGATTGCAATTTGGCGCAGCAAATTACTCATCTATACCATATCCTACCCCTTATACGTGTTCGTCTGAGCACCAGGAGCAACACCATTTTGTGTTTGAACCGGCGCTTGATCTGAGAGGACGCCGTTTTGTAGGAGGGATTAAGATGATACCTAACGTTTTACGGAAACCCGCTTGGCCGGGAAAGTACATACCAGAAACACGAGCGCACACAACGATCAAAAAAAGAACAGAAAGACTTACCGAAGTTTCGGCTCCCCGTACGGGAGCCTTGTTCATAAGATCTTTTATGTTTTCAGCACCGAGAAAGGCAGGCCAGGAGTCGCCAAGCGACAGGCGACACAGTTCCTTCTGTGCGATGGGAGTGTTTCACGGCCGTTTGCGCTTATGAAGAGGGAGCAAACAAATATCATGAGCCAATACAGAGCACAAGTGCTCCGGTAGCGGTTGTCCAGCGGTTGGCCTGTTTTCCTTTCAGGCTTTATACCCCTTCATTATTTTTTTTTTTTTGCTGTTGCAAGTAATGAATCCGTAAGATATCGCCCAACTTTTTACTTCAACGCGTAATCGTTAGGCGGCTTCACAAGCACCTAGATGGCCGGTCGTTTTGCGTACAGTGTGAACGCAAATTATTCGCTGTAGCGAGTGCTAAATCTAGAAACTTGCGGAACCCAGCAGGACTCACGCTGCATAACATACCTTTCCGTAACCTGTGAAATCGTTAGTCGTGCTACGCAGATTTCTCAAGACCATCGTGACTACTCTCAGGGTTGATTTAAGCAGAGTGATCCCACGATTCCAGTGGAAATGTCATTGGCAAGCGTTTTGCAGAATACCCACACAGTAAGCCTCCTATACCTACCCGGCCTGTAATGCTAACTGTCCTTTATATTTGGATATATGCACCACTTTCTCATTTGCGGCAAATTTGCGGTCGTGGTCGTGGGAGCACGTTCAGTAAACTGAAACGGTTCACTCTTCGGTTGCTTTTAGCTATCTTGCTTTTGCTCTGCAGTTTCTGTACACGCAACGACTGCTTTTGCAGTGCAATTGCTGTGGGACACGTAGAGCTCTTCACGTGGCTCTCAAGTCAACATGACCATCCGTAAGCCACGCTAGAATGCAAAAATCATTTGGTCGACGAAATGGTGGACTGACCAGTCTATTGTCATGACACGACTTTCGAAGGCTTTCCTCTGAGCACATCGCTTACTGCGCATCGAACTTTTGCATTTTTTTTCCTCTATAGTTTTTTGGTGAGGCTGGTTCGCTGTTCTCATTACAACACCGTTTACCCTTGGCGCCGTTACCACATGGGTGGAGGGGGGAGGGGGGGGGGGGTCGCTTCCTTAACATTTTTCCAGTGGCGGTGGTTGGTGGTTGTGTGGTGCATAGCACTAGACCGCACGACCACGCGGGTTGCGTGGTCTGCGCAGGTGTTCAGTACTTCAGAGATTTCCAACCATATTTTAACTGTATACAAGTGTAAAATAAGCGAGGAGGCAAATATTAATTACTAATTGAGACATTAATAATTGATGTCATGAAAACGACCAATTATTAATATGTAATGTAAATAAGAACTGAGAAATACTGAGAAGAAATAAATAATAAACACAGCACAGAAAGGGGAGAATACTTGCCCCTCCCCCCCCCCCTCCTCCCACTCCCAAAATTGTTCCGGAGTCCCTGCCGTTTTCTTGTCGTTTTTACGATGGTCATGCTTTTTCTTATTGGCGTATGCCGTTGATATCATTTTGCACAGAGTATTCGAATTCATGTACCTATAGTTCCTGCTAATGCACGATTTGCCATGGTCAAAACACATTGTCACCCGTATAACGAGGCCCTCGAAACATTGAAGGGGTACGTCGTGGAACGTTCTCTGAAAGTTTCGTACGATGTGTGCATTCGGGATAGTGACCTTCCAATCTGCAGTCTATGATATACATTGTTCTGACCTTCCAATCTATAATATACATTGTTCAGCTGCACCGCCTGGGTTGATTTGCATCGATAAAAGCACGCTTCCGATGTCCCAACGCTTGTTGCTACCATGGCTTCCGAGGTTTGCGCGATCTCGGAGGCCTTTGAAAATGAAACCGCACTCCAGCCTTGCTTCGGTATGCCGGCACCATGCAGTATACAACTGTTTTCTCCCTGCTTCTGTGTAACTTTACTATATTACATAAAACGAAAGCTAACAGTATGTTTACGTTTTTAAATATCTTAAGTTTACGCCACTGAAGCGTCACTGAATAGGGACTTGTGGTTGTTGCGGACGCAAAAGCGGTGAGGTTCCAAACGGGCGCCATTAAATGTACAGTGAATATTGCGTTGAAACATTTCGAAATGGACATGCCGAATGCTTATTGAAGCAGAAAAAAATTACAATCGGGGAAATCCAGATTCTTTTCACGACCCCTATAAGTTATTATTATTGCAATCTGCGGCTCACTCGTGCATAAAAGCCTCATCAGTCCCATCCTTGAAGATGTTTGCATTTTATCGAGTGCATGCAGACCCTGCTATATACGAAAAACTAGAATGCGTGCAAAAGAATCCAAGGCGTCGGGTTTCTAGATGATATGACGAAGACCCTTCTTTGCTCGGTCTGCCTACTCTTGTATGGCATCGCCCTCTGGAAATGCGTATAATTGTTTTACTCTTTAATCAATTGGGGATACTCAATATACAGAGCGCTATATGTCGACGTTCCGGCAAGCGCAGTCTGTTATCTTCTTTTGGGCGCGGGAAAACACACCGGTCGCATTTCAACAAGTCGGCTGTTATATGGTTGTTAAATAATTAAGAAATCTCCATATGATGCATAAAAGCAGCAGTTTTAATGCCCGTACTCATAAATGTACCTTATCCTTGTCATTTGTTTTCTTTATCGCCCCTGTGACATTAAGACACATTAATGGGACTAAAATGGTAATCGCTGCGAAAGACTATCATAAGGGTTGTTTGTAGGTGCTGGAATAAATTGTTCCCGAAGCACGATAATGGCACAGGGAAGATAAGGACAACAAGCGATAAGGATAAGGTAAGTTTGTGAATACGGGTCACTAATGCGTCACTTTTATTTCCTTTCTTGCGCATTGATGGTTTTCAGTCTTCACAGTGCTACGGTTCTTATCTCGTTCAGCTCTGAACATCGTTGTCACAGGCAAACGCTGTTCGCCTCCAACTGAAGCGGTAGAGATGAAACGTGAGCTCGCACCACCGCGAACGCCCGTCGCCACAAAACGTCGGCTCGTCTTTACGGTGGTTGCCGGTAGAGTGTACTAGAAAAAGTACACTCTATTGCCGGTTCGCAAGACAACGCTTGCCGCACAACGCAACCCGCTGGCGCCATTTGCGCTCTCTCTCTCTCGCTCTCTCGTTTATTTTCAGAGATTTCGTTCAAGTATGTCGTGAACATTAATTTTCCAACGACTTGCGACCCATTTTTCAGCGCAAGAACAGTGGTGCGGCCGCCAGACCGAGCTCGTCACGTTTAACGCGTGGCGAGTTCTTTGGAACTCGAGCAATGGCAGGACACGTCCTTGACTTTAACCACAGTTATTTTTCAAGACAAAAGTTAGGAATAACCTTTTCTTTAGAAAACTCATTTCAAATGTCCACTTTATTGTCCAACCGCTTATTCTCCAGTGCACTTTGAAGGTACAGCGGTACTTAGTAAAGGAATGCAAACTACTTGTAAATAAGGTGAAATATGACAATTATTATTCTCCGGGGTTCATTATCTTGAGTTTAATATTTGTACAGCAAAAAATTCCGGAAATACGGGTGTTCAAAGTGATACGGCGGTTTCTTTTACCTGCAGAACTTCGATAGCAGTCAACAACGTATCTGTTACTCTGCAAGCAATATTTCTCGTCGCTTTCGTGTGTTGTTGTAACTGTGTCTATCCAGTAAGCATATCTGATAAAAAAAAAAAGAAACAGATGCTGGGAGCAACGTTCTACCAAGTTTAACATTTTTGAATGGCTTTACAATGCTAACGCGAATATGTCTGCGCGATTTTTTGGAACACAGGAACTTCTGTAGGCGTTGTTAACAAAGTCATTGAGCGGCATTGCAACGTCCTCCAGACCGCTGCTGACATTCGCGTTTTCACTGCATTTTACGTGCTTCATGCTACAGTCCTTAAGGAGAGTGAAGAGCTGGGCTGGTTGGTTCATGATCAGATTCGACGAAAAGCCAGCAATGCAGGACACGGACAAGACAGAACACACGCAGACACACCAACGCCGGCGTTGGTGTGTCTGCGTGTGTTCTTTCTTGTCCGTGTCCTGCATTGCTGGCTTTTCGTCGAATCTGATGTTACAGTCCACAGCTCTACCGAGAACTCTCGTAGTAGAGCTTGATGTAGTGTAACTCGTTCCATAAGAGACAGCTTACGACTATCTTACAGAAGGGACAGAGTTTGGGCATGTTGTTCGACCATCATGAAACAGAATACATAGCGCAGAATACGAACACATGGCAAGACGAAAACGAAGCGCTTTTCCTGTGTTCGCATACCGCGCTAAGGTATCCTGAACAAGGCGCGCATGTTAACCGACAGTGATGTGACATCCTTTTCGCTCCATAGCAGAGTACATAGAACTTTTTGACTTACTGTCACATTGAACGTTTCAGTGTTTTTCCAATGAAATAGTATTGGCATCTAATGACATTATTCGGTTCCGACATAGCGACATTGTTGAAACTACAGAGGCGGTGACAAGCCCGGTCAGAATTTCGCGAAAGCACGTCAGGTTTGTATTTCCGGATTCCTTCTCTGGACAAGGAGGGGCAACGGCTCGGATGAGAGAAGCGCAGACAGCATCATTCACGGACTCGTTGCCTGAAAGGCCCGAGTGGTCTGAGGTCCATATTGTGCGAATTCCATGAAGGAAGGAAGGAAGAAAATAAGAGAGGGAAATGCATGAAGGTACCATGTAGACCCGGTATGCGACCCTGGCACGAGGGGAAGGGAAGATTGAAAGTAAAAGGAAAGAGGAAGAGATAGATGTGCACTATTCACCTTGTCTAAGTCAACGGCACATTCATGGTATGCGACATCACACGTCCTGTTACCCGTCCGCTAGGCGCCAGCGAGGCGATGGAACCCTGGAGATATTGAGCACAGGCCGAGCGCGAGTCCGTCAGGATGGTGCGTGAGGTGGGATGCGAGATGGCTGAAGCAATGAGAACCTCATCGGCTTGCGTTACGGTGTCGGCTCTAAATAATCAGAATAATAATCAGAATCAATTTTATTATTAAAAGTTGGGTAATGTTACAGGCATTTAGTATACAGAAGGAGGTCCCATAGTCAAGAGACTGCATCGGGATCTCCTGTACAAAAACAAATGAGGTAGTAGGCAATTCACAGCAACAGTAGCGAAAGATAGCAGCGAAGTGAAAAACATAACAATAATAGAAAAATACACAAGTTATTACATTAAATAGCAAGGTTTTTAACATGTCACTAAAATAGTAAGAGACAAAAAAAAAAACAAGCGTACAACAGTTTAATAACTTTAATCCAAGATACACTGAACAACAAAGCGCACAATGAAAGAAACAGTAACTATTCTGGTTAGTCTGCGTGAGGCAAGTACATTTTTAGCTCTTTCTTAAATTGATGCAATGATCTTGTAGTTTTCATGATAATTGGAATAGTGTTTCCATAGGGAAATGGAAGTGAATGTTGCAGTTTGCTTACCGTAGTTAGCGCCAAGGAGAGGCCATTGACGTGCTATCCCTCTGTGGCCACAGCGGCCGTGAAGTGACCCGATGGGGAGGGACGTAGAAAACGCCACGATGATCGGAGTGTCGCACTTGAAGGGTCGCGGCGCCTGCTAGTGTGCAGCCGGGATGGCGTTTGGGGTCCGTGCTGTGAGTAACGGTTTCACCAATAGTTTTTGACGTCAAGTTCCGGTGCCAGTGTCCGAGACTTGTCCGAGAGACAATTGATTTGGTTAGCTCAGTGACCTTGCCGCAGCTCAGCAAATGAGCGGAAGGAGGTGGCGCCGCCGCAACGGCACAGGAACGCAACCGACGGTGTTCACCTTAGCGCATCCGAAAAACTGTACTTCAGTTTGCTTACAAGGTGTTCGGGCAGGGGGTGCTCAATAGCATTCCCCATGCGCTCGCGGCTACTATACGAAGCGGCGTAAACTTGATGCGTTACCAATGTGCAGTAAAATTCTGGCCACCTTGTGCTAAATGCGTGTCACGCTTGCCATATTATACCGTTTTAGTTACCCGCAGTGGTGCCTGCATAACTTTAACACGATTGAGTTAAAGAGTTCCGCCGTCGACGTAAAAGCCGGCGCCATTTTCGAGAAAAAATAAGCAGCGCCGCCTATAAGGGAAGCGTAGGCCCGGGTAGGTTGTTTGCGTAAGGAAAGTCCATGTGGCACTTGGCTCCTCAGCAGTGACGCGTGGAGAGATGTGGAGTATTGTACAGGATGCGCTTGTGTTAATGAATGTTCTCAGGGAGTTTTAACGCGATAGCGTTGAATTGCGAAGGGGGCCCGATAACGTTATCGTGTTCAACCTTTAAAGGCGAAGCTTAACCGTACTCCAGTTTTTTTTTTCTGGTAACAAATGATAAATTATATAAAGTAATACACAGCTTATTTAGTTACACACACGAGTATTTGTTACCTTAACTTGGACATACGCTTATGTAACTGTACCCGATATACCGTCGAGAGATTCGGTTATGTCGCGAGATAACGGAGAAAGGTAGGATGGTAATCAAGAATGTCAGGTTTGTCAACCCTACCCTTCAAGAAGTGGAAATGAGAGATATGAAATACGTTAAGAATAGGGAAAAATAACAGGGAGTTCATGTGAGCGCACTGAACACGAAGGAACTAGCAGCTCACAAGCGTCAAACACTACAGTAATTTCGACACCTCGTGCATACAGAAACTAGAGGTCCATTGAACCTCGATGTTTTCACCCTAACGTGGTCGTTCATCAAGGAGACGGGGTTTAGCTTCTAAGAGACAAAATTGAGTTTGTACGGATGACCATTTGCACGGGAGGTGTTAAAGTGCCGCTCACAATCACGAACTTTGCGGGCCACACTGTTCGCAATTCCGCTGGAAGAACGACAGCTTGTAATGACGCACCCAGCCACATAAGCGTGCGCCTTTAGCGAGCAGAAAGTGAATACGTGCCAAAAATGCAAGTTAGGATGAACAAAACACAATCAGGGTGTGTACTCGGTGTACTCCTTCGTAGTTTTGATTACGCGACAAAGTTATTGAAGCTGCCTCATGGCATCAGTCATAGACAGTGGTGCAAGCTCCCGCAGAGCGTAGACATTGTTGACAGTGCGTTAGATTCTGACATCAGGGACGTGCTATGTTCATGCTCTAAGGAACTTCGTTATGGTGATTGCAATTTGTCATTTGTCATTAATCGTTGTACTGCAAAAAAATGATAATGCTCTTATCGTCGGAAGTACGTGCTGTGTACTCTTCAGTGGTCTATTCGCAATAACAGTTGGTCGATCGGTCGGCCTGCGTCCATATCTGCATCGAACGCTCGCAGCCTGTGGTGATGTACGCGGGTTGCCCGACAGCCCGGAGACAATTTAGCGAATTTATATATATAACTATATAAGTTCGCTAGGTACTCACTCTTTTGTTGACTCAAAGAGCTCCAGTTTTGATGTTTGTTCGTGTCTCCGCCTTCCATTTCGCTGCATTTCCCAAGGCCCTGATGATCTTGCTTCGCACTACATTCCGTCCACGTCTCTTTTCGCGATAAAACCAGTCGGCTCTCTGTTCTGGAGATGACAGGTCCCATATTTTCTCAATCGGAACGAACATACGACACCAGCTCTATTTACCCTTTTATATTTCAAGGCACGGTTTAGTTTGGAACGAGGGACTGGAAATTGCAAAAGACGATGTTCGAACGGTCATAGCCCGTTATACTCGGCGGCACCGGCCGGTGTTCCCTTACATTCCTTTTCCAAGCCCCACCATAGTACTTATCCTACAGGGAAGCCCCTTATAAATGTGGCACGGGCTGGGGCTTATTATCTCATTTTATTGTTTTTGCCCGGTCATATTCTTTTTAATATTCATTTTATTCTTTTTGCCCCTTTCTCTATCCGACAGGGATAGAGAAGTTATGCTGCATGCTGTAACCTCATGCCAGGATTGGTTGCATAAAGAAAACAAAGAGTTCCTAACTATCTAATCATGTTTCGCTTGATCTATACGGTAAAAATGGCGGCGCTGCTACTTACAAGTTAAAGAATATGTCCTTAGGCTCTCCAGCGCATATAACGACCAAACAGAAGTGGGATGACGTTGCCAAACCTTTCAGAGCAAGAGTTTATGGACGTTGTCTTCGAGCACTTCTTTCGCTATATTTAACGTGTATGTGGTCGCACCGTTCACATAAAAAAAAAATAGGAAGAGTGCAGTGGTGTGCTGGTATTCAAGAACGTATAGTATTTCATGGTACTAGCAGCTACGGAGCCATACTCATTGGACCACGTACAATACCAAAAAGCACTTAACAATACAGATCTCGAATCTACTTTCTGTAAGCTACGATTCATATGGACAAATTTAACGGCGATATTCTTAAAGAACTACGCAGGAAGACGTGCGATGGCTCGATCACGAGGGCCCAGCCAACTCGCACACTTGGGACACTGCCGTAGCGGTTGACAGACCTGCCGGCCGGTCTGTAGGCCAGCCTGCTCGTTCAGCGCAGTAGCTCAGCGGTGCGTCGAAGCAGCGTGACCGGCTCGTCCAAGCAGGGCAGCCATCCTTTCGCCAGCACCGCTCTCTCTGCCGGCGCCCCAGGGCCTGACGACCTTGCCGGACCGGCGGCGTGGGGAGGGGGGGCTCTCAGCTGGTGATGGGAGAGAAGGTGAAACAGGTGAGGTCGGCAGCAGCAGAGAGGAACTTTTATAAAGGGTCGACGGCGGTGCGGCGCGAACTCTTCGCCCTCAGTCGGTACTTGTAGAGCGGTGCGCGATGAGTTGTGGAGCGGCCATGTCTTCTCCAAGGGCGAACGTCATCGTCGGGCTACTGCTAGTCGGCGCCGTAGCGCTTCTGCTGCCCAGGACAGAAGCAGGTGAGAGGGGACGCCTTTCCAAGGGACACACTAGCCGGTGGCGCTCGCTTGCGTGTGCTTTAAATCTTAGCACCTGCACACGCTATGGCAATGCTGAGACACGCAGAGACAAACAGAAACGTGCTGTTTGTCTTTTAACTCGGAGACACCTCGACATCATTTTCCCGCGTAAAGGTTCATCCGCGGCCTCAAGCCTTTCACCTTTGGGACCGCTCTCAACCTTACCTCTCTGACCTTCAAGTTTACAATTTTTTTTGGCTGCGGTTCACTACCATTTTGCAAGAAGGTGTACTGTGCTGAGGGATATATGCATGATCGCACCGTGGCGCAATATTAATTTGGTCGCCCCGTCTCCATATGAACTGAGAGTCACTTGCATTGTTGGGGATCTCAAGAAAGTTGAGTTGTATCAGCGGGTTGAATTAGCACTCGTCGGTGGTTGGAACATTGGAATGACGAAGGGGAGTTACTGCATCGTGGACAGCGTGGCTTATCAAATAGGGTGCATTTCCTTTTTCGTCTCTACAAAATAAGAAAGTCCATATCGTCATCCGAAACCGTATTGCTTCCCTTGGTGGGCACTCGCGGTCTTACCTACTTTGGGTCATAGTGGAGATTTGGCTGCATTGTAGCCTGAAGCAGCATTAAGCTGCCGTGGTATGTCAAAGAGGGACTCTGATATCTTGGTTTGATATGAAACTATGATATGAAGTTGTAGTGTTTCACACATGTGTACTGTAGTTGCAACATGTGTAAATGAAATATCCCACTGCTGCAGTTGCTGTCCGGGTGACGTAACCTAGTTAGGCACCTTACGGGTCTTTTGCTACGTCTCCTAATTTACAATCGTCTTCAATAAAGTCTCAATCAATCAATCAATCATTAAATCAATCAATCATCAACGATAAAGTGAAGTATAATAATGTAGTCACATGACATCGTTTCAATCTTTGCTGCAAACGGGAGTACAAAAGCACTTCGCCCAAACTGCTGGCGTCATATCATGCGGATAAGGACGTCCTATCCATCGAAGGTGGCGCGCACCTCCTTAGCCCGTTCTCCAAGACAGACAAGGAGCTGAATTATCGTGCCTTTTCCTTCACGAATGCTACTTGCAGCTGGATACCCTATAACAGGATCACCTGGAATCATATCGCCGGAACATTTCACAGTGAGACCATTCTCTTGAGTGACCTGGCTGAGAGTTTCAGTCCGTACTTCTCAAGTCCCCCTTTTGCATTACACAGGTGTCTTACGACGATGCCTATTGACACAGGCAGAGTGTCCCTGTCCGACAAAATTTCACTTAAACTCCCATTTGCCTCTTTTACTGCAATCTACTTTACGACTCAGGACACTGACTGCAATAAGTATTAAACCACAACGTACTTGCTGAATCAAGATTGTTGTAACAGTAGTTGTGTTAGAGCTGTAAACGAGATAAATATAGTATTTCTCGCACATATAACAAAGCAAAGTGTGCGAATTACCTGTAACCGGAAGACCTCTGTAACATATATGGCATGACGCCAGTGATTGGGGGACGAGCTTTATTATCGTGCTAACCTGATGCATTGATATGTGTACTAATTTTGTATGAGTCTAGTGGCGGCCGCTGTACATGGGCATTCAGCGGGCGGCCGTGTACTTTCGAGCATGCAGTGGTGTGTCGAGAGAAAGAAAGAGGGCGGTGGGGGGGGGGGGGGGGGGTGGAGTGATGAAGCCGCTTTGTATAGTGCTGGGCGAAGGGCGGGGTATTACCGAGGGACATGAATGATTCATCATTTCCCGGTACTACGGCCGGAAAGTATTTACGCCCTTCCTGCGACTGAGATCAGCAATAACGTCATGGTGATAGTGTAGCTTGATAATTGGTGGGCAAGTTTTCATAGCACGTAGATTCACGTTAAGCTGCTGCGAGAGTTTGTATAAATGTATCACGAAAACCAGCTCACGTACGTATAAGAGAATTATGCCATCCTCCCTCTTTTTCTTCGTTATGTGTGCTTGTGCGCTGGTTTTCATCGTGCTCTTATTAAACGGTTGTGTATTCGTGGAAAACCGTGCAAGGTGTTGTTGACGCTGTCTGACGTGTTCGAGGTCAAAAATGTGATGATTGGCCACTTCCTGCTCGGCTCTCCACTGGTGTCGAATAAGTACACTGATGCCAGGCTGTACGCTGTCTTGTCGACGCTAGCTATGATTGTTCGTGACATGATTTATCGTTGGAAAGGGAATGCTTAGCGAAGCTGCTTTTGATGGCTGCATCTGCGAGGAGACGCTTGAATACGTTTTGCGAGCTGTCATCGTTATGGCGCACGGAGACGATCGCCTGCGATTGCACTAAGTCGCACTCACGGAGGGCACTTCCGGGAACAGCTCATTTTACTGGACACCATTAACTGCCGCACGTGATAACCATGAAAGCTTTGTCACATCTCGTAAGGAGCTCTCATATTTGCCCCCGTTCTTCGCAGTGGGTGGCAAACCTAACCAATGCGAATAGCATTGTTCGAAACTCAGCCCACTAACTCAGTCTACGGCCTTCTGTCAGGCAATCTGTGCGGTTGCAATCTATGCAACTCCCATGGTACATGGGAGTTCCCGAAAGGTGGCGCTGTAGGCACACCCTCTCCGAACCCGAGTAGTGTACCCTCTCCAAACGCAAGACAACATCCACCTGCCCAATATGTCCCCTCCCCCCCCCCCCCCTCACCACCACTCCCCCCTCTCCGGAATAGAGCCGTGGCTACTCCACTGTCTGGTTTTTCTGTTATCTAATGGTGTTTTACCGGTAGTATCCTATGCTGCGGTAAACGTGTACTAAAGGAACCGCCACGCCATCTTTTGTCTGTGCGCACGCCACGCTGCAGGTGGACGCCACTCTTCGATGAGTATCTCTCGCCAGCTTGGTGTGTGCCGCCTTTGAAAGACAGTTTTCTTTTGTAATATTTCCAGTGTACTGCCTGAAACACTGCTTACTGCCTTAACAGTGGTGTAGCGTTAGATGGTTCAGCGTGCCCACACAGAAGCGCGATCGAGGACACGCCTCATGTCTGACGCCTTTCATCGGTAGTGGTATACGCCGCCATGTTTCCATAAACACAGATCCTACTAACGTCACCTGCAATCCTGACATTTGTCTAGGGCGAATTTTTTTTTTTCTAGTTGAAGTCGCTACCGTACTGCTTCTTTTTCTTGGTGTCTTTCTCTTTTAACTTTCTTGGTTGTTTTCATCCTGCTGAGGGTGTATTCTCCCGTGAATTTCTGTGTAACCTCAAGTAGTCGGGCTTAATGAAGAACGCGTGTGCTGGCGTCGGTTTCTTGCATTCTTTCGTGCGGAAAGACCTTGAGACAGGTGCGGTCCGCGGTGCTCGCATTTAAAGAAGCGTCCTAGCGTGTTCATCGTTATGCGTAACGCAACCTGCGACGTGCGCTCCCATAGAGCCGCTCTCCTTTCCTCCTGTGGGCACCGTAGGTGGTATAACAAAAAGCAGGGCGGCAGGAGAAAAACAAGAAAGCGATGTCATTGCGCAGTATCGTTCGCATGTGCCTGAACGCGCTCAGGAATTAGAGCCTAGAACCATGAATTATTTCTTTCTCGTTTAGTTTTTTTTTTTTTTAACTTTCAGTTTCTTCGGTGTGATCGCCCTTATCGATATGCATAGAGCCACATTCTCACGGGCGTTGCTTATCTGTATTCTTTATGTTCAATGTGATTTGCTTGCTGTGTTCTATGCCAAGCCATGGGCAGGGACGTCGTCGAGTCACTTTGCTGTAGCATGTCGTTGCTGTGCAATCCCTTTTCCCCTTTCTTTGAAGGAGGAAGAAATGTGAAAGAGAGAATCCATTTTCACAAAATACAACGCAAAGCAGTAAAGTTTCCAAGACAGCACTGCTGTCTTCGAGATTTCAGGTGTACTTTAACTTCAGGTGTACTTTAACTTTAATATACTTCAGGTGTACAGCTGCAGTAAGACATAAGAGAGATAATAGTTGTGCGGAAGGCAGGGAGGTTAACTAGAATAGAACTTCCAGCTTGCTACCCTGCACGGGGGGAGAGGTACGGGGAGATAGAAAGGTCAGAGATCCAGTAAAATGGAACACTGGGACAGTTGGTACAGATTCAACTTAGTTGTTGGGCTACACACACGGACACAGAATTCAAAAGGGCCGTCATTTGTCCCCTTCCTCTTTCTGTGTCCGCGCGCTTATCGAAAAAATCTAGATGACATGCAGTGGTGAAATGTTCGTTGTGGTAATGTTCGCGACAGGGAACGCTTGAAAGGGGCAAGCTGAGTATGTGTGATTGCCGTCACACTCCCACGCGTGATGAACACCCCCAAAAACTAGTTTATTGTTTCTGACTAGGTTATTTACCGTGTTCCTCCGGTATATACGAGTCTTTCTGTTCGAGCACCTGGACGTCATACTTCACTTTCTTTAAGAACTCAGCCTGTTGTGGGAGTGTATCAGACACCGAGTGCGCCTGAAAAGAAAATTTGTTCAACCAATACACGGAAGCGATACAGATGCTAATGCACTACGTACTCGCAACTTCCATAAGCAGTACTTATACAAGCGTTAGATGCAGTGTTGAATGCTAATGAACGTTGCAAAAAAGATAAGGAGTGCTATGCAACCGACAGGAAATCTGGTTTAGAAAAAGAGCCTCCTCCTCTAAACGGACAGAAAGAAACAAATCTCAACGATTCAGGGCAACTGTACCCTTATTATGGGAGGCCTGTTATAGCTGTCTCCAACGCTAATTCGAGGACCACTTGCGAACATATCGGGGTGTTTAGAACAAATGTAAACGATTCAGGTCCCGCTATGGTAGATCTGTTGAAGCCGTCCCAGAAATTAAAGGGGTACAAGTAAATGCATGTGTGTTTAGAACAAGTGTGTTAACGATTTAGTGTAATTGCAATCTACCTTGGGGTAGGTGCTGCAGCTGCCCGAAGAAACGAAAGCTCACCGTGAAGTTTCGAACAAAAGAATTACCGTACACCTGCCTGCTTCGCTGCAAGTGACGCAGAAACACGATAGTCTTCTGCCGCCCCTGATACGTAGCTCCCTCTCTTCCGCCGCCTCCGCGTCTCATGCTCTTTCCCACCCCTCTCACTTCTCCCATGATGGATACAACGGAGGTTCTGCTGAATTGCAATTCAAATTACCTGCGTTCGCTAAGCGTTCGCTATGCTCTCGGAGCCATCTCTAGGGACCTTTTGTTACGGTTGGCTTAACGCGAAGCATCTCTTCGACACCACTTCTAACGTGTTCATTTTTCATTTACTGATATAAAAACCAGTCCGATGTGTGTTCTTATTGAAATGAACCCTGCGGATCACGGCTGTGTACACATATTTCCCCGCAAAACAGGCCAGAGCTTTCCTACACGCTGTGTAGTGTTGACACGTATGACCCCGTGCTCACCACCAGTGCTAGTAGTAGCTCGGTTGGTTTTGACCGCTGCGGTTGAATTGGTTTTGGGAGTGGCAGACAGACAGACAGACAGACAGACAGACAGACAGACAGACAGACAGACAGACAGACAGACAGACAGACAGACAGACGGACGGACGGACGGACGGACGGACGGATGGACGAAGTTTCTCGCGTTTAGGTAGCCCAAGAACGTCTATTGCCTTTAAATGTAGACGATTCAGAGTACATCGTGATGTACTATGGGAGAGCTCGGCAGAACTGTCCCTGTAATGATACGCGTTTAAAACGAGTGTGGACGATTTAGGGTAATAGCGTCTGCCCCTGCACTTGTCATCGCGACATTAAGAAGCAACATAATGCTTAGGTCGCCTAGGTACTCGGAGACCTTGGTGTACCGAAGTACTTTAAGTATGCGACTAGGGGAATGTTATGGGACATGTAGAGGAATTTTTAATCCTTGTTATGTTTTAGCTTTTCGTGAACAAAGAAAAAGAGGGGGAGGGGGGGGGAGGATGGGAGTCCTCGCTTTAGTACAACACATGGGCGTAGTAGGAATTCGCCGTTTGTTTATTGGGTTATGGGAGGGCGCTGTCAGTTTCGCTTGTGTTGTTTTTCTTTAGCAGCTTCCCTTGCCTGTTCTTTCTTTCTTTCTTTTTTCTTCCTTTCTTTCTTTCTTTCTTTCTTTCTTCCTTTCTTTCCTTCTTTCTTTCTTTTCTTTCTTTCTCTTTAGTTGCAGCAGGCGCGCTGCATTTGATATGCCAATGAAACGAGTGCATGTCAGCAGAACGCCAGCTCAATTAGTCCCACTTATCCACATTTCGCGACTACGATTCCATCTTGCACTGAATGCCACGGGTCGCTGTCAACCCGGTTTACTTCGTAATTCACTCTTTTCCTGTCCTCGCCTAATGACACCCGGAAAGTCGGCTCGGCTAACGAAGCCCGGTTGCGGGGACACCCGCGATGCCGGCACGAGCACGCTGCCACGTGGCGCAGAGGAAACAAACAAACAAAAAAAAAGAGATAAGAGACGAAGGAAATCACCTGCACGTTATTGAGTTATATAGATCCGAGAAAAAGTTTAGGCTGGCAGTCCTGCGTATGTTGTCCGCGGATGCGAGGAGGCCATTGATCACTTGTTGTGCCACTGCCCACAATTTGAAGAAAATAGACTGCCTATGACCGAGTACTTCAAAAAGCTCGACGATCGTCCACTTAGTGAACAGACAATATTAGAATACCGTCCTCACCTACCAACGGCTCAGAAGGCAATGAAAGCGCTTTTGCGCTTTCTAAAAACATCTGGCCTAACCGAACGCCTAGGATATTATATAGGACTGTCCTGTAGGCATTCCCCCTCTCTCCTTCTCTTTACTTTTATTCCCCTTTTCCCATCCCCCAGTGTAGGGTAGCAAACCGGTCTTCTGACTGGTTAACATACCTCCTTCCCTTACTTATCTCTCTCTCTCTCTCTCTAGGACATGAGCGTTCGATCACTAGAACGGATTCGTGTGCTTAGGCTTTGTAAGTGCAGAACACTTTAGAGGCTCGGGTTGTCGGCGTGTGATGTCATGTGATGTCATTGTCACGCTAAGAAAACAGCGGTTGAAAACAAGGCCAGGACATGCTAATAACTGAACAAAAACCAGTTAAAATGGACCCTGGTTAAGAATGGAAGCTAAACATGATTAGTATGATAAAGTGAAAGGCACACATTAAAGGAATTTATTCGCATGAGATAGGATTAAGCGAAACTCATTCGAAAATCACGATTACAGGCACAACAGAAACGCGAAGGAAGTACAGGCCAATCGCTTCTCCGTAGGTCGTACAACTTTCACTGCAGTGACATTAGCTTAAGTTTTTTTTTTGTTTTGTTTAAATAACGTGTACCGATATTCTGCGTAAAGGTGTTCGCGCAAAATGAAGGCGCCGGCTGCTTCGTGGTTGCTGAGTTGGTGGAACATACGGTGCGCGAGATTCAATATTGCAATGTCGAGCAAATTCATCACGATGACAGCAAAATATACAAACAATAAATTCCGGAAGTTTCGACCCCAGGTGTTCGAAATTTCCTGAGCCCTCCACTACGGCGTCTCTCATAATCATGTTGTAGTTTTGGGGCGTAAAACCCCAGGAATTATTATTATTATTATTATTATTATTATTATTATTATTATTATTATTATTATTATTATTATTATTATTAGTATCTCTATCAGCGGCACAATCACTAAAATTATTGGCCCAAACATCCAAATGCACCATGCGCCTCTGACGGCTGGAGTCAAGCTTTTTAAAGTTGCATTTTAATTGAGTTTCTGATGGACACGCTCAGAGTCACTCGACTGACATAAACTATTTTAGAACGTTAGAGCATGTATTGATTATTCGTTGTCAGAGTAATAATCGCAAGCGCGTGAGCCACGAGGTGACCATTCGAGTCAAATCTGAGGGCAGCGTGGTGAAGTTAATGCAGTCTTTCACTCAATTGGCACATATGAGAACGTTGCTGAGAAAATCCAGAAAGTTGCTGCACTATCGTTTTGAGGTAACTGCGGCCTTGACTCGGCTTGCGCAGCGTAGCAGTGTGGAACCTGGCGGAGGCAGGACATGAGTATTTCGTAGTACAAAAGGGAAGTCACGCGCTCAGGTTACTTTAGTATTCACCAAGGAGGTTTTAAACCTCCTTGGTGTTCACGCTTCTATAGGCACGAGGTAAATCGACCCTGTCTCCATGTTGGCCGGCATCGTTTTATCCCTCTATACACTGTTGCAGTTTGAAAAATCGTGCCCTTAGTAAAGCCTGTACGGCAATTGCACCAGCATAGACAGAAGGCCTGTTTCACCTAGAGAAGGTGGTCGGCGATAGTCAGCGCCGTAATGTTTCCTGGCCCATAACTGCACACTTCGTGATCGCACCACTAGACTGTAATGACAGAACTCTTGCCGTAACAGGCTCGTCATGAAAGCGGCGTAGCAAAATGTTACGCCAGCGTTGGCTACGCTCATCGGAATAGCTACACAAACCACGTTCCGATAATACGCTTGCGCACGATTTGGCGAGATGGCAGCTGAGGCTTCAGTCGTTAAGCGCTTCCACCAGGCGCGCCACATAATGCATGCACACGTATCGCGTGCCGATACCATCGGGTCTCACGCTCAGAGTGGAAGAAGTGAGCGTGTGACGACATAGCCGATGGATTGCTAACCACATTTATTGCCCGTTCTGCTATGCTCGATTGCCAGTTAGGTTAAGAACACTTCTTTCCGAAACGTTTTTAGTGTCTGTTTCGCAGCTTCTGCCTAGCGCATATCGATTGTGCCAGATGCAAAGTGTGTGACAGCAATTTTATGATAGCTAAAGTGAGCAAAGATATCAGGAAATTTCCTTAACAGTTCGTAATTGACGACATCTTCTTTTTGTGCTCCGCCATGGTGGTCTAGTGTGCTATGGTATCCGGCCGCTGACTCAAAGGTCGAGGAATCGAATTCTGGCCGCGGCGGCTGCACTTAGCTGGAGGCGGAATGTCTAGGTGCGAGTACTGTGCGGTGTCGTGCACTCTAAAAAACCCCAGGTGATCGAAATTTCTGGAGCCTTCCACTACGGCGTCTCTCGTAATCCTAGCGTGGATTTCGAGACGTAGAACCTCGGAAATTAATCATAAAATCTATTTCCTCAGCAGAAACGCGAACTGCGCAAGGAGCGCAGAGAAGTTTAGCATACAAACTGACCAGGAGTCTCGTAGCAAGTAAAATACTTCCATCAGTGTGCTGTCAGTCTTTCTGCCCTTGTGAGAGTAGTTGGCTGAAAGCCTCTTCGCTATGTGCGACCAACGAGCTCAGGCAAGCACTGCCCACAACCCTTAAGAGACTCGCTCTGCCGAGGGCCCACAGGTCCTTGTGGCTATGAGCGTGCCTGAAGCGTCATGAGAGCTATGAGAATGGTGCTAATTGCCACAGCTCTGTTGAATCTTCCTCGTTCATTGTGATACACGGAACAAATAGCTCGACATGAAGGCGTTTGTTGCCTTTGCGTTCATTTGGCCGAGAGGCTCGTGTTATGGGTTTAGGATTCAATATTAGATGATGCTGCGTTGAGCCCGTATCCTGTTTAATGCGATGACAGTTATGCTGTTCATCACTCCATGACCTTCACCGTCACCATCGTGTTGTTTTCAAGGCGCAGTTTTTTTTTTCTTTCCCTTTGCAATCCCTTCGTCATTATGCAGTTACTGCGGCTCTTATGAGCATGTGCGGTTGGAGAGCTGACGTGGCTTTTTTTTTTCCCCGTTTGTTTTACAGCTGCTCAAATCCTTGTATGATATCTGCATGTAGGGGACTTCCTGATTTCTGTGTTTAGATTTTCTTCCTCCTTTCCCAGCTTCCGGAATAACGTTGGCGACAGCGGCAGCGACTAAGCTTGCGCCCGTGCCAACGAGTAGAAGTAAGGCCGAATAAAAACAATAAAAACACGCCCCTGGCTTGAATAATTCAGACAACCGTGCACCCAACTCCGCATGCGACGCGTCCTCTAAAGGTCTCAAGTAGAGTCGTGCTCACGTCGTTTCGTTCCCACGAGCGCGCTTCTCGTTGTAAGTCGAGCTGTCATCGTAAATCGACCAGATTCGCCTGGTACGCAAAAGCCGCCGGTAGGCGAGGGAAGCAGACAGGGACCGGTGTGATATCGCGACAAAGTCTTCCGCGATTCTCCTTTTGGCAGTGCTCCAAGTTGGCATGGGCGATGCCGATACAACGTTAGAGGGAACCCTTTTGCTGTTGTGCCGCATTTCACAGCCTGTGTGTAGCTGTATAGCGACGAACTTGTCTCACGAGGGAGCGTGTTACGTATCCACAGCGCGTTTCAAGTGGTTATCGGAAAGTTGAAAGGAATGCCAAGTGTGAAACGAGCTTTCGCATCTGTATACTGCACTTGCATGGGATACTGAGGACAAAGACAAGGAAAACTCGCTTACCGCCAACAGAGCCTTTGAAGGTGTGGTTCCTAATCCACTGGATTCGTCACAGTTCATGCCTTAATCTACCCAGCTAAACCAGTATCATGTTGATCAAACTTCACGTGCTTACGTTTCGGTACGCCGAATTGCCATGTCTATCTGTGACGGATTCAGAGACGAACACATCTGTTCCTACTTTAGCAGTGTTGGTTGAGCGTGTTGATTGCCTGCTGTTGGGCGGGTTGATGAGTTTTAGGTTTACGGCATGAGCGTTGGACTGTGGACGGTGTCGTTGGAAAAGGTAGGCACAATGAACCTGAACTCGACGATATCTTTTATGGTTGTTCACGTTGAACTTTCGCTCTCTATGCGTAAAACCATTCTATGTCTTCATTCCGTGAGTTCCGGTTGTGTTTTCAAATGGTGGCTGTTGGAGCAGCGAAGTTCGTGCTAAGAGATGCTTCCGAGCAAGAACAGGGTAGGGTTCACCTGCATCGCCATTGTCATCGATCTTGTATTACTACATAGTTATGGTGTGTAGGCGCACTGCTTAAAATTTGGGTTTGGGTTAAAATTGGCGTGTTAAAGTTTGGCGGGTGTTTGGGTGTTTTGTGACATCGAAAGTCTGCAGACGAAAGTCGCTGAAAATCAGTTTCGTGGATGATTCGAGGCGAGAAACGGGAAGGCGTAACCTTGCTCACATGTTTTTCGCAATGTTCTCACTTGTCATTATGAAATAACCAAAACTGCTTGTAATTTATAAACACACACACACACACACACACACACACACACACACACACACACACACACACACACACACACACACGCACGCACGCACGCACGCACGCACACACACACACACACACACACACACACACACACACACACACACACACACACACACACACACACACACACACACTAAGCAGCGTTTCATTAAGAAAAGATTTAACTGCCGTTAAACCTCCGAGCAGTCACTAAAACTGCTGCGGCGAGCTGCTTATGCCGAGCAAGGAGAATTTGACGGCCGCTTTAATATTCCTGGCCGTGAAATAAGACATACGCAATGAGCAAGAGACAAGAACATGGTACCAGAGCTCTTAGGCGAGAGCGGCGGGCTTGTTATTTTGTTTCTCCTTGTCGCAGCTTCTGACGCGGGGATATGACTCCACGTAATCATGAGCCGCCACGCACGCATGAGTGCGCACAGGAAAGCTCATAACGTACGCTGCTACATATGGAGATCCTAGCGTTTATAGCGCCAAGCACGCCGCCAACGTGTCCTTCAAAGAGTACTCGTACAAAAAACACCTTTCAACACTCAGACGGGCGTAGGTTTGTTTGATGGAAGGCGGACGAACTTCTTCCTGAATGCAAGCCATGTTTGAATGGCATCGTCTTGAGGATGTTTTCATAACAAGTGACAGTAAGAATGAACATCTTGGAGATATAATAAATATATTACATCCTCGTACTAACTGTTGTTTACATCGAGGCGCACGTTTTGGTGTGCCTCTACAGAGTGCTCTGCTCCGCAAACACTGCAGTTTACAAGAATTTTCTGTTAGGAACTGGCTGGGAGTGATGGTCTAGATTGCGATGAGAGGTCCATGAATTCCAGGCGTGCTGCGTGCAGTTAGGGGGCGCGACCAAATACTGCCAATGAAAGCATCGACGGAAGCCTCATGGATTTTGTCGTCGAAGGGGAATTCCAGATTCATAGATTGTACAGAACTGAACGGAAGAAGGTGCTTATGAAGTTACCAATAAATGTTACGCGAAGGAGGCTTTCTGTGGCTTATTGCAGGGCGATATTGAATGGGCCCCGCACCACTTTGAGGACGAGGCCAGAAAACGATGAGGACCAATCGTGCGGTCTCCTGTGAGCACGTGACCCAATTATTATTACACTTCGCGCAGCAGCTCATTCGCAATTTGTTTTCAAGTACAGCTGAAAACCACGCACTTTTCATCAAATTATGTCAGCAGGACTATACGGTGGATGATGCAGAACTAGCATTGGCCGATGTCGTGATCACTGAAACACGTCCAGTAATGCTTCGTTTGTTCGTTTTGAGTTCGACAAATAACGAACATGCTTAGACGTTCCTTTAAAAACACAAAAAACAACCGAGCGATGTTGTCGTTGCTCCTAGCGGCGCAATTTGTTGAACGAAGGATACGTGGTCTCCAGCCGCATTTGAAAGCACGTTGCAAGTTCCCGCGCGCGTGAGGTGCAATAATTGGCTCACATGTCCATAAGATCCTTTCCTATGAACATAGGTTTATAGGAGGCGTCGAAGGGCTTCTTTAAGATTTCATCGAAAGTTTGCAGACATGAGCCCGCATACTGCCTACCTTGCAATTGTACAGAAAGCAGTACGCCTGGAGAGTCGTAGCGATTTAGAGAGACACCTGGAGCAATTAGAAGCGTTCTTGTCTACGGAGGCCAATTACTTGCACTGAGATCGCCGTCTTTGGCGTAATGGCTTCCACGACAACTGCTCGATCGCCTTCACCGCCCACGGGCAGCGTCCTTTCCAGGAGCGTACGTATCGGCTTTCGCTCTCGTCAGGAAGTGAGCGCCGTTTTTGTTGCGATCTGGCACAACCTTCTGAAGGGTCGTTGAGAACATGCCGGAAGGTCGCGGCGATGGTCTGTTCTTTCTTGCTCCGCCGCGAATTTAACACTGTTCAGAGTGAACGAAAATGACGTGAGCCATGCAGACGGCCAATGTGTGGTCCGAAATGAAAGCCCCGGTTTCGACTGTGAGGCGTACAAGTGGGTCAACCGCAGCTCCTTGTTTGGAGACGTGTTCGAGGAAGTGGAACGTGCATCGGCTCGCTGAAGTCTCCTTCCGTCATGCGTGTCTGCATCTGCCGTCGTTGGCTCGACGTTAACTATAGCACCGGTAAAAGGAGCTTTGGCGTATTTGATGATATGTATTGATGGATTTGCCGAGTATTCGGTGCCGTATCTTTAACTATTTCGCTACTTGAACTCTTAGAATTTGGTTGAGGACTGTGCTGGCCACTTCCACATGGCTACGACTACAGCGCACAAAAAACACGGACAACTACAATAAAAGGCACTGTTTTGTGCGGTAGTCATAACTGGTTTGTACCAGTTATGACAACCGCGCATCTAACTTGTGGCGAATGGAACGTAACCTTCAAACTCACTAAGTCATGTTCCCAATTATTTGAACCCTCTTCCATGCACATAGCTCACTCAGTCCGTGCCTTCTTATTCTGTTGCTTGTTTTTTTTTTCTGCGCTGTAGTCACAATTATGTGAGCATTCGTGATCGTAGTTTGTATTAATCACCATATTCTGAAGTGTTGTTAGAGCTCGAGCGTTATCGCCGGCTCTAATCAAATACCGTGCTCTGCGCATTTAGCGGTGTAGATGCTAGAGCTAACGTGGCCCCTGTAATTACGATGCTTGGAATTCCCGGTGACGTACATGTAAAGAGCCCACGCGTTCCACCTGAAAGTCACAGTTATTTATACGACCGAGGCTGAGCTAGCTACTATCATTGTATAACAGGTACCTCTTCGCTTTTCTTGATGCAAGTTCAGTAGAGGCCTAATGCTTTTACTCGTGAGGTGAGTCCCTGTGCTCCTTAGTGTGACAACGACGGGACATTGTTGTTTTAAACGGAATGGTTAGATGTTTCCGTATTATGCTACAATATCTTGGTATCAAGCGTGCACATTTCTATATTCTCTGTGAGCGCACACGCAGTGAGCCGGATAGCCCTTTTCGAATACCATATGTATTGTATTCTTTCAGTGCATGTCACGTTGTGTATTAATGGATGCACGAAATCCTGATGACAAGCTGCAACGCCAGCCGGTGACGTCGCTGTTGCTGGGGCAAGTCGACGGCCATGAAGCCTAGCTTCAGCCAACGTAATATAAACTGTATGTCTGGCACTGCAGTCGCTCCCCAAAGCAGAGATCTTGCAACCAGCTGGTGATGTGAAACTTACACGATGAACACGTGGTCATGGTGACGTTTGAACTGCGGGAATTTCGCCCGTGTCCCACGCTTTTTCGGAGGAATGTCACGGAAGAGAAGTGGATTTCCATTGCACGTTTCTGAGTACCTTCCAAGAAGTGGCGCTAAATTATAATAACCATCCTTTAGGTTTTAAGTTGCAACACCTCGATATGATTACAAGGCGTGACGTAGAGGAAGGCTCCGGAAATTTCGAGCAGCTGGGGTCTTTTTAACGTGCGCTGAAAACACACAGCACACAGGCCTCTAGCATTTGCACGTCCATAAAAGATGCGACGGCCACGGCCGTGATCAACCCACGTCCCTAATGTCAGCAGTCGTGCCCCATAACCACTGTACCACCGCGGCGGATTCAAGCGGGGCTGAAGCAGTATGAAATTAATTAATTGAGTGATTGATTGTCGTTTGGCTAAGCAAAGAACGCTCATTTCTGCAGCCCATATAGGGATCACGGCTAAGCGTCCGTCGGGGTACGTGACCGAAAGAGAAAGGAGAGAAAAGCCGCAGTAGAAGGCTCGGGAAACTTTGACCACCTGGGGTTCTTTAATGTGCTCTGACAACGCACAGTACACAGGCCTCTGGCATTTTCGCATCCATCCAAAATTCGACCGCAGCGGCCGGGATCGTACCCGCGTTTTTTGGGTGCCAGCCGAGTACCATAACCACTACACCACCGCTGCTAAATTATTTGTTTGCACATTGCTCACGTATTATAGTGTATGGGTTGCTAAACGACCGTGTCACGCGGAGCGTGCACACGACAGCTGGTGACTTTGCGCGAGCACGTCCTCGTTTTGAAAGTTTGGAGGCGGGGGGGGCTAGCGGCTCCATCGTCGAGGTTTGCGGCGCGTCGTTGGTGGTCTCGCCTGAATGAAACTAGCCGTCGCGAGGACGACACCGTTCCGCGTGGTCTCATCTCCTGTCCGGCGATCCGCGAAGTCATATCGGCGTCAAACGTTCCCACGTAGCTCGTCAACTGCTTCCGCGTGCACTATGCTGTCGCTTTCTTGCATCGACACTTTCCGAAACGCATAATCTGGAGCGTGGCAGCCCGTTGCTTCATTCTATGTCCATCACTTTACATATGATAGTTCGGTGCGTCAAAAAGCCTTCCTCGTGATTCGTACGAGCCTGAGTACCCATGGAGCGTCGTATCTTAGGGGCTAGGGCGTTAACTTGCTAAGCTCGTGGTTGCGGGTTCGAGTCCTTGTCGCTGTATGGCCTCCCGATGGGGGCACCCGCATACGGAAAACACCCGTGTATTTAGGTTTAGATGCCCGTTAAAGAACCCCAAGTGGTCAGAAATGACTTCTGAGCCCTTCGCCACGCTGCGTGAGTCCTAATCACGCCGCGCTTTTGGCACGTAAAACCCCAGCGGTTATGATGAGTTTGAGCAACGTAGGAAACGAAGACACCAAAAGAAGAAATTAAACGTCTTAGTCACCGTGGAAAAGCTAGTCGGGTAGCAACAGTGAATGCAAATGTTCAGAGAAACGTCGATGTCGCAATGTTAGCGTATACACTTCCAAGTTGCTCTTCGTTCGACGTTGAAAGGCGGAAACGTCATTTACGCAGTGACAGACGGCGCTATATGTTGCCTCACCCGCAATGCTCTTCAGGACCTGCGGCGAAGAATCTGTCTATAATCGTTTATTTATTATTTCTTGCCGTCTTTCTGCCTCAAGGAAGCGTAATCCAGCGCCGGTAGTGTCTGGCAGGTACTGGGTACATCGTAAAAATGCAACCTTCAAAAGGGACGTGTACAATGGCGTGGTTGAGTGACAATATATTTTGCATTGTCAGTTTCACTCATAGGCGAGGAAGCAGACGTAACTAACGATTTTCGGGCTCTGCGCTTATTGATTGAAGCCTTCATGTGGAAATAATCTTCAGAATATACTACGCCTGCGTACTAAGGTACGAAATATGCTTGTGAGCGTACTAATGATAGACAACAGGCGCTCGCGATCAAAGAATCGAGCTTAATTTTAGTTCTACAACCTACAGTTTTAATGTTGAAGTCGCGTATGAGGTCTACCTTTATGTTTTCACGGTACATCTCTGTGGCCTCACCGTCCACACAGACACGTTTCCAGTTTGTCCAGCTTCACTTTCATACAGCTTAATATTTCTACAAGGTCACAAATAACATTCGCTATGGTCTTCTCAGCTTTATGAAGTGGTCATTTCAAACAGCTATGGATAACGAAAGGCATGTGCCCTTACGCATTCCTCTTCTTGTTTATTGCTTGGTTGATGTCCTTGGTGTGACAAAATTATAGGATACTGTGGAAGAGTGTACGACCGCCTATCCTCTTAAGCAAACAGCCCCGAAGCTGCAAATAATAAAAAAATGCATCAGCGCCGCTTGCGATACTTTGTGCATTCTTTGAACATAACATGACGACAGGCGTACATTCAGTGTCACTGGCGGGTAAAGGATGAGATACGGCAATGGTAATAAGAGATTTGCAAGCATAAATTGGAATCGACTGCTTCACAACGCGGTTAAATGGAAATCATTGGTAGAGGCTTTCGTCCTGTACAGAATTAAAATGGTATGATGATGATGATGATGATGATGATGATGATGATGGACCCAATCAGTCTGCTTTGGACAATAGCACCGTTCTATTATTTCTCGTGCTTCCATATTCTCTTTCCGAATGTTCTTTCCTGTCTACGCAAATATGTATCATTTATTGCGTAACTAACGACATTTGAAATTTTGACGCGCAAGTAATCAACAATACTTTCAAAGACATCCATAGACTCCCTCATCCATAATGCCCTCCTGGGCGTGCGGTGAGGAATCTGTCAGTAGTCGCTTATCTATTATCGCGTGTGCTTTACGTTTGAGGTGTGAGGCAGCCTTAAACGCTTCATGTGGGCGCGCTAAACGTCGGCAAGTGATGCTGAATCAGTTGAATACTTTTTTGTAGGTCGCCTGTACATTCGCCTCGGCCTTTCTTCGTTAAACTCTTATCACCATGGTCTCGTATTCACAATAATTTTTACGCTAAGAAAGTTTATAAGATAATATTTTAACCAATCCTGATGCCGGACATATCATTACCAATGCACTGGTTAAGGAGAAAGAGCACCTCGAAAGACATGTTTTGGGAATTCGGTCCATGATTTTCCGCAAATTCTGCGTTCGCGATTAGTTGTGTATATTTTTTTTTCTCGCATGAACTTATCACGATACCCGCTGATTTTCCTGGATTATTTACTTTGTCTACTTATTGTATTTCTCCCTGTTGTTGTACCTGCCTGAAATTCAACACGGAGGGTGAGCCCTGTCAAAAGACACAGTCTGCTTCTGTCTCATTTAGTCTCATTTACGGGCGCTGTGAAAGGTTCAAATGAAATGAAATGAAAATGTAAAGAGGGAAGGACAGTCACCGCACTGCGGCAGCCCTTCGCTATCGAAGCTGCGTCAAGTGAGCAGACCAGCCCCCTAACGTATGCACATGCGCCACCTCCCTGATAGAGAGACGTTGTTTTTCACTGCAGATAATATTTTGACTTTCCTAACTTTGGAAGAACCCTAAGGAGTCCTCGCAAGTAAATTTCAGGGTAAAGAAAATAACCATATGCAGGGTCGCTTGGGTACATTTGGCTCTAAATGTATAACGAAAAAACATGGGTGCTTACAAGACAATTCACACAAGCGGCAGACATGCATCCATATGCAAACGCTGTACAAATTGAAAAAAGGAAGAAACTGTACGCGTACCTTTGGTTCTTGAGTTCCTCTGTTTCCTGTATTTCTATGAATTTTTCTCGCCATGATAAGTTTTGTTTGTTTTGTATATGAAGCTCCGTTGATTACGTCTAGGATGTCGCAGATTTACTAAATAGTTACTGAAAGTCGCAGAAGATGTCTCCACCGTAGGCAGGCCACAAGAAATTCGGGACCTAATCTCAGTTTTCGAGTCAGTCATCGTTCGCATTGTCGCTAGTTGTTCATGTTAGCTTTATTTGTCTAAAGTCGTTATGCCAGAAGGAACAGTAGAGCCACCACCAAATACCGTAACCCCCATTTGTTTTGTTTTTTTTTTCTCTTGTTCTTACACAAGTTCCCGAGTTAAACCTTATTCTTTCTCTCTTGCAGCAAGCGGATTTGTATCAGATGAAGAGCAGCACCTCAACTTGCTGAGACCCCACAGGTGAATACTCTCCGCTTATATGCACAGAGCTTGTATTTGTATTCTAGTATCATCATCGTCATCATCATCATCATCATCATCATATCTACGCCCACTGCAGGGCAAAGGACTCTCGCGTAGATCGCCAGTTATCCCGGTCCTGCGGTAACTGCGACCAGGCTCTCCCTCGGAAACTTGCTTGATCTCATCTGCCCACGTAGCTTTCTGCCGCCCTGTCTCACGCTTGCCTTCTCTAAAGATCTGCTCTGTTACACTTAATAATCAGCGGTTATCCTAGTATACCGTGTACAATTTTAAATGAAAGTGATTCCATTCGGAGATGTGTAAAGAGAACAAGAACATACGAATTCAAATTGGCAGCCTGACACGTACGGCGGTGGCGACTAGCGTACACAACCTGCAAGAAATGAGAAAAACGTGCTTCGTAGAACACTCGTTGTTTAAACAAAGCCAGCGCTAATTTTAAGCACATATGTGCGTAGTTCGCTCTGTGATGACGTATCTCGAACATCGCTGACTTGTTTCGCCCATCCCGAGGAACATTGTTTTTTTTTTTGTATTGGTATTTGTTTATTCCTCCTCTTTTCTCTTTTACCATCAAGCGCGCGGAGCTTTGCAGATGATAGCAACACACATGAAATAAAAATGCGAAGAAACAAGCAAGTACATCACCTTAATAGCATCTGCAATACATATCAGAACGTAGTGTTTGGCTGAAACAACTGTCCATGCACGCGGGTCGTGCGAAGTACAGCGTGTGGAAGTAAGAAACAAATGCACAAAATGCACCTGACGTGTCATTGATGTATAGCTGTACGTATTTGAACAAAACGAATGGGCAAGCTACTGGAAGGACCGTGGCTGCAATCGTGGACCTGCGTGATAAGAAAGAATGACGGATGGTGCTAGTGCGACAACTATAGTGACGTGCACCTTATGGCGTTCATTTAAACGAGCGGAACGTTGTATTTTCTAGGAACGGCCCACTTCCCCACCGTGTCGCAAGGGATGTCACTGGGTTCATCCGTGGTATCCGGTGGTCCCCAAGCGGAGGCAGGTCTGTTCGGGTAAGAAATTTGCTCATTATTAGAGCTGTTAACAGAGATCTCCATCTCTCTCTTTCTTTTTCCATGCATTTAACGCGGGTAAAAGTACGAGTTTGCGGTTGCTTGAATGGCGACCAGACGTGAGTAGAGCTTAGATAACAACACTACCAAAGTGCAAATTTCTCAGTTTTGACTAGTACTGCCGGAGTGATTGGTTGGTGAATTAGTTGATTCGGTCAAGAAGTGCAATGTCTCAAAGACTAAGAGCTAGGTGACACAAACGAAAAAAAAACAAAAAGTACGCCAATAGCCAGTTCACTGGCCAGTGTCCATAAGTAAAAAGTATCTCTGTTTCACATTCTTCGAGAATGAGAAGTTTCTAAAAAGGAGCTAGCTTACCAATGGCATGTTTCATAATTGTTCTGCCCGGGTGAATTAATCTGAAGCATGGCGTCATACCTGACATGGCAAATATATCGGGCACAATTCAAGTGTACAGCAATACCCACCAATACCCAAGGCTACTCAAGAAGGGTACATATGAAATGGACATAAGATCCGTCTACCACACCAAGTCTGCAGTCCGTCACGGCGCTAGAGTAGTCATGGTGCCCAGCTGCTGACGCAATGGACGCTGTTTCGATCCTGGCCACGGCGGTGGCATTTTCGATGGAGGCAAAAATGTTATATAGAGGCCGGTGTATTTTGTGCGTTAGCAGTGCACGTTTCGGATATTATCTCGGGTTCAGGATTCGCTCCAGAAGGATATTGAAGCAGCACGCAAGTGCACATACACTTTAAGGTCTTATTTCACATTCACATAAGGACGTAGCACATACATCAGACAACTATAGACGACATAGAGATAGCTTATATCGTGAAAGTCAAGATGTTCTCACACAGTTCCAGTCGAGCGAGCTAGTGTCGCTGAGTCGACGTCGACGCAGACTCGGTCGGCGCGCAGGTTCCGGAGCCAGGCGCGTGGTCTGGCCTTGTGGAACTCACGGTTTTTGCTCCACGGTTGATCATCCCGGGGCTCTGCGCGTCTGGTGAACGCCCCGTGGTTTTTGCGCTCATCTGTGCATGGCGGTCAGATTAGGGAGCCCTGAACTCGATCTCCGGGACCAGCCTTCCAGAGAACTCACACAATAGGCGAGAGGGCTGCTCCAACAGTCGGGAAGGCCAGAACGTAGGGCGGCCGTTTCTCCCATGGACCGTCCACTGACAAGCAGAATTCGCCTCGGCACGGCGACCACTCAAGGCACAATTCGCCGCTGCACGGCGCACTGTTTTAATTAACGTTTATTGAGTCTTTCACCCGCGCGTATGACATATTACCATAACGTTAAAAAGCTCCAGGCTGTGGTTAAGCAATATCAGGCGGTCAAATGCGTCGGAGCCGTCCACTACGGCATGGGTCATAACCGTGTCACGGTGTTGGCACGTAGAGCCCTAGCAGTTCACATATGTTTCTACGCCAACTCGACACCTGGTGCCCAAATCTACTTCAAGTATGATACAGCTTAATGGCAATGTTTACGAAGTTGTGCTGAGCACCGTCGCTCACTGACAGAATGTCAGTCGTGAAGCTTCGGTAAGAGCTGAAATGCTTCCCGTCGCAAAAGTCTCCCGCCGTTTTGGAAGTTTTCGGCGGTGTTTAACTTAGTGTGTTTTACTTAGTTAGGTCAAAGTGTGTTGTTTCCCGTGATGAAGAATGTTTGTTGCTCGGTGCCACCGAGCTGCTGACGACTGACGTTGCCACTACCAATGCATCACCGCTGTGGAGCTTGATTTGATGCATATTTATGGGGTAAGATTGAGAACGAAAGCATGCAAGAACGATGGAGCTTGATTCCTTGTTTTGAGGCGCACTCAGCCTCACAGCTGTGCGTTGGCACTAAAAAAGTAATTAGGTATAAGAGCTAGTCAGCCGAAGAATCACCGCCCTTCGCTGCATTGTCGTGATTTTAAATGTGCGCCAAAATGTTACGCTCGTTATTATACTGACCCTACAGTCAAGAAGCGCAACCAACCGTCGAGTTTTCAAGTATCTATACTACCGGAAGCGCGTGTGTGAACCAGTCTTCAATGATCTCGCATAAAATGAAATAAATTTCATTAACAGTTATTTCTTGCATGAAACCGCATGCGCGCCTTATTGACAGGTGGCGCTCCCACTTACTTTTTGCACGCTTAGATAAATTTTGAACCTACGTTTTTTTTTTTTTACCGCCATAGTACGAGCTTTTACTTGATCGTCGGCGTTTGTGGTGTCAGGTTATCTTCTCTTGTGTCCTCGACCTAACTTATTGCCTTCTGTTATGATGTGTTATCACTGTACACTTCCACATCTTGCAAATCAACAGAGAATAATATCGTAGCCACGCTCACTGACCAACGGCAGTGCTCCTTGACTTCGTTCTGTTGTTCCTGCCTTGCAGTCTCCTCTACCCGCGGCCAAGACAGCGCGTAAGGCAGCCGCGCCTGTGACGCTCCCGGCGCTCACCAAGAGGGCGCACAACGTCGGCTCTGGGCCCATCGTGCTCAAAAGCAAGAAGAAGATTTTCATCCCCAAGTTCACATACGATGGCGCTGGTCCCGGTGAGTATACCCAGTTGCATTGAAAATGAAGTTAAACAAAATGATGTAACACATGTTTGGGGCACTTATCCTTTCAGGCCGAAATTACGATTAAGAACTATGAAGAATTTGATTTGCGAACGATTATTGTGGTTAAAAGAGAAGAAAATATTGGGCTCTCAGTTTTCAATGAAAAGTTATTAGTCGCCGAAACAATTTATTCTCTTCATCATACTTCATCATGTTGTTCACCTCGATTGCTAACTTATTACATAAAATATTTCTTACTGCTAGCATAACACCAAACATTCCACGTCTAGAGAGAGAGAGAGATGATGGGCGGAAGGCAGGGAGGTTAACCGGAAAGGAAAATATCCATTTTGCTACCCTGCACTGGGGAAGGGGTGAAGGGAGACAGAAAGGGATGGAAAGAAGAATAAAGAAAGAAAGAGAGAGGTCAAATCGCGCGCACACACAAGCACGGCATGTGTCAGAGACGGTTCACGAGGCCCGTTGCGCGCAAAAACTTGAGCACAGCCTTCGTGGCTTTCTGCTGCGAGACACTATCTGTCCGGCATTCCAGTATGGTTTGCTCGGACAGCGGTCGACCATCAAGGCGTGACAATTCTGTGGCGAGAGTCTGTCGCAGGGAGCAGTACCCAGGGCAGTCGCAGAGGACCTGCACAATCGTTTCCTCGCTGCCGCAGTGAACACAGGCAGCACTGTCTTCCACTCCAATGCGATAGCCAAAAGTTCTTGTGAATGACGTGCCTAGCCACAGACGGCAAAGTACGGTAGTTTCACAGCGGGTAAGCCCACGCTGAACTCGAAGTTGTAGCGATGGGTCGAGGCGGTGTAGACGGGTATGTAGAAGACCAGGAGTGTTCCACTGCGCTATAGTCATATCACGTGCAAGCGAGCGAAGTTTTCTTACTGGATCCGTTCTTGACAGTGGGATGGCTTGCAGCACTCCAATTTCGTGGGCACGTTTCGCAGCATTATCTGCGTGCTCGTTGCCGATTATTCCAGAGTGGCCTGGTAGCCACTGAAACGTGATGTCATGGCCTTTGTCGGTTAATTGGTGATAGAGCTGTCGTGTTTGAAGCACTAATTGGTCTTGCGGCCCGCTACGTAAGGCCGATAAAAGGCACTGAAGGGCTGACTTAGAATCTGTAAAGATGGCCCATTTCTGTGGTGGCTCCCCATCGATCACGCAAAGTGCGGTGCGTAGTGCCTCAAGCTCCACGGCAGTCGATGTTGTGCCATGAGACGTCTTGAACAGTACATCTACTGCTTTAAAAGAACTTGTTGTTGGGCTAGTTGGTAGAACATATCTAAACCTTATTTTGAGCGCAACCACACGACACACCCACACACACCCACACACCCGTGGTTGATGCCTGGGTGTGCGGGTGTGTGTGGGTGTGTCGTGTGGTTGCGCTCAAAATAAGGTTTAGATATCTACTGCTTTGGCAGGGAAGGTCACAGCTCCTGCAGATCTGCCCGCTACTGTTGAGCCATCAGTGTAAAGCTGAAGATGATTCCTGTAGTCCTCATGTAGCATTAGTAGAGACAGCTGCTTTAAAGCCGGCGGTGAGAGCTCTGCTTTCGTCCGAATCCCTGGCACTGTCAGCCGGACCTTTGGACGGGCCAAACACCAAAGAGGCGTCGGAAGTCTCTCAGCAGTAGTATAATTCTTTGGGAGGCACTCGCGGTATGCCGATAGCCTCTTACAAAAAGAGGTACCTGGCCGGTCTTCTGGAAGCGAGGCGAGGTGGTGAGCAGGAGCACGAGCTAGGTGTCGAATGTGTGTCCTAAGCACCTCCAAAGTGATGTGAGTGGTGGCAGGAAGGTCTTTGGCCATTGCTATAGTATCCGCTGTTGAGGTGCAGCGTGGCAATCCGAGGCAGATCTTGAGTGCCTGGCCCTGAACGCTTTCGAGTATGCGTAGGTTACTTTTACAGGTGTTAGTCAGCACCGGTAAGCTGTATCTGAAGTACCCGAGAAAGAGCGTCCGGTATAGGTGCAACATGGCGGTCACTGACGTACCCCATTCCACGTCTAAATGTTCGGTGCGAATGCGAGATGAATGTCCCACCCTTAAACGGTGAAAGAGGTGGCTGTACCTCAGGGAATAGAGGAAACGGCGCGAGTCTTTTGTTTCTTCGTTCACATGTGGAATCATTTTCCTGTGTCTACCAGGTTGCCAGTGTGTGTGGAGCAGAGGAATGTGAGCTCTAGCAGAAGGACAACTTTTCTATCATACCGCGGAGTTGCCCACTGGCCTGAAAGATTTATGACTCCACTTGAAATCACTGAGCCTTTAAGGGCTAATAAATTTCGGGAGAACTCCACAAAGACGCGTTTGAACAGTAATCGTGGGTGACCTTTCATTGGTTTGGTTTCTGTTCCTACATGTATGGAACAGATATTCGTTATAAACTGGGGCATCTCGAAGCAAAAAGTGAACGGAGAGCTCTTCTTACGGCTCCACATCAGTTAACGTACACCGCTTATGAGAATACAAATAACATAACAAAGCGATTCAACAGAGCCGGCACTGGTGAATAAATTTTTTGAGCAGAAGTGAATTTGCAGGCGAGATCCCTGAAGATCGCGCTTGTGAAGTGAAGATTAGCAAAGGTCACTGACGAAATGTAGTGAGTTTCTACGAACCAACCACCTTTAGACTTCGACCCAGTGACAGCATGAGCGCTCTCGTGCAAGAATAGCTTAACATAGTTGAATGCGCTATTTCTACACACCCGCAGGAATTCTTTCTGGGATTGCAAAGGGTGCTTGGCAATCGCTTAAAGGAGTACTGACACGAATTTTCGACATTCTCGTGTTATTGCCGTAAATGAAAGCACTGGCGTGGAGAACCCCAGAAAGAGTATCGTGGTGCCTCGCTTCCGGTTCCTCAACTTTCGGTTTCGTGGTGCCTCACTTCCTCAACTTTCGGTTTCGATTTTGAGGGGGCGGTTTCCTAGTGACGTGTCAACGTAGTCGGACGTTCGTCTGAGTCACGTAGGAAAAGCAATTCATGATAGCGTCGCTGCAACTCTGTCGTCTGTGGCCAATTACATGTGGGGAACGCAAACAACAACAATTTCACGGTCGTCCAGTGACTCTGACAGTGACTTCGGCGATTTTTAATAGACTGTGCTCATACGTCATTGTAGTGTCCATTGCGCTGGGGCTCGCTTGCAGTGCTGGGGGACGAAAACTTTAAAACCAAAGTAAAATATTTTTTGCCTGTTTCCTGGCTTTCGTATGCGGAAGGCGTTAACAGTACGTGGCTAGAAAACGAAAAATGTACATTTTGAGCTATCTAAAAATCGTGTCAGTACTCCTTTAAGAGACGTAAAGGTAATGGGCAGGAATGCTAGTAGTTGAGCTTGGGACGTAGGGCTTCGAACCCGGAACCTTTGGCGGCCGAACGTGCCGTTAACGTAATTTGGCATATGCTGTAAAGGTTAACGGTTAACAGTGAATCAGATGTGGCTCGTGCCTGCTTGTCCAATGTCGGTATGGGCGACATGTGGTTCCTGATTTCCCGCTTTCTCTTTGTCATTGTCGTCCTTAATGTGGAGCCTATTTTATATTTATAATTCTAATATATTTACCCGTCCATTGGTATATTATGTTATCGGTTTTTTAATTGCGTAATGTGTCATCAAATTCTTGTGCGTATTGTCGGCACGCAATAGGCTCTTTTTCACCATCTATTCATAATCACCATCGCATTGGTTTCTTGATCATCGACTGTGGGTTATCACCTTTAATTTCATCTGTGCTTTGGACGCGGAGGGTGCGCCGCGCATCATCCAGGCCTATAATGAGTATACAGTGGCGACAGCACCGTCACAATATTTCCTCTGGTTTTAGGAGCCACTTTTCAGGGTCACCTCTAAACGACACATACGAACCTTCCGCCTTGTCAAATGGCGTTTGCATTCTCGCGCTGCCTAGCATTGATCACGTTGTCGTCCATATGAAGCTCAAAGTCCATTCCATGTACCCCACTCTCGCTACACAGCAAGTGTGCATCCTGATCTCAAAGGAACATTTTGCCAATAGCCTTATGAACTGCCTCATTGTGTTACTCATTTTAGGACGACCACATATTCGAAATTTTACATGCTCCTTTAGGCGGCGGACTTGGGTTAGGGCTTATTAATGTTCAAAATTGGAAGATTTCTTTTATTTGTGTCTGGGACGTTTGAGTCGCATACGTAGCTCATAGTACAAAGATAAACATTTCGAAAATATCTTGGGTCCATCCCACCTAGCAGCGGTGCTTATTCGAATATAGGCACACGCAACATCGCCTGCAATTCTATTTTTGTTTTCTTGCCAATTGAGTAACTACAGCGTACCTTACCACCAATCATTCTCTTTCAGACGTGTACTTCTTGGTGGGCAAGGGAGCCAAGGTCAGCCACAAGGGCGCCACCAAGATCCCTACACCAACTGGAGAGTAAGGCCTCCACCATCATAGATCTGAACATCAGACCTTTAGACAAGAGTATACAACATGAGTGTCAGGCTTGTCTGTAGGGGCGTGAGAATGTCCGAATGTTTCGGATATTCGTCGAATGTTGCATTTGCGATATCGACACTTGATTAGAAAGTGACGTATGTGAAATTTTCGAATAATTGGAGGCGATTCGAGTATCCGGGGAGAATGAATGTGCGCGGTTTTGTCGCCTTGCCGAAAATCACTCATCTTCGACATTTACGCGACTTGCGGAGCCCGGTAAGTACCCGTAGCGCACACAGGCTTGAAAGCTGCTTGAAAGCGGCTTGAAAGATACTTTTTTTGCCGGTAACATGTTGCCGCCAAACGAACACTAAAGTAAATATCATTTTTGTCCTTCACTAGCATGTTAAAGTTTTTTTCACAATACCAATAACATTAATATCGCGAGGAGGAGACCCGTCGGTATGCTAGAGAAAGAGTGAGAAGAAAATACGGGTTGCGACGCCGCTTTGCAGTTCTAACACTCGTGATGTCACGGATCATTGACGGCGCCTGCTGAGGCATACGTAGCTAAGAAAGACACACTGTGTTCTGAAGAAGCCAGAGACTTGACACAGGGAGTTTCAGAGCATTTGATGAAGCGAATTTGGCGAGAAGAAAGGATGAAATTGGCCGTCTGACGTCACAAGGACGAAGTTCCAGCGCGACCTGCACATTCATTTTCTCTTTTACTAATGATCTCATTGATTTCTGGGGATTTTACTTCCCGAAACCGGATGTAATTTTGAGAGACGCCGTAGTGGAGGGCTCCGGAAATTTTGACCACTTGGGCTTCTTTTACGTGCACCGACATCGCACAGTATAGGGGCTTCAACATATCGCCTCCAGTCGAAATGCAGTCGCCACGGCCGGGATTCGATCCCGCGACCCGCGGGTGAGCAGCCGAGTACCATAGCCACTAGACCGCCATGGCGGGGCTGTCTTTAATATGGAACAGTCGACTTGTAAAAATATAAGTTAACATTCTAAACTACTTCACATTTGCAATTTGATCTTTCTTTAAATACGCGCTCGGTAGCGATGTCTGCTGTCACTTAACATGTTGGTGTATTGCACGCTTTTAACAGGCAACCATTTGAAGCGCGCTCGCATTCCATTCGCAGCCGCTTCCTTGTGGAGGATCCCTTCGATATGCATTGCGGTGGCCTGGTCATGTGGAACAATTGACATTCCTTCGTGATAACCTTTACACTTGTTATCAGTTGCTTTGTGCTGCTGTGTTCTGTCAATACAGTTAAATATGACAAGCTACTGTAGTCAATGCTGTCCGTGATAGTAATATATTTTGCGTTGATAGCGTCTTAGCGTATTTTCTTATAACTATGTGCTCAACAAAGTCTTACTACTGAAGATGCATCCCTGCTTTGATGTTCGATATTAGAATCGATATTCAACGTAGGATATTCATATTCCGAAAATTTTAATTCCCACACGTCTACCTATCTGTACACTTAAGAGATCACGGCTGGGTATCAATAAAAGACACGGCAGAGAGATAAAAAAGCGAGAGGAGCGATGCATACATTAGTGAAATGCGTCTGAGGTTTCAACATGTTCCAAGAGCGCCTGTGCAACAGTTACGGCAGCGGCAACGTCGGTGCTTACGTCGAGATCTCAAATACTGGAGCCTATTTCTTAGCTCCATGAAGTCTATGTCGGTGCTGCGTTTGAATTACTCAGTAGGAGGTAGCACTAAAATAGGACTACAGCAGTCGTATCGGCGGTATTCATCTGCGAAGTAATTGCTTAAAGGATAACTCCGGCGATATTTTTTAGGTCAGTCAGGTGAAGTTCGCTTGATACGTTGCTCGGCAGACACCCATCATTTACGCAAGGTTACAGGATTGGTAGACACGCAGATTGCTCGCAAATCAATTTCTGCCGATTACCCGTACCCCAGAGCGACCACATGTCATCTCAGAATTATTTGCCACGTTGAGCGTTGACGTAATAGCGGCAGAGCGAGTGACGGAACCGCACAGGAATCATGCCGCGGACTTCAAGGTATATGCTTGTGCCGCCTGACTGGCGCGCCAAATCTCGGAGGCCATGCCCATAGCAACCTGCTTCGTGACCTTACAGTCAGCTCTAGGGCACACGCGCCGTCGCACCGTGCGAGAGGCGGTTTGACTCATTTGATGTCACGTAAAGACAGCGCCGCGCGGTTGGATTTCGGTTTCGATTTTACTTTCTTTTGCTTATTAAAGATGATTTTCGAATTTACAAAGCATTTGTACTATCAGCCACGTGACAGGGCCGTCTCAGTTACATAGAGTCTCCATTATCTTGACACGGTCCCAAAATCGAGGGAGTTGGACTTTGAGACACGTGTCTCCGTGTGATTGTTAGACAGACACTGACAATTCCTAGCTATGAAATGTTATCTCAGTAAGAGTCTGCGATGGTTGCTCAAACGCAGTACCACCACCTTCAATCTAGTGATAGTGCCATGGTCTATACTTGTACTTCAAAGGTATGCCGAATGCAGCGACACGTGGGCTTCCACAAAGATTCTCTCGCAAGCCCTCATGCCAGTCGCACACTAATCGTTGGAATATCACCTGCAGTGGTCCCTTCAGCGGGAGAACTCTTCGTAAGCCGAGAGCTTGCGAAGCTCTCGTAAGCCGTAAGAGGATTCACTGGCCTCACGTAAGCCGAGAGCTTGCGTGAGGCCAGTGAATCCTCTGAAGCGGGTCGAAAATTTTTGCCAAGAGCAGAAAGGAAATAATGGCGAAAGAATTGAGCACGTGTTCGTTGAAAGTGGGAGGCGCTGGCTTTCATTTTTTATTGAATATATTTAATTTAGGGAGAGGTTTATGGCCCATGTGTGGTGCGGGCTACTTGGCTTCTCTTACATGGTGGTTGTCGTCACAAAGTTATGAACAGTTCACGAATGTGTACAAGTAAGCACACGCACACGGACAGATACTCAGTCACTACTCCAGTATAACTGTCCATGAAACAAGAGTCATAGGGTACAAATGTTCACACTGCAGCATTGTCCACACGGTGGCGTTCAACATGTTAACGTAGCACATATTGATAATGCGCACACTGTCCTTTTTTTTTTTTTTGCCGTACTTCGACCGTAATAGACGTGTTCACAGCAACAGAGGAACAAGAAGACGGTATAAGATATATGTAATCTATGCAGCTCATTAGCAGTGGCAATGCAGGTATTAATGTTATATAGTTTAGTAGATTTGCGATATATTTGAGTCCTCTAAGCGTAGCACCAATGTGCGTGCTGCGACATTTTGCAACTTACTTGTTGGTCAAGAACCCCAAATTTTCCCCATCCTTTTAGGATTTGCTTCATCAGATATCCCCTTGACTGTCAGAGAGAGAGGGAAAGGGAGAGAAAGAGGCCTAAAGGAGAAAGCTCTCGACCTACACCACTGGTGTAACGCACCTGAATGTCGGAGAGAAAGAGCGTTCACTGTTCGAAGAGCCGCTGTGTTGTCTTTACTAATGGCAGGTTACCGAGTCGGTACGCAGGAAAGCAGTTGCACGCATTTCACTATCTTTAGCGCTCCATTTTTTTTTCATTTTCTTATCAGTGCGCTACTTGCCGTGCATGACATTATGTAAATGTAGAATACCTGTTAGTTGTTCGGATATTGACGCTGATCCCAAAGGGAAATATTTCAAAAATGCAGTCAGAAACCAAGCTAGTGAGCGAAGTATACGAGAGTACATACCGTATTTTAAAAAATTGTTTATTTATGAATGCTGTAGATCTTCTACGGATCCATGCAGGAAGCGGGCATACAGCACATCTCATAAGATACAATGTGCCCCCAAAACAACAACGACATGAGGAAGACCGGAACACTTTTTCAATAATAGCAAGTACATCAAGAGTATACCTTATATTACCTACATTGTTACATATCCCGCACACGAGAAAAATATGTCTACAATTCATAGTACTCGCATGCTGAGGAATTGGCGACATTAAAGAGCTTTAGATTCGCGATGCCAAGCAACAACAACTGGCGTTTATAAACCATGAATCTTCTTCGTTTTGTGTCCTGCAGGACTTGTTCTGTTTCCGCAGTGTTGTGACGGAGACGCAAGAGTGACAAAATTATTATTTACACGGTGTTGGCGAAACCGACAAATGGCTGATGGCACACACGCGCAAGCGTTTCATGAACACTCGTCGTCTTTCTCACTTCGTAGGGCTCCGCACTTGTCCTCACTGTAAAGCTTCGTAGCGGTATTTAAAGAGCGGCTTGCCGTTTTGAATATTGCGAATGTCATTCTCGTGACGTATCTAATCCTCCTGTTTTTATGTCTCTTCGCATCCCAGGACCAAGATTAAGAAAGGTTACACAGGCCAGGACGTGACCCTGACGCTTCCAGGAAGCCTCACATTCAACGACGTTGACTGGTTCGCCGTTTACTGCATCACGTACGAAGAGAACTTCGGTGACGTCCGCATACCGAAGAACCTTAACCTGCCTGCCGCTTGATCAGGGGTGCATTTTAAGTGGACGTGGTCCAGAAACTCCGTTAGCTTTGTACACAGCTAGACATTCCCCCCCACCTGCAGAGGAAGGTGAGGCTCTCTTGAAAGCGCACACGATGTCAAGTTAAATGTGAACAGTCATGGACGTGAAGACATGACCTGTGGTTTGATAAAGCAACCACACTACAAGGCGTAGTCTCTTTGCCGAAGATGTCCAGATGCATTGCTACGTTTTCAAGAGAGCATCACCTTTCATTTCAACTCTGTGCATGCGTTAAGCTATCTGGTCGAGCAAATGACTTGAAGCGTGCATCACAAAGTGCTGTAAGCGGAAATGACTTTCTGCTAAGCACCGTGAGTAACTACGTATGCACGCCCATCACACGAGGAACGGAGTGAACACAAAAGGAGTCCCACCACTGTTGGCTTTGTGAGCTAGAAATTGGAGGCGTGCAGCTCAGCTTCATATTTTCGTTTTCATTTCAACTAAACTGCTAGTCGTGTGTTCATTCACGACATGTTTATTTCATTCAGAAGGTACTCTTGGCCATGCTGAAGTCACACTGCGCTTTTGCATTGTTTCGTGTCACTTGACCTTGTCCCTTGCATTATTGTCTTGGTGAAAACTGTCACAATAAGGCGGCGATTTCACCAATAAACGTGGGATACACGACATCTTCATTGCACTGTGGTTACTTACAACGCTTGCGTTGACGGTTTGGGCTCTGTTCACCGAGAAAAAAGCACTAAGTGGTTATCTCGAGATGATGATTGCAATAAAAATCTAGTGACCAAGTTCAATAAGAGGACAACTTCGCGCGAGTTGTTAATGGACTATCTTGAATTGAACAATGCACAATAACAAGGACAAAGAAAGAGTGACACACACAACAAATGCTGCTGTGTATCACTATGTCTGTGTTTCTTTCTTTCTTGAATTGGGGATAGGATGGGTTCGAGCCCCAAGTACGGCACCGGCTACTCCTTCTCTCTCTTGGTACTCGTATAACGAACGTTGAGAAGAAAATAAAATTCGCAAAACAATGTCTTTCTCCATCTTCCTGTTGTGCTCTGTTGGTTGCGCCACCGTGCATTGCGTGCATTTCGGTTTAGGTTCTGTAAGCAAAGCTTCTTCGGAATCTTCCATCTTAAGTTCATTGCCCGCGTCTAGCCCGTCTTCACTAAGCCATGATGAAATGGAAGGCACAGGCGTGAATAATCACTCAATGTAAAAAAAGCACATTTCCTATTGGACTTACGCACCAAAGTTTCGACGTAAAGCATCATCATCACCTTTATCATCATTATCATCATCAGCCTGTTTTAGGTCCACTGCAGGACGAAGGGCTCTCCCAACGATTTCCAATCCACCTTATCCTGGGCGGGTTGGTCCTACTTTATGCCCACAAACTTTTAAGTGCGAAGCATTTCTTAGCGAACTTCGGCGACTTTGAGCGTATCTATCTATCTATCTAGCCGCCTACGACTTTGCGCTCTCCTGGCCGTTTCGTAAATGGGATGTATACGAAAATTGGTATGCCGCAACATGACTGCATTACGAACATAAATGACAGGTCATAACATGAAAATCATGACATGCATGCCATGAGCGACATGATTTACATGCCATGGTCTCGGTGCTCTCCTGGCCGTTTCGTTAATGGGATGTATACAAACATGGGTATGGCACAACAGGACTGCATGACGAAGATAAATGACAAGTCATGACATGAACCTCATGACATGCATGCCATGAGCAACATGACTTACATGCCACTGTGTCGGTGGTCTCCTGGCCGTTTCGTTAATGGGATGTATAAAAAATGGGTATGGCATAACATGACTGCATGACGAACATAAATGACAGGTCATAACATGAACATCATGACATGCATGTCATCAGCGACATGATTTACATGCCATGGTCTCGGTGCTCTCCTGGCCGTTTCGTTAATGGGATGTATACAAAAATGGGTATGGCACAACATGACTGCATGACGAAGATAAATGACAAGTCATGACATGAACCTCACGACATGCATGTCATGAGCAACATGATTTACATGCCACTGTCTTGGTGATCTCCTGGACGTTTCGTTAATGGGATCTATACAAAAATGGGTATGGCACAATATGACTGCATGACGAAGATAAATGACAAGTCATGACATGAACCTCATGACATGCATGCCATGAGCAACATGATTTACATGCCACTGTCTTGGCGCTCTCCTGGCCGTTTCGTTAAGGGGATGTATACGAAAATTGGTATGGCACAACATGACTGCATGACGAACATAAATGACAGGTCATAACATGAGCATCATGCTATGCATGTCATGAGCGACATGATTTACATGCTACGGTGTCGGTGCTCTCCTGGCCGTTCCGTTAATGGGATGTATACCAAAATTGCTATGGCATAACACGACTGCATGACGAACGTAAGTGAGAGGTCATAACATTACAATCGTGACATACGTGTCATGAGCGGCATGGTTTACATGCCACAGTCTTGCTGCTCTTGCGGTCGTTTCGTTCACTTCGTATGTACCAAAATTGGTATAGCGCGACAACATTTCAGATCCATTTTACGTTCCTGATGCGTGCTTCGCATTTCATTGATTCCCACTGCACGTGGGATCTGCCATTTTTTAATTTCATCGCTCCATCCAACCTTCTGCCTGCCTGTGTTGCGTTTTCCCTCTCTTGGTATCCATTCTGTCGCTCTTACTGTCCATCTGTTATATTTCCTCCTTATGCCATGTCCTGCCCAGGTCCACTTCCTTCTTTTAATTGATATAATAATATCAGCTACTCCTGTCTGTTCGCTGATCCATACCGTGCGTTTTTTATCTCTTAGCTTTACACCTATCATTTTTCTTTCCACTGCACGTTGCGTGTTTCCTTGTTTCATCTCTAGTTCTTCCGTTATCCTCCACGTTTCTGCACCGTACGTTAGTATCGGTAGAATGCAGTGATTGAACACTTTTCGCTTTAATGACAGCGGAAAGTTTCCAGTCACGACATCGTAATACCTTCCGAACGCGCTCAAGCCCATCCTTATACTACGGAGAATTTCTTTTTCTGGGGTAGGTGTCCCTGTTAGTAACTGTCCCAAGTATACGTATTTGTTCACACATTCTAAGGGTTCCCTGTTAATGTTAAATTCCTCTTCTTTTGCCAGGATATTGAGCATAACTTTGGTCTTTTGCCTATTCATCTTTAGTCCAGTTTGATACGTTCCCGGTTTAGGTAATGAATCATGTTTTGTAGTTCGTCTCCATCATTGCTAAAGAGCACAATGTCGTCTGCAAATCTTAAGTTGCTGAGATATTCCCCGTCTATTTGAATTCCCTTTTCTTCCCAGTCTAGACGTTTAAACACTTCCTCTAAACATGCAGTGAATAGCATCGGGGATACCATATCTCCTTGTCGTACACCTCTCCCGATCGGGATTTCTCTGCTTCTTTCATGTAGGAGTAGTGTGGCTGTGCAATCTGTGTATATGTAGTTTAAGGCTTGCACGTACACGTCAGGTACACCTTGTCGACGCAAAGCTTCTAAAAATGCTTGTATTCTTATGGAGTCAAATGTTTCTCGTAGTCTATAAACACTATACAAATGAGTTTTTTATATTCAGCGTACTTCTCAATTACTAGGTTGATAGCATGGCTGTGGTCCATTGTTGAGTAACCTTTACTTAACCCGCTTGCTCTCTTGGTTGGTTAAACTCGAGTGTTTCTCTTATCCTAGCAGAAATTACTTTCGTAAATAGCTTGTATATTACTGTGGAGTACACTAACTGGACTGTACTTTTTTAACTCCTTTATGTCACCTTTCTTGTGGATAAGGATTATATTCGCATTTTTCCAACTGCGTGGTTGGAAAAATGTTAATAATTATAGTTTGTCTAAATTCTGCGTACGCCTATGACGATTACAGCATAATATATTACTGCCAAGTGGAGGTAGTAGCTTTTACTAACCTGTTACGTGAGCATGTAGTGACAGCCACTACCCCTGACATTTACGACCTCTAGCATACTTCTATAAGGTAATAAACGACAAAAGATGTAGTAATGGTGCGAAAACGGTAGTAACCATTCCCGCTTCTAGCTTTTCTACTATACCTCTTTCTAAGAGTATGAGAGCTTGCATTGTAGTCACTGGAGGTGTCCGCGCGGTCTAATTTATGTGCCGAAAAGTGTGGCGGGATTTCTATAGGAAGAGTACACCATTGTCGTCGCGTGGTTCATACTAAGGAGACATTCAACGCTCTGTGACACATTTTCGAGTCGGTTTTATTCGTCTCATCGAGCCAGTATCGGTTCAGCCTCTCGCCGCTGTTCCCTTCTTACCACCATGGGTGGATGGCTGCGCTGCTGCGGCCTGTGTACCCAACACCTCCTGCATACATCTCTGAAAAACAGCAACACACGAAGCATAAAGTGAATGCGCTTCGTTCCAGGTGACGTTGGCAGCATCGAGATAAAGGGGAAAGCATCCAACTTGCCACTTTCTCGATCGCATAAGCACGTTCAACCCAACTGATATTTATGAATTTGGGATTACCTCGACAGGCCCCCGTCGAAGGTGCAATGTTAGGAAGTATGTCAACGCTAATCTGGCCACCACCACTATAGGATGAGCAAGGAAGATGTAAATTAGGCAACACACATGCAAACGTAAATTACTGGCACGTTGTATCGCTATTTAAATAAAACAAGGCATTCGTCAGAAAGAAGGACTGAGCTTGCATGCGCGGGGAAAGGTTACGCGAAACGTCGTTTAGCGCGCTCTTACGATGAACGAAATTATTTTGTAACCGAAAAGCTGAGAGAGTCACGGTTTCTTATAACTTCAAAATAAATTGTAATTAAGGAAGCGTCTGCAGCATATATATCACAACATTTGAATGCATGCCTTTATGGTAAATGCAGTTGCACCTAACTGTATACTGATGGCCACGAAAGGTGTTCGAGCACTGAATTTCTACGCAGTATTAAGGAATTAAGCATTGCATTGAAAACACTGGCCATCAACAAAATTTTGTTTTTAAGCGCAGTTACGCACGATGACCTCATTATTCAGCACTCCACGATCAGGCGTCCAAGCATCTAATCCGCACTTCTCACTAATTCTAAGGTTCCACGAAGGCGGTCTGAACGACTGATGCATGTTACCGATTGTCCCATTGTACCGAGTGCATCTCTGGTGCGAGATATTGCACCGATTTCACACACTCCTTTCTGGAGGTCAGCTTTGCAATGTACTTTTGGAGGACACCTGACGTCATGATTGGAATTCATATCACTGACGTTACTAAAGTTGCAGTGTTTTGCCAAGAAAAGTGCGGCAATACCTCGAAGTACCTTGGGAGCGCTATTTTGCGGTGTAACCGAATTTTATGCATCACATAACTTACTACGTATGCGGCTAAAGATACACTTTCTAAAGAAAGTGTACCTTTCGTTGCCGTACTTCGAATGTGCCAAATTTTCGCACTTCTACTAACGGGCTCTTCGTTTGTACTTTTTTCACTCCCCCCCCCCCCCCTTTCTTTTTTTTTCTGGGATACGTACAAGTCCAGAATACATTATCGGCTAGTGACCGTCGTCTTGCTTTAAGACTAGATTCTTTTCGGCTGTGGTACATAATTTTTCAAATATGCAGTTTGCTGTGCCTACCCTTTCTTCTCGCGTCACCCTGTGTTAACTTATCACAACTAATGCCTTCAAGTTATTTGTTTATGTCCGCCTTGTTTACGTCAATACTGCGCATCCAACTCCCGCTACAGTCCTACCATCGGCACACGCTGTACCATTTCACAGTAATATTTCATCAATAACACGGGCGCTGACTCGCCATCACTACAGCTCTTCGCGACATTTTTTTTGTAAACCACCGAAGGTGCTTCAGCCGAGGCAATTTTGTCCTTATCACTGAAGAAGCAGTACAAGGAATAAAATACTGCCAAAGGCGTCAGGACATGCGAGCCAACAGTACACAACGCTCGCTTTTGATGAAGAAAAGCTTAGTGAAGATTTGGTGGCGCAAGGCTATCGAAGTTGATGGGCACTTGGCTGGTCCATGTTTGTCTCCGGCATACCCACATTTCGTCGTGGTTCGGGGCTTCTGGAAACGCCTCGCAAAGCACTCCGAGTCCCAGCGAATGCCTCTCAGGGTTTCGCACCGAGCTCAACATAAGCACGTTCGCGTCGAACCTGAGACGGTGGCAGAAGCGGAACGCGTGGCCTCGGCTTGACGCGCCGTCCCACCCCTTGATTGATTGAGTGATTGTGGTTCGGTTTAGGAAAGGATGATTGATTGATGATTGTGGTTCGGTTAGGAAAGGACGGTAATTTCTGAAGTTCATGTAGGGAGCACGGCTAAGCGACCGTGGGGGTAGGGGAAAGGGAGTGAATGAGTTAGAGAGGAGAGGAAGGCCGTAGTGGAGGGCTCCGGAAATTACGACCACGTGGGGTTCTTTAACGTGCACTGATCAACGCATAGTACACGGGCCTCTGGCATTTCCGCCTCCATCGAAAATATGTACACCGCGGTTGTGCAGTGGTTAAGGTACTCGGCTGCCACCCGACCCCTTTCTATATCTACACCACGCGCCTCTGCATAGCTTCGCGCCATGAGAGGACGCATGCTCTCGTGGCACGAAGCTATGCACAAACGGATAGCTTTGCGAGACGCTGTGCACCTGATAAATCGACGGACACTGTCCTTGTCTTCTTTTTCTTCTTCTCAGAGGGTTCCTGGAATAAGGAATCCTCCCACCAAGAGTGTACTGAACACTGTCTCGAAAATAAATGTTTGTTACTCTCTCTCTCTCTCTGCAACATGTGCGCGTCCTCCAGCTGCAGTTTTGTCAGTGTAGCAATGGGCTGAGACCAAGGAGGTTTAAAAAGAGCAGAACTAAGCGCGCATGCGAATGCCGCACATTGGGCATAGCCAAGGGCGTTGCACAGAAGTGCGTGCGCTCTCTTGGGGACGTGAACTAATAATGATGACAGTTATTGTGGTTTTACGGTACAGCGTGCACATTAGGAGCGCGTGAAATCCTCTCATTCAAAAATTCTGCAGTTACGCGTACCCAAAACCCGTACATGACTATGAGGCAAGCGCAGTTGTGGTTTCCAAATTATTTCTTGTGCCACCTGTGGTGTCTGAATTAAAATAAATAAATAAATCAATAAATAAATAAATGCTCAGTTGGCACGAGGTTTACAAGAACTTTGGTGTGAAGGTAGGTTTGATCGAAAAGCTTACCGTCCTGGCGTCGATCATGGCTTTCGTCTGTCCCAAGTAGGCAGTGTATTGCTTGTATAACTGCACGAACACGAAAACTAACATTTAGCATTCGCTTCATTCTTAAGCGGTATACAAGTGAAAAAAAAAATAGAGTTACGTATCTATGTATTTTCTAGTAAAGTAACACACCACCTAATACGTATTGATTTTGCGCCTCAGATATGCATAATATTTGGTTTTTCATCGACAATCTTCACAAGTATGAACGCAGCTACCAATTGAAGATGGCTGGGCGTTCGGCAAGTGCTTATATGGCCGGGTGGCTGAATCGTGTGACAGACAGCCAAACAGAAAGACAGACCAAAATTTCTGCGTTCAAGTATCCCAAGAAAGACTATCGTCTTTAAAAAAAAATCACAGCATATCCACGGGGTGAATGATGATGAGTGGGCGAAGCTCCGGAGGGAATCATCGGTAAACCGTGAATCTTTCGCGTAAATCGCCCAGTCGATCATCATGTAAAGGCGTGAGAAACACTGTATTCGTACGCTGGGATCTCGCGTTTAAGGGGGATATGCTGTGCTAGAGCCAGGCCTGCGCGGAACTGCAGGACAGTGACAGCGTAAGCAGGAGGAGCTACTTTCTTAGAGGCCACTTTAAACGCTTGAGGAAACTAGTGCAAGTAGAAGTGGTAGGTATCTCCTGCGCCATAACTTATCATTTTGCCAAGTAGGGAAGTACCCACTACGCCATAATTACCAGTGCCTCCATAATGGGTTCAAAGCTACAAAGCACGCAGCTCTGTGTTCTTTCAAATGATGCCTCGACCTCGTTATACAATCCATTTCCGCGTCGTGTAGCGGTGTATTACTATTTTTCAACGTAACATTACGTTTGTTAATGCGATTCCGCGGGAGACTTTATACCTGTTTAGGTCTTTTAGCGATAATTTTCAACCACAGGCGTAGCTCAGTGGTAGAACGCTCGACTGCCACACCGAGAGCCTGGGTTCGAATCCAGGCAGAGGACATAACTTTCGGAATTTTTTTTTCATAAATGTAGACGTGGCTACGTACATCACCAACAACGAACACCATGGGATGTACAGACCCACGCCCTAAGGAGCTTCGCCCCTAAAAAGTGCGGTGGGAATTATGAAAGCTTTGTACCCTTCACCTATGTAAAGCGTAAGATCGATGATAAAAGAAGGAACGTACTCTTACTACTGCAACAACAACAACAACTACTACTACTACTACTTAGCCGTGCTCTCGCCCATGACGAGAGCACGGCTAAGCGTCCGTGGGGGTAAGCGAAAGGGAATGAGAGAGACAGAAAGGAGAGAAAAGCCATAGTGGAGGGCTCCGGAAATTTCGACCACACGGGGTTCTTTAACGTGCACTGACAACGCACACTACTCGGGCCTTTGGCATTTTCACCTCCGCCGAAGATGCGACCGCGTATGAGAGCACCATATCGCTGGAGAATTGCCTAAACTGCCCGCGCCGCTGCCGCCCTTTCCGCATCTGATGAAGAATGAGCGTTGCAGCACGTACAAAAACCAGACGAAGAAACGGCGGTTTTTTTTTTTCCTCCGTGGTTTTAACTAACAGATGTACGCGAAGAAGAACGCGTGCATCAATTCTGGGTGACGCCGCGTACTGAGCTCAACCGGTTGTTTGTAACTGAGTCAAGCTTTAACAATGCACTAGGTCATCTTGGCTGCCCTTCATGATTGTAGCGGCGTGGATTGCTATTTTGTGAGAGCGAGTGCGCAACCGTTGCATTTTCGGAATTATGGGTGGACTGGTACTGAAGAATAGGGACAGTTGTAACAGTTCTCCCATAGTAGGGTACAGTTGCCCTCAATCGCTCACGCTTCTTCGAACAAAGGTCATCGACCAAGTTTGCCTTTCATTTAATGCTATGTGATTCACCAACTATAGTTAAGGAACTTTATTAGCGATGAGCAACTGGAAGCAGTTCGGCGAGCCGACGATGCCGCCTGAGGGACAAGGAAAGGCCTCCTGGTTGTTGCCTGTGAGAGGAATCCAATCCCTCGTAATTTTGCAGATTGAAATCTTGAAATTTGAAAGTTTCTTTTCCTCCTCAAAATTCATCAGCCACTATTCATACGTTAGGTCAACGTTGTGTCAGCGCGTCTTCATTGTCATTGTCTGCGAAGGAACTGCCATTCCTCGATGCCTTTACTTGTGCGCGCGCTTGAGCGCACAAGTAAGGGCATCGAGGAATGGCAGTTCTTTCGGTGGTAGCGCGTTGTGCGCTACTACCGATCTCAGATGTGGATTTGTGATCTGGCTCCGGATAAAACATTGCTGAAACTCGAGGCTTATGTACGTTCCTTTCTGTTCCGTCCTAATATGAAACAGTGTCCACTCTTAACGCTGAGAATACGTGCGTTTACTGATTTTGTTGCTTCATATTGCGTACACATTCGAAAACGCATGAAAAACAACCGATATTTATAGTTAATGTGAACAGAGGAAAGAACAGCGGCTAACAAGCTGCAAGCGTTCGTGTAAGGTCTAGTCGACTGTGGGTATCATAATATGTATTGGCGCATTGTGCCCGTAACAGTGCGTCGACAAGTTTCCGTGCATTGCTTTCACCGAAAGTGGTCTGTCGTCAAGGCGCCAAAGTTTAACAGAGTGACGAAGGCGGTAATAATGTGGGATGACATTCTCGCAAATGAAACGTCAAATTCTCGATGCAACGTATTTTTCTTTTGTTTTGTTTTTGCGTTCTCTCTCTACGTGTACTGCCGTGTGGCATAATTGTTAAAGTGTTAGCATAATCAAGCTTAATTACCGGATGCGCCGCTTCTTTCTTGCTGTAGCAGGCGTCCACCTGAAAAAAAAAGAAAAAGAATAGTCAAGATTATTTTAACAGTAAGTTGTCTTTAATACTCGACATCCGGCTTAAACTAGGAAGTTTCGTTATACGGGAGCCGTTTGGATGTTTTGTAGAAGGTGTGCTTCTTTTTGTTCCGGTGCGAAAACGTGAGATGGCAGGCTGCATCACAGTTGCCCATCCCGAGATTATAGATTCGCTGCGCAATTGAAAAATAATAAAGAAACACGTTAACAACAAAAAGTGATTGCCTGTTTCCTAACTTTGCTTGGAGAGATAAAATGAATCTCACGCGGGAGCTCATTCGGCTCAATTAGGTCGGCTAATGTGGTCTTACATATGGAAGCGGCTGCAATTTTCACGGTAAGGTGACAAAAACTAATTGTGCTGTTTAGATTAGCTCTGTTAAAATATTTGTATCGTGCATTTTATGGTTAGTTCTTCAAACAGTATGACTGGTGCAGTTATGGAAAACGCTCGTTTACCACAAAACCTAACACTAGCACAGCGTTAGAAATATTTCGGATTTCTATGTGCCCCAAAAACACACAGACGCTGCAAGAAAAAAACTTCTTGAAACCGCATGCCAAGCAGTTCTGAATAATGTTAACTGCAATAACAATTCCTTTTTTTATACAGATTACGGAGACGCGTATTGTAGGAAAGGCGCTAGTCGAACGATGCGCATTGAGAACACGTAACTCACTTCTGGCGCTGCTTGCACTTTATGTCTGGAACAGGTTCCGTAAAGGCAAGCAGTCAAATCACTTCGAATAGATCTTCAAAGATCTCTATATTCTAAGCTGTTGTTTAAGTAGATATATTCGATATTTCATGTACTTCATCTGAACACCTGCAATCGTGCCCCATGAACGTGCACGTATGTATGTGCTTTGTTCGAACGGTATAGTAGCTTATAGGAAAGATGGGCAAAAACAAATAAAAAGAAATATACCAAGATACCAGTGGCGCAAGTTGTAGGGCGAAGTTCTCCGATAATTCTCCGAAAAAGGCTAATTGTCATGGTTCTATCCACTCCTGAGAAGTAATTACATTGAAAAGATTGCATCTTAGAAACATTGATCTTTTTTTCTTTGTTCTGGTATGTTCATCAGGGTACTCATCTGATCATTACGCTTACCCTGAAGGTCGAATTCCGTTTACTTCTGCGCAATGATAGCACACATCCCATGTATCAATCAATCAATCAATCAATCAATCAATCAATCAATCAATCAATCAATCAATCAATCAATCAATCAATCCACCTTGATTTCTATAAACCTTAAAGAATACAAACGTGGTTTTCTTGGATAGACAGCATAATGGGGATAGCTCCCCGTCCATTACAATACATAACAAAATAGACGCATGTCAGCTAGGAGGTAGAAGAATCGTGCATACAAACACGTATACGTACACGATATACTCGTATGCATTTGCACCTGCAATAATTTGATACATGTTTTTTAACACGCGATGAGCATAGGAATATTTCTGACCATTGGGTATGTCCTAATTATGCTGTCAAAGGGCTTCTGCGCGTAACATATGAAATACATTTATGTACGCGTGTATGAATGAGAAACACCACAGCGCCTTCTTCCCTATTAATATGACATGTAGGGTCCCCGGATGCCATCAGGCAGTCACTGCACTCTCTTATCCTGCATGGTACTTACCGTCGCCTCCACTTTGGCAGCGTCGACGGTGGTGTACGCTTCGGAGGCGCACTGCGGGCACTTGCTGGGAGCCTTGCCATTGGTGGTGCAGTACACATCCACGGCACCACCGGCAGCTACGGGCTGCATGACGCCACAGCAGAGACATGTGATTAATGTTCTTAAACCGCCTAGAGCAAAACCAAGTTTCAATAACGGTTGTGGTTAGTTATTAAATGAAATGACGCTATTTACCGCAGCCTTCCTAGGAAGCGCGGCTCAGCGTCCGAGGGGGGGGATGGGGGAAAGGGAATTAAAGAGTAGAAGCGAGAGGAACGCCGTACGTGGAAGGCTCCGGAAATTTCGACCTCCTGGGGTTCACCACTGTATGATTATGAGAGATGGCGTAGTGGACAGCTTCGTAAATTTCGACCACCTGGTGTTTATTAACGAGCAGTGACATCACAAAGTACGTGGACCTCTAGTATTTTCCCCCATCGAAATGCATTCGATCCCGCGACCTTGAGGTCAGCAGCCTAGTGCCATAGACACTAGACCATCGTGGCGGGTTAGTAAGCGAATGAGAAGTCGATGCTAACGGGACACGATAACATAACGCGTCCCGGTCTCAAAGGCGAAGCTTTTAAGCGTCACCCCAATTTTCTTGTCACTGGCTTCAGTTGCTTAATTGTACGAAGCTTTTACATCGTCGGCGGCTAGTCTAGCAGCCATATTTTCCGTGAACTGCAGGCGCTCCCTTCGAGGCTTCCGCAGTACGTTTTGTGTAGGCATTCAAACAGCAACGGAGAGTGGTATGGGGTGTTCTTTGAAGATGGCGTGGAATTTTCTCATTGACACAATTCGTCATAAGTGCAACATTCGAGAGAGAGACAGAGGGAGAGATAAACTTATTTTTGTCAGTTACAGAGGTAGGTCACGTGCCAGGTCGAGTCTGTTGGCCACTTCCTCCACATTTTGTGTGGCCTGGATCTGGACACCAAGGCCGGTGGAGGTCATAACCTCCCCCCACTGCTCACTTGAGGGAGTGGCCGGGAGATCGGCAGTTTTTATTATTATTAGGCATTCGTAAATCGTACGAAGATGCATATTTATTCTTAACCACTTATGTAATTAGGCGAAGTACAAAATATCTAACTTGCTACAGGAGACGGTACACAACATTACCTGCCATTTTGACCAGCTTACAGCGCAAACGGGGACGAAGACGAAGGAAAGACAAGGTGACAACACGAGCGATTTCCGTTCTCGTTCATTACCTGCCAATGCCAACATGTGGCGGTAGCGGTAAGAAGAGGCGGAAACTATGCTGTATTTTCCTTAACGTGCAGTGAAAGCAGGGGGCGAAAGAAGCGACGACAGAAGTTCCCGTAAACTCGCCACTGTAGATCGCAGTGGGTATGACCAAACGTATTCCTTATCACTTCGGCTATCGAAACGAATCCGCCCCACCACTGAGCCTCATACGAAGATCCAGAAGTTTCCAGCGTAAGCTGGCGTGCTTAGAACAAGCCCATGTGCGTGACCGTCACAGCGACTTAGGCGACGAAGTGGAACGTCATAGTGTAAGGTGGTTCTGGCAAGTGAAAAAAAAATGCAGTGGCTTGAAGTAGGTGTAGCGGTAAGGTTCTAGAAAATTCGACGGTGGCGTGGCAGGGACTCATGCGAGAATGTTCATCTCGAATTACACGCGACAACGCGGACTGCCGTCATTGTTTCCTCGCCTAGAATGTGGACTGCGCTAAAAGCTGAGCTTCGAGCGTTAAAGTTCTCAAGAGGGGCTGTAACCCCGAACCTGAGAATGCTGGTAATGTGGCTGTAGTTTGTAAGCTCAGCTTTTTTTTGTCTTCCGAGAGGACATTAATCGTGCCGACAGCTGGCGAAACAGTTTTGTCCCGAAGCTACAGGAGTCAACGAAATCTGGCAGTTGGTGAGTGGCGGCTATTTTCATTTCCTGGCTTGCATTTGCTTAGCGGCTTGCATTTCCTTAATGCACGACACTGCGGAAACGTTGACGCCATCAAGTGGAACGGGCTAGTTGTAGGACCCCTCTAAGCTCGTGGCGTCACCTGGACGCAGCGCATAAGACAACGCGCGGGGGTGTTGGGAAATTACCATGCATATTCTTATGGACCGCCGCGCTGCTTTGGAGATGGAAACTGTTCATATGAACATACTCGTTTTTTATGCACATTACAAAAAAAAAGAGAAGAAAGAATTTACGGAATAATTTAGAGCCTGTATGAAAGGAGAACTGTATCGCGGAGATAGTTGAGCTGCAGGATGCGAATACTTGAGTATTCAGACGTTAATGATTTGTCTATGGTTACTTGAAACTTGAACTGGAATTAAAGGTGTTCGCTTTCGTGGCTTAATGTATGCGCTAGTAACAAACCGCTGAAATGATGAACCGCACGCCATAAAAACGCCTGTGTGTGTGTGTGTGTGTGTGTGTGTGTGTGTGTGTGTGTGTGTGTGTGTGTGTGTGTGTGTGTGTGTGTGTGCGCGCGCATGCGTACGTACAGTGGTGACAGTTGTGGGCTGTGTTTGTTGCGATGGGTCACCAAAGATCAGTCTCTTTGCAGCGACTCCCGCGCCGCTGTAACGTAAGTGTACGCTGCGGAGAATTTCAAAGTGCGCTGATTAGATACGCTCGAGAGACATCCGTCATGATTGGAGCTATAGTCCTACGGTCCTTCAGCTCCGTTCAGTCGGTAGGTGCTGAAAGGAACCTGCCGTATAGTGGACCCTTGCAGAATGCCGTTCCTGCATTGATAAATTGCTTTTTTTTTTTACCATCCATGCTTGTGCGCTCTTATAGCGATAATCTCAAGAGTAATGTCGAATTTTTTTAGCAATATTGACTTGATCGCCAACGTGCTAGTATGTTCCTCGCGAGTTGCACTTCGCCATTCGCGGTGGAACGACGCGCCCACAACTCGGCTGCTGATCCGAGGGTCGCGGGATCGAATCCCGGCTGCGGCGGCTGCATTTCGATGGAGGCGAAATGTTGAGGCCCGTGTGCTGTGCGATGTCAGTGCACGTTAAAGAACCGCAGGTGGTCAAAATTTCCGGAGCCCTCCACTACGGCGTCTCTCATAATCAGAGCTGGTTTTGGGACGTTAATCCCCACATAACGACGCGCCCACGAAACGAAAGCAAGGAAGGGTTTCACATGAATCTCCAGCACACACAATCCGCTTTGCGTCATGCGTACTTTGCAACGGCCTGCCGGGCAGGTCATCGCGAGTAAAGCAGCAGTTAAGAGGCTCAGGCAGCAATGCGCCTCAAGAAAGCATGCTATGCTATGGATGAATACCGTTCACTCACTTCTGCAGGCTGATGTATTATCCCCCCCGACAAGAAAGCACAGTCGTATGCACATGGCTCGCCTAGAGCATCCGTTTCCGCTTTTTTTTTTCTCGGTAGCAGTGCTATAGCCATATATATGGCTCACGAGGTGTACTTCCTCTTGAACGTGATAGGATAGGTCGGTACGGAGTTATAGCCATATGGCTCACCAGGTACAGTTTCTCTTGAACGTGGTAGGTCGTTCCGTCTTGGGAGTGTCTATAGAGTTCCACATAATTGTAAAACACAGGAAATTTGGTCGTTCACACCACCGGTATTTCCAGCACTTTAAGCCGTGTATGATTTGGACGCGTATTTAGGTGGTCTATACAATCAAGTGTTCCTTGACCGCGATGACGTTAGGTGCAATATACATATTGTGACGTAACCGTGACAATGAAGGGACGCGCACGACAGCATGGAAATCGAGCCGCAACAAGCATTTATTGTACTGAGCTGTCCTGCGCCCCGAAAACAAGTGAACCTCCGGTCGCTTGACCAACAACTGTCCCGGGGCTCTCCGATACGCCCACTTTTAAGGGTTTCTGATGCACATCATAAGTTCACGCATCAGGTGTTGTGATGCAGCGCAGGTACAGACAAGCCAAGTGACACAAGGGAGCAAGTGATATAGGTTTACAAGTTATCGCGGCAATATTTTCATTCGCCCTAATTGATATGAAAGAAAAAAGACAAGATCGCTCACCCCATCCACTATAGTGTCTTCTTCATGTTCCGCACAAGACAGGTACTGAAAAAGGGAAACCGTGCGGCAGTGCTGCAGTTTTATGGTGACCACAATATAACGTATATTTTGTAGCAGTTCTTCACGCTATGACTTTCGACATATTTGCGGTAGCCGTTTCCAAGCATGCGGCGAAAACAGTCACGGTGAGACAGAGTTTTTGACGAAGCAAACGATTATGTTTGTATGTACAAATGTGGCATTGCGTTTAATAAAAGCGTTCCCGAAAAGGACTGATAGCAAGCGGCTTAACAGGAGATGAACGTGTGTGTTTTAAGATATTGGCAAGCATGTAATGAATATTTGGATTGTTGTAGAATCGAAACAAGGTTGACGTTCCAAGAACAGATACCAAGCGTTAAAAGGATACTGAATAAAAATTGGGAAAACTAGCAAAAACATTGCAAAACGTACTCGGAAGACGCTACTATTCCGATTAACAGAGTTCATTTTACGTATTTTCGGACAGTTGGCCGTATTTTTAGTGGATTGTGAGAGCGCGGCGGCTGCAAGCCAGTGCGCTTGTCGACGGCCATGACGTTACATGCAACCGGCTCCCTCTCTCCTCCAGCCACTTCCCTCTCCACCTCTCCTCCCGAGAACCACTTGTGTCGCGAGTTGCTCGTCGCGAATTGGTCCTCGCGTCAGTATCCGGTGGGTGTCACGCAACTTCCTCTAGTCGACCGTGCGGCCGCTAGACGCGCGAATTTGCGGAAAATGCAATAAATTCAATATTTTCCGCTAGTCTCTCGCTGAAATGAAGGTTGTGGAAACAAATTTCACTACCCAATCTTTCAACTGGATCATTTATCTCGACAGCGAAAGTTTTGCTCAGTATGCCTTTAAGCACCATTATACATTTCGCTACGGCTAACCAACGTTAGTCATTGCTAGCAATGTTCAGGGTAGGACACATGTTTGCGTGCTTGCTTTAAATGCGAAGTCTCGTGGCAATGGCTACGTCGACGTCCTACTTATTTAGCGTTCAATCACGTGACTTTTATGGCATGAAGTCATCACTCGACATCAACAATAACTTCGTCCCTGTGACGTCCTTAGTTGACATCACCATGGAGTCAACCTGTTAGGCGTTGCCGTCACCACTCCACATCGTCAATAGCTTCATCGTAACGTCACCTTGACATTAGTGCCGTTATCAGTTCTTTAGACAGTCGCATAATCATGACGTCGCGGCATGGCGTCACACTTGATCACGGGATATTATCGCCTAACGCTGGTAACGCTGCTCGCCGAACTTCTTTGTTTCTTCATAGGACGTATAATTCAATTTCAATTTTCTTTAATTCATCGTCAGAAGCCCAGCGATGTTATGGGAGAAGGCCGAAATTCCTCCAAAACGGTCTCGAAAGCACATATTTACCATTACATTTTACAGAGAGCAGTAGAACAGTGCGAAATAACACAAAACGGGCATTGTCCACATGAAGATACAAAAACAAAGGAGATAGTGAGGCATTCTACCACCTAAAGAATCACAGCAAGCACGAGGTTACAATTCCAGTATATTCCCATCACATAAACCCGGTAACATATTCACAGGTGTGAAAAATGGTTGTCATTGAAACGAAAGCGTACAATAACAGGAGAACAACACCGCAACATTTCTTTCGACAGATGCTAGGTAATCGTAGAGGGAAACTCGTTTACAAAGGTGAAATTTTAGAAACAAAGCCTCATTTGCGATTCAGACTAAATGCTCGCCCCCTAGAGGGCACGCCTGGAGAAGCATATCCAGCTTCGGTATTGAAGCGAAATAAGTTTTCAAAGTACGGCGCGTGCCGAGAATTAGGTTCACAAATTGATGCTATGCCACTGTGCACGATCATGAAAACAAAAGAAGTGATGTCAGAAAGCTTTCGCTCTGTATCGAAGTACGTGTCACCTAGGTGGAAAGACAGCAGCGTTCGTCGTTTTTCAAAAGAAGTGGAAGACACGTAACGGAGAACAACAGTTTAAAAACTTGCTCATTCAAAACACAGTGACTGACGCTAGGCTGTCTATTTAGAAGCGCGTCTTTCTGAAGGACTTCCATGACGCCGTTGAGGAGTATCTAAATTAGTGTGTGTTATTTTTGAAACCACGCGAGGCCTCTCATAAAACAGATGTGTACTGTCGCTTAGGTAACCGCTTCCGTAGACTTTTATTCCTTTTTGGTTAGTTTTGTTATGTTCTTTTTCTGCGCCAACATTAGCCTCACCTATGCTCAAGCTAAGCGGCAGTACTGTTCTCGTTGACGTACCATGTGTACGCAATGAATGTGCTAGTAAAGGCGGACGCAGATTTTTGATGGACGCATGTTCGTTGTTCCCGCTTATGCTGCGCGATGTAGGACAGGGCCTTCAGAGTTAGATTCTTATTTATGAGCAATAAAGGAAATTCTTCTGAAAAATTATGTCTGCTGCTTTAACAAGGTGTCCCTTCCATAGGATGCAAGACCACTAGGCGGTGTATAGAAAAAAGAAACAAAAAATTTTTGGTTGTGCTCACGATTTCCAGGGCAGTCGAGTTGAGATGCAGAGCGTAGAGGAACTGCAGGTCTCCTTTCAGGTTAGCGGGCAGCTTCTTCTCGGCTTCGAGCGCGCATTCACGAATCATCGTCTGCCTGGCGTGCACCCACTGGAAGCACAAGGACATCCAGAGAACGAGGTCACGTGCTCTTCTGCTGGAAAAATAAACTTGACGAGGTGGATATGGGCCGTTCGCCTTCCGCAATTATTGTTCAGTTATTCCAAAGTTTCGATGTACGTCGGTGACAAATAGACGAGGAATTTAATTAACCTTGTTGCGCATCTCTGTGTATCCACCACTTTCGCCTGTTATTTATTATTTATTTATTTGACAATACTGCTAACTCCTATTGGAGTCGTTGCAGAGTGGGGTTACAATGATGAGTAAAACGTAGAACATTTTCAGGGAAAACAGTAGCATAAAATAAAGACAATATAAAGTAAAGAACAAACAACTCGCTAAGCAAATCAGTAGTACAAAGTACATAATGACAAGATGAAGCAAAGACAAAGACAACTCGCTCAAGCAAAAATATAGGGCGAAAGGCATAAAATACAAAGGAAGGAACTTTACGCAATCAACTGGCAAGCAATGAGTCAAACATTTCTATGCTGTCAGTTTCAACGGTGGGTGCATCTAGGGCATTCCACTCAACGATCGTTCGCGGAAAGAAAGAATACTTAAAAACATTATTAGCCGACTGATAGGGGGCGATTGAAAGACTATGTCGCCTTCTAGTATCATAACCTGTGGAAAAATGCACATAATTGGATATACTGCCGTTGAGGTGTCCTGTTAGTGTTAGCTTGCGTTACAATTTGCGTTTGCGTTACAGAACTGATGCGGTGAACACCCTGCCACAAGCTACGTGCAATGCTCGAGATAAGTGAGCGTCTTCAAAATATCAGGGAACGTTGCTTTACGTGCAGCAAGCAACGCAATTTCTGCAGCCAGGTTCATTCCTAATGACCCAGCAACCTCGCCCTTATTTGTCCTCCTCCTCCTCCTCCTCCTCCTCCTCCTCCTCCTCCTCCTCCTCCTCCTCCTCATCATCATCATCATCATCATCATCATCATCATCATCATTCGCCACCACCGCCACCATAATCACCTTTAAGTGCTTTTATAACGGATTCAACAGTTCCTTCCCAACAGTACGCAAGCGGCTATGAGAGAGATTGGCAGAAGAGAATGACATGAAGGTGACCAGGTGTGTCTAAAAACATACACTTTACACCGGTTAAAGACGATGGTAATAAGGCAAAAATGAAGTAGTCGGGGGTTATGAAAGCACTCGCAGTATAAACACACAAAACGGCCATTCCCATCAATCGGCCAGTCGTACGACTTTATAGAAGCAACATCCTGTTTGTTTTGTGAGCCTACGAAATGCAAGAAGGCATGATTTACAAAAGATGATGGTCGAATGCTGAACTCGACATGCTGAATGTCTGGCATGGCGTGGTAGCAAGGGCAAAAGGTGCGTTCGATTGGTGGTTCGTGACACTGATTACTACTCAAAAGCCCCCAAGCCCTCTACCTCGGGAGTACTTACTCATTGCGGTACGCACCTTTCCTTTGAGTGAGTTCTTATACGTGCACGCATCAATCTGCAAAGGGAAAGGGGAAGGGTTGGAGTCACTTGTGAGCCTTCTGACCACAACATTTTCAGTAAAGGAGCTCTTTACATACCAGGCAACATTTTTCTTCTCGCTGTGTAGAACATAGGATGCACTAAAGAGATGGTAGAGGAGTGTATTTACTTTTTGAAAGCCGATTGTTGAATTTGAGAAAGGCATCATTTGATAAGGACACATTTTTCTTTCACATACTCTCGGTGCACACAAGAAAATGTGCGTCGGAAACGTAAATAAACTGCATCCTTGGCATTGAACAATGCGGACCTTCCACAACCTGCGTGAATTACCGAGCTGGAAATTCGGTGCCAGCTACGTGAAACCACGAACACTGCAGGTTTTCATTGTAGAACATCATGCCTTATCTTACATACGGGTTCTCTTCGGACTTATGATGATGCTTTGGGCGCCTTGAATGGAAAGCCGCTGTCTTAAGCAACAGCGGCATGAAAACAGTGCGCTTAATACTTCCAGGACTGGTCACGCCAATAACGCACTCTCAAGCTTATCAGTGCGTATACTGCTTAGAGAGCTGACGAAACCTTTAGTATCATTATCTGCAACATGTAAACTTGCTGCTGCGCAGCTTTCATTTAGGTCTGTTCTTTCAATGCTACCGTCGAATGAGATGGCGTAAGTGGCACGTTTCGGCGCTTAATTAGAGGAAGCTCGGGTGCATAAAGAAGAATTCAAACAATGGACCGCACGATTACGTGGCACGGCGCTATCTAAGTCCGTTGAGCGAATCAGCTAAGCGACGCAGATAATCCCAGTACATCTCAGTTACGTCACACCTGTCCTTGGGATTTGATCCGTCTTGTGAGCATAACTCAAAGTTTCTTCGCAACTCTGTGTACTACACACTATAATGGCTCCATCAGTGACTAGTAGTAGTAGTAGTAGTAGTGGTGTTGTGGCTACAGGCGGCCATCAGTGACTATAGCTTTGAAGAAAAGCGGATTTCTAGGCATAGATGTGAAATAAATGAGAGACATAGCTTTTTGAGCGAAGCTTCTTAAGTGGCCTTACCTCGCACCCAATTTTGTATTTGCAGTGTCGGCCAACATTCGTGCAGCAATATTTTTCTGTTGCAAGTGAACGTTTGTGAGTGTGTTCATAATGCTTACGCGAATTGCTGGATCATTAATAATTAAAGGCTGATGTGGTTCAAAAAAAAAAAGAAGAAAGGAAGAATCTCGAGTGACCTCGTATATGTGGAGACTGAGAAATATTGGACGTACCTTTTTCTTGGTCTCCAGGTCTCCCTTCTTGAACATGTCGATGGCGTGCGACATGTACTTGTCGGTAGTGACTCCAGGAGCCATAGTTTTCAGACACGCCGTGCGGGCGGCGTCGTTCATCTCTTTGGTCTGCGAGAAAACGGAAATGCACGGAGAAGTGCGGAAAGAGGAAAGAAAGACCAGAATATAGACTTCTAGCTCAACTAGAGATAAATGCAAGTCACCGTTCGTAATGACCACGCAGTCATCTTCCTTAGTCAAGCAGGCTGGGAAGTTTCATGCAGGGATGAAACAAGATAACCCGGCGGCAAACGTAATGGTTAACCCAGCGGTAAGCCAGCTCCTCCACTCAGCGTGAAAGCTGCATGAACTGCGGATCAGTGATATTTACCTGTGTTTTCCTTGTGCTTTGCTCTGTTATTATATATTGATGCTGAGTTGCTGTTTGGCAAGGTTATCTGGGGTTTATCTGCTATTGTCTTATGTGTATTTGTTCTTTTCTCATGATTATATGTTACACGATATAGCAGTGGCCTGAGGGCAACGACGTGTGTAGCGGGTCAAGGGCAAAAGCGGGACCGCTTTTCCCTTCTGCGCAACCCGACACAGAAGGTAGACGACGAGGCTTTCTTTCCTTCTTTCTTTCTTTCTTTCTTTCTTTCTTTCTTTCTTTCTTTCTTTCTTTCTTTCTTTCTTTCTTTCTTTCTTTCTTTCTTTCTTTCTTTCTTTCTTTCTTTCTTTCTTTCTTTCTTTCCTTCGTTCTCTATTGCCTTTCGTGTAATGACTAGATGCAGCAGTGGACTGTGGGCAAGAGTGAGCAAGTGGGCAAGAGTGAGTAGTGAGCAGATGTGAGTAGGCTTTTCCTTCTTGCGAGAAGAGATACACTATAAGTCGGCAGCCCGTGCTTCTAAAGTGATATGCTTCTAAAAGCCATGCTCAAGAGCCTCTTTTCTTGTATATGGGGACGAAGGCAGGCGGCGGAACTTACAGGTGATTGCTGTGAACGCATCGCCATCCTTCATATGTTCCTTATTCGAATCATTATAACAGTTCAAGGTTAGGTCATTTATCACATCTTACGAACCAGCCCGACTATGCTTGCTCTGCTGCTCAGTGTAAGCGCAGCGTACTTGCCATGCATGGTTTGAGGATGCTTGCATTGGGCTTCACACGTGTCCTGGATTTGTCATCGAAACATTGTCAGTTATGCGATGTACTGACAAATATACTGACCACTTTTATCAATGAATGCAGACACGGATCACTTACCGGGCCTTCGTCTAACATAAACCGCATGGCAGCCTTGAGCTGTAAGAGAAATGCACGCATTTAATACGAAACAATGGATTCATTTACGGTGTCAGGTCCATGACGATTCTCAAGCTTGTTTTTATGCAGGCATGGACACGGATAGCTGCAAGAATGCGCACGGAGCACCGAATTGCAATAATTGAAATGACGGCCATATACAGCAACATCGAAGATTCAACACGCATTTATCAAATTTTTCGCCTTTCCAATTGCAGTGGTAATATATCATGCTTACATCAACTTCTTTTATTTATTTATTTATTTATTTATTTATTTATTTATTTATTTATTTATTTATTTATTATGCTTGTAGGCGGTTATAAGGTTAAGATATTTCCCGAGCAATGCCGACAAGAACTAGCGTCGTCACAGTCCTCAAAATTCCTCAGAAATTTCAAAAAGATGTAGGCACTGCTTTTTTTTTCTCTCACTGTCTTCATAAAACAAGCTGTCAGTTACGGTGTATCAGCATATCTTGACCGCCAATATTAATGCAACTTACCTGCCGATGGTTACGTTATGCAAACTGGTTCTTTAGATCATTTTCCTTTAGGTTCACAGTCATTACAATTTTATGAAATTGCGTCGGTCCCAGTTCGAGAAATTTTGACAGCGTAATTCTCCCGGAGCTATCGCAGTAATAAGCGTCCATGGCATCGTGTATACGAGATGATCCCCAACGACGGTAGCAGGAATTGATCCTATGCCCTTCCCAACGTACGAATCCTGTTTTACTACGTGCAGGCGCTTTTGTGCATACTGCTATGTGTGGTCATGTATGTAATGACAACACTGGAAATATATTGCAACGCTTTTCTCTTTTCTCTACGCACGGCAGTCTAATACACCATGAACGGTATTCCTTTTTTTTTTTTGTTTTTGTGGGGTTTTACGTCCCAAAACCAGTTCTGATTATGAGAGACGCCGTAGTGGAGGGCTCCGGAAATTTCGACCACCTGGGGTTCTTTAACGTGCACTGACATCGTACAGCACACGGGCCTCGACATTTCACCTCCATCGAAATGCAGCCGCCGCGGCCGGGATTCGATCCCGCGACCCTCGGATCAGCAGCCGAGTACCTTAGCCACTAGACCACCGTGGCGGGGAACGGTATTCCTCGTCTCCACGCAAAGGCCAAGTCCTTTTCATCATAAAGGTTACGAGCCGGCCAACACAGCCGCCGCTGTTATGAAGTCGTGCGGAAATGAGAAACGTTGCGAGGCTGTTTAAGCTAAGGCCTGACGGTAATATGGGACAACGCTCCTCTGTTGCAGCTGATTAACCGTCCTTTTATGAATGGTCACCCTGGTGCGCCCCCGCAGACCGGCCTGCGTGCTCCATGTCGTGACGCCTGAGCTGCTGTAATAACCTGTCGCCTGTAACATAATTTCAAACGGCTTGTGCCACTTCGACAGCGTTATCCATTTTTGTTGTCCGGGTAGTAGATTTCATACATTTTTCCTAAGGAATTTTTTCATAAGGAATTTTGCCGTTCGCCTTAAGTGAAGCACGTCGCGACTTACGAATCACCTTCATTTATGTCGATATATTCTGTCTTGTGTTCTGCTACTTCGTACTGTTCATCTGAACCCCAACCTCCACCCACTTCCCCATTGTTTCTAGGTTTCAATTACTCGTTAACTTCAGTTTACCGCTGCGTTGCTACGTTGGTTCATGAGACATTTCTGTTCTCTCGTGAGGTCGCGGACTAGGGCTTGGTCGCCGCAGGAAAATAATATGTCCGCTTTTCACTAATTTTTCTAGCTCTGTTGTCGAATATAGCTTCCGGAGCTTTTCTTAGCTATGTTCTCCGGCAGATCTTAATTTTCGCTTCCTGATATTCCTCGCCTACACCTGTAGGGTAATGAGACATCACGCAAGGCTCTGTCACTTTCGGTAGACTGGCTTTCTTACCTAAATCGTGCATATTCTGGTACCTTTTCGTGTGCCTTCCTTTCTTAAACAACCGCATAAATGAAATCAATTACGGAAGAGAGAAAGAGGGCAAAACAGTCGAACTTTGTTCATGCCAGCAATTAAACGAGACAAGGGAAGGGGGGGGGGGGTGTCTCAAAATCTCAGCGGCAGCTTAAAGGACCCGAGTTTTAAACATATTTGAGTTGTTGCTCTATATAAAGGCACTATAGTGAACAACCCTAAAGACAGTATCGTGGTGCCTCGAAACACAATGAACAGTATTTTCATTGCGGCCTTCCTAAAAATCCACTTTCTGTTTCGATTTCGACGGCGCGGTTTCATAGTGGCGTGCCGAGACAGTCTCACGTAGGGGTAGGCCGCATGGGGGCATCGAGACGTCGGAGAGTAGCGGCAGATGAGTCGTCACAGTCAGTTACACGTGGTGCACGCAAACAATAATGACTGCATTGTCGTCCTGCGACTCCGACGATGATTTCGACGACTTTTAGGCGACTGCGTTTTCACATATGTCATGGTACTCTCAATTGCGACGGGGCTTACTTGCAGGTTCTGGGTGACCAGAACTGTAATAACAAATTAAAATGTTTTGCACTTGTTTCCTGGCTTCGGTGTGCGGAGGGCGTTAACGGTTCACGCCAAGAAGACAAAGAAATGTTTCTTTTGTGCCGCCGCTAAGCCGTGTCAGTACTCATTTTAAGCCAGCTGGACGGCTTAGACACGATCTTGATCTCAGCGAGCAGCAGGGTTCTGATCTTGAATTATGGGACCCACGAACTCAGCCGCCTTGCAGCATGTCCATAGGCTATACGTGGCGGATCCTCCGTACCCTTGCACAATATGCACTGTTCGTTGGAAGCCGAGGACGGAACCAGTGTAACGTCACTGGGTTTTAATGGAAGTTAGTTTACAGGAACCTCAAGAGCGCCGCATATTCTCTGATTCTCTCGGGTTGAGGTTGGGCGTTGCGGGTCCTTCGATGCCGAAAACGGTTGGTGATGTCCTTCAGGCTGACCATGCGGTCTCCTCTCGTTAATTTCGGGTTTTATGTTAAGAGGCTCATGAGCTGCATTAAGCTTTACAGAGTGCCTTAACGAAAACATGCCCTGCATTTCTTTCTGATCAAGATAGTCTTCAGTATATCGTGCGATAAATGCAACTGAACACAACACAGCAATGAAATGTTAACAATGTAAGAGGGGTAGCAACCATCTAAGCCTCTTGATTTCACTTACATTTCGCCGCTTATTTTCGCGCATTGTTGTCTAAGGTTGCTACCGTAAAAGCTTCTGCAAAACAAAACCTTTCCCTGAGCTGCTATCTCACCTCCAGTACGAAACTTCCAGGAGATAACGACACTCCCTAGTGATTTGCACTCTATTTCGTTTGTGCAAGTATATACCAAGGGCAGTATGAGTTTTGCATAAGATATGCAAATAAAACCTTGCACTTGTTATTTCGACACCTAGAGCTAAAAATACAACGCATGCATAGTGTTGTAGAAATGCTTTTGTCCTGTCAGCAGAGCCTGTGCTGCTGGAGACCGAGCGAAGCGTACCTATTAGGTTTAGAGGCCCATATTCTTATTGGCAAGTAGAAAAAAAAACGGAAAGCACATGCATTCTTAACTTACCTCTGAATTGACGCGCAAAGCATTTTCTTCATAGCTCTCAAAGCTTTTCACAACGCCCTTGTACTGCGCCACCGCGTCGGCTTCGGAGAGCTTCGGAAACGCGCACTTGAGACACTTTGCTTGCATGGCCTTGATGTCGAGCCCGGGCTGCGAGGCCAAAATTAACACGCAAATGATCTTGCATTAGATTCATTGATCACGCTAAATATGTGGTCGGCCATATACTCATTCTAGCCACGGATAAAGCGCGTGCCACCGAGTAGTGAGAAATGCATGCAGTGACAGTGAAGTATGCCAGACCAAGAATACACCGAAGCTACGGTTTCCATTGACCAATGGCACGATTATGTGCATGCCTCTAAAGGCGCAAAGCATCACCAGCAATTAATGCGAAATTCAGCCTCATAAGATTTACTGCCAACCCGCACTTGCTCAGTGAATTCTCGTTTGTGGGAGTGGGCAATATTTTTGTCTGGAAAAGACATCTCGGGCAAGGAAGAAAGTTATCGACAATCTCATAAGCACAGTATGAGGACCAGACGCACTCCAAAACAACGGCTGAATACTCAATTTTGGAAGCGTTTGCCATTGATTACAGCTGTTGAGATGACCCTGACAAATATCAGTTCTAGAGTGGAAGCCCTTCATTCGTGTGACATCCTGCGTTTATCCATAGCTGGCAAAGGCGCGTCTTCATTTTTCCGAGAACTGTTGCTGTATTCTGCGGTTGCCGTGTTGTCATTTTACTTGAACACGTTAAAAATGTAGACGCGAAATGCATCATTGGTGTTGACTACCTCTGATGCTCGTCTTTGGGAAACAGCCTTGTCTTGTCCGAGGTTTTGTCTTAAGCGAAGGGAAGCGGCGAAGCCGGATTTTTGTGTCATGTTACTGCTGGCACGTTTACGGCTCTTAATTTCGCCAGTAGACAACGACAACGGGTTTCCAAAATATAAGCGGAGTGTTGTGCTGCGTGGTTTAAAATCACGATGTAAAACGCAAAGCGCAGTTCACTAAGATATTCTCCGTTAGTCATTTTTTTTTCTCATCCTTCCCAGTATAGTTTCCCAAGTATTCCTTCTAGGCTCTCTATCTTCCAGAACTTTCCCTCCCCTTCCCCAATGCAGGGTAGCCTACGGGGCTCAGCCCAGGTTAACCTCCCTGCCTTTCGTATTCATTCCTCCTCCTCCTCCTCCTCCTCCTCCTCCTCCTCCTCCTCCTCCTAGGCTTGCAAATATCAAGAGTGGAAAAAATGTAATTCCTCGCCTTCGGAATCTTCGTAGATGCTGGTTATGTTATTGACGTACTATTCAAGCATCCAGTGAAATGCGTAATACCACCAGAATTTCTGGTATCCCTATCAAGTCCATAGAGATACCAGCAAGCACAGGAAAAGCCTCGGAATGGCAAAGTGAGTACACAAAAGAGAGAGATAAAAAACAGCGAACAGGGAGAGAAGTGAAAACACACATATCTTACTATATCATGCTTTCTGCCATGTCTTCATGAAGTGGTAAAAGGTAGGGGTGTACCTGAGAAAAAGTTGAAAGAAAGACTTACTGTGTCAAAGCCCTTTGCCTCTAGCTCTTTCTCCATGCAGGTGGTTACCTGAAAAAAGAAAGGGGGGAGGGGGGTGTAGGGGGTTAGTGCTAGCGCTGGTGTTGTGCCGGTCGCAGAAGCGGCGACCTTGACTTTCTTTCCTGAAGTAAAGCACACGTACTTACAGCACCGCGCACAAGTGTTTCTCTTCCCGTTATATTTAATAGAAGGAGAACGTGTTTTTCTGCAAGGTACAGCCGTTGTTAGGGGCACTCTATCCTGTGTACTCTTTTGTGGTCATGTCTTTTGGCGCCTTAAAGCTAATATTACATCATCTGCGCCTCCTGTTCGAGGGTCTTGACGAGCACTGGCTCGTCTTGAAGCCCCAAAATTGCATTTTTGGCTTAGATGCTCAGGATTTTCACTGACACCGCATCACTTCGAACGGAGTCGGACAGGAGCAGGCAGTCACGGACTCTCCCACGCCTGCCTCTTTCTGCATGTTGCGGGAGTTTCTCGGACTCATCAACTTCCATCGGCGCTTTGTCCCACCTTGCGCCCACATTTTACAGGCGCGGGCTGACTTGCCGCGCCGGAACGACAAGAATGCACCCGAGTTTCGCTTGTTAACGGAGCACGAAAAATCATTCCAGGACGATAAGATGCACCTTGACTACGCAACGTTTCTAGCACCGTGCGCTCGCATCACGCTCACAACTGGCTTATACCCGTTATCGGCCCCACTGTGCTGTAAAAAAATATTATGAGGCGGTGGATGAGGAGGTGGAGGAATAAGATTTACTTCCACAAACACAACGTGGATCACCGCGGGCGGGGGGCCCCTCTTCGAGGGAACCACTGGCCACAGCAGCTCGCCGGGTCTGACCGAGGGTTGCCAGCTGGCTTTCCAAGGTCAGATCGGCACGTCGCGCCTCCCACGACCACGCACGCATTTGTTGTGTATGCCCAGAACCGACCGAGAATGGTCCCTGCGGGCAAATGTACGTGATGTGCGGTAGTTTTGGGGTGCCTCCGCACCAAGGACATACGTCCGCATATCTGTCGGGATACGTTGTGTGCAGTTTCCGTAAATGGGGGTAGGTGTAGGTTCGTAAGCGACGCCAGCCATGCGTTTGTTAAGCGTTTAGCTTCTTGTGAGGCGGTGCCATAACCATGTGGTCCAAGCGCTGTCTCTCTGGCATGCTGTGCCGTGTAACCTCGTCTGTAGGCAGGATCTTCGAGAAGTTCGTCTCGCCGGTGGCTGGTTGGCGCAGCGCTCGGCACTGCCGGCAGGTAAGTTCGCGAACGAAAGAGTGGGCAAGTTCATTGCCCGCCTGGCCCGCATGTGCAAGGTACCAGACCAGACCGTGATCCTGGTGCAGAACGCGCCCTAGTACCCCGGCTGATTTAGGAGGTATAAGTCCTTTAAGGTACATGCGGCACGCCGCCTGAGATTCAGAAACTACGTATGAAAGGATGCTTTGTTGATCGGCCATCCGAATTGCAAAAGCGATAGCAGCTTCTTCCGCTGCTGCACTGGTTGAAGTCACAGTTGTGGCGGAGTTCACAAGCTTCCCTCTATCGATGACAACGAGAGCATAAGCTGCCGCCCGCCTTGGCTGTGGATGAGGCAGTGGATTATTTGGCACGAGGCACTTTTCGAGAGCCAGGAGAAATTGTTTCTACTAAGTTCTCTACACTACAGATGGCTGGCCAACAAATAAAGTTCAGGTACCATATGTGGGCAAGGCAACCCAGTTCTTGCATCACATCGGAACACGCTCCTGCTTCCGCTGACATAATTTGCAGGGAAAAGGCATTTATACTTGTGGAGTCGCGACCGATATCCGACATTCACTCATGGAAACTTGTAGCTCAAACACGAAACGGCGTCCTCTTGTTGGTTTCAGTGTGATTGGAATGAACCACGCGACTACGTTCTGTAGTCTGTTCCGCCCGTCCTTCTTTCTTTATGAGTTATAAGAGGAGTCCAAGGAAGGAAAAGAGGAAATACGAGGAGATAACCAAGTGCTGAGACCCGCTGGCTACCCTGCCCTATAGAAAAGGCTAAGGGGAATATAAGTAGGTGAAAATTAGTACTGTGTGTAGTACAAATCGAGAGCTAATACACCTTCACTAGCATAAAACTTGGGTAAGTGCGAAGGAGTGATGATCGAGCCGGTGTTTCCTGCAGGAACCATCAATCCCTGCGCTGAATATTTATGAACTTGTTTTGTCCTAGGCCGGTCCTAGAGGCAGTGCTGCCAGTGTATAGGTAGTCGTATCAGAAGGAATTTTAATGAATTTGTCGATGAATGCGATTAGACAATCTTTCCTTCCTGTCTAATCTAGCTGTCTAATTTCGCAGTGGGCCTCAACACAAGGGCCTCAATATTTCGCCTCCATTGAAATGCAGCCGCCGTGGCCGGGTTGCGATACCGCGACCTTCGGATCAGCAGCCGTGTTTCATAGCCCCTAGACCGTCGTGGCGGTGCTGCTGCAAATCTAGGCAAGTTTGCTTTCGTGGATGAGCAGAATGCAAAGATGCCCTGAACATGAGCGTTCCCTTTAACAGTGGACCACTCCGAATGTCTGGTCGGGAATATACACGACTGCATATAAAGGCGGACACCGAACGAGGGTGTTTATAAAAAAAGAAGTGCTGCCTCTCCCGTAGCCGAGAGGGTATGTGAGCACTAAATAGCTGCCATTAAAGCTCCACTGCACCTCGCTGTGCATCTTATGTCGGACAATCGCTATTCGTGCCGCACCGGAACCCTTCAGGCGTGCTCAGGTCGCGTGACGCAAAAGCGCCGCGAAATTGGCTCTGGGGAACTCTGGGATCGCAGGCACTGAGAACAGCACAGGCCCGCCCTGCCCCGGCACCATACAATGGCATTCAAGTGCATTCTGCCTGCAGTATATGCATCTGGAACCGCGCTAATATAAATCACAGATAAGATATGAACGAACCAAAAGTTACGGATTTCGATGACCTTGTCAAGCATTTATTAAGTAGAAATCAGAAACATTATCGTTTATAGGTTGTTTCGGCCGTAATAGTGTCAATATAATACGATCCTGCCCGATGGGTTGAGGGCCAGTGTGGCCGCATTCTTCAAGATTTGAGTGCCTGGATAATGGTTCTGGCTTTTGGTCACCGAAATGTCAACGGCAGTGGGAGCTGAAAGTGTTTCATGCTCAAAATGACTCATGCACCTTATGTCATTACCGGCAAAGAAGCCTTCAACTTCACTGTGAACAAGGCTGCCGTGCGGAAGCCGAAGCGTCGTTATTCCTGCAACCTTTCGCGGTTGGTGTTCGTTGGTAAGTGTTGCCATGCCAGAGCTTAAAGACCCCTGAAACAATTCTTTTGGAAATTGTCCCACACTGATCACGCCACGCCATTATAGTATCCTCACGTCATAATTTAAGAGAAGCACCTTGCTCAAGCGCAGCTATCGTCTTGTTTGTGTCGCCTTCCTCCTAAACACGTCTGTTCCTTCTCAACTCGCTTATCTGCTGTGTGCACGCTAGCAACGGCTATGCCTCCCACGGCAGCAGCAATGTCAAGACCTCAGTTGAGACATGACAGCGCCGTGTCGCTACTGAGACCTCGGCATTGCGGCTATCGTGGGAGGCCACGATGATATCGCTACTGAGGCTCAACGACCTCAGTAGTGCTGGGATGGCTACAATACTACCCTCGCAGTGCACCGGCGACGCGAGTGCGCGCCTCCATGTGCCGCGACAATAATGTAGCCAGACCCATCGGTACTCATGACGTCACTCGGGGAAAGCCATTCATAACACTCGTTGGTTGCCCATTGCACGGCCAATGGGCAGGGGTGGTTGAAGATCATTAAGTAGAGCCTCGTCGATCTTGAACGATGCGCGCATTTAAAACCGTGCAGTAAACTACGCACTTAACAAAGAAGAAGAAGACAGCATTTAATGATAGGAAAGGAGGAGATGTCGGCCTGGAGAGCGCTGCTATCGGTCTGCTAGTGGTCACAGGTACTTGAGGTACCGGCGCGATGCAATTGCACGAAATCGCCAAAACCATCACAGGTTCGCTCTCGTATATATTGCACGAATTGCGCGAAAAGTGCGTAATGAGCTCGACTTACGATCGTTTTTCTCTTGACGACCTCGTTGGTGCCGTCCAGTGGCAGCATGGTGATTTCGCACGCGCTCGGTCCCAGCTTGTTTGCGGGCGTCCCTTTCGGTAGGATTGCCTTGAGTGCCTCTAGTCGGTAGGCGTCCATCTGCGCGTCTTGCTGCAGCATTGCAAGTTCAAAATATTAGGCGTGTGTATTGTGACACATCTATGTATTGTGACACATCCAGCCGATATCTTTCTTAGGCGGAGCAAATTTCTTAGGCGCAGCAAAACGCAACAACAACAACAACAACAAAAGAGCACCCGTGCACTTAGATTTAAGTGCAGGTTGAAGAACCCCAGGCTGTCAACATTACTCCGGAGCCATCATCTACGTGGCCTACCTAATAATATTAGACGGCTTTTGGCACGTAAGGCCCCCACCCATTACTATTATTAATTAACGTAATTCAGGAGAACTAATTCGCGAAATGCTCTCTCGTATGACGTTGCGGTACACGTCGTATAGCGGAAAGTGACTTAAAGAGTAGAAAGGTCAGTGCTCTATGTTTTCTGTTATTCCGTGCCTGCGTGCTGTCTTTATTACTTTTTATGTCGCCCAGGCACGTACAAACTGGCCCGCCTAACACAGTCAGGGTTGTTACTGAACACACGAGAGGCGCTGACGTCCCCATTTTTACGGAAGTCATATTTGTTTTATACCTTATTAAGTGTTCAGTGGCCGAGGCTGTGGACGTGTAATGTCGTCGCACGTCGCCGTCACGCTCAGGAAAAAGAAATCGTGACATCTCCACTAACGTGAAACCTGGGAAGCTCCGAAGCATGCGGTGATTCTCCACTGTTTCCCACAGGAAACGTCAGTCGCTGCTGATGGGCTTGCTTTAACCGTGGCCACGACGGCGACGTTGGACGCCGACAGCCCGAGCGCATTAGCAGAAAAACTCGTTAGAATTGTTTCTGACAAGACAACCCTACGTACACACTGTCGTCTGGGTGTACAGCCTCCAGGATTATTCCACACATTTTCTCTAACCGAATTTATCAGATTTCTGTTATTAATTCAATTGAATCGTGACTATTTCTTTATTTTAAATTAGTTTAAATCATGCTCTATGTTTGATGTGGTTGCTGAAATGTCGGTGTTGCCCTTTTGTTAACCTTTTGATCACAGATGTTTCGATCATTTTTTTTTTCTTTACACGGTGCTGTACCGTACCGTGACGGACGCCGGACAAGCCTTGGCCCTAACGTTCTTCGCCCCTAAAAAAACACCCGTGCACTTAGATTTAAGAGCACGTTGAAGAACCCCAGGTGGTCAACATTACTCCGGAGCCATCCTCTACGTGGCCTACCTCATAATATTAGCTGGCCTTTGGCACGCAAAGCTCCCATCAATTACTATTTTAATTAACGTAATTCAATAGAACCTATTTCGTGAAATGTGTTCTTATGTGACGTTGCGGTATACGGTCCCAGTGGAAAAATGCACGCCTCACCAGCCTAATCGAAAAGCCCGTGAATTCTTATATGCTCATGCACGGATCAGTCGTAACCTACCCTTCGCTTGTTTTTTGCTGGCAGCGTTGTGCGAACTGAGATGATCACGTTGCGGTATATGCAGACTTAAAAACTTCGACCGCTCATTGAAGCCTCAACAGAGCTGTTATAGTTGAGTGAAAGTTTTGACTAAGTGGTGATTATTTGGGGGTAGCATATATCAAATGTAGCTTTATAGTTTTGTCTGTCATCCTGCGTCTTCCTTACACCAACCGTGTTAGCTCAGCTTCCCGCATCTACGAGATACGAGAGGTCTTAGAAATAAACCAGAGCCCTCAAGGTTGCGTCAGTACTCCACCTGCAGCCCTTATGGAGAACGAAATCACTCTTCCAGGACAATATACTCCGTTTAATACACCAGGTGAACCGCTGTCAAAGCTAGTGCTCCTGCTTAGGCTGTGTGCTTCCGCGACCAATAAGCAGTGCTTTGCTTGCGGTGAGCGAAAAATAAATGGTTAAGAAGGACGCTAATTTCTGTAGCCAATGTTGGGAACACGGATATGCGTCCGTGGCGGTGGGGAAAAAGGACTGAAAGAGTGGAAAGGTGAGGAACGCCATAGTGGAGGGCTCTGAAAATTTTGACCACCTGGGGTTCTTTAACGCGCAGTACACGGGCCTCTGACATTTCCGCCTCCATCGAAAATGCGACCGCTACGGGCGGGGTCGAAACCGCGTTTTTTTTTTGTTGCAGGAGAGCACCATAACCAATATAGACCACTGCAGCGGACAAATGCACCCTTAGGGCAGTAGGCCAGGATTGCTAAGACAAGGAAAAGGGGAAAGGAAGGCAGAATAGATTAAAAAATTAATTAATTAATATGCATCTGAAAGAAAGAAAGACACAAACAACGAAAAGAAAGCAAGAACGGACGGTCTCTTTCGGCCGAACGTCTCGGTGCAACGCACCTTCGCTGTTCGATCATTAAGGAGTGAAAGGGGCGGTGATTTGTTGTTTTGTTACGACGCCGTGTGATCTTTTCTATTTGTTGCCCGTGAACCTTAGTAGATCTCCGCTGATATTTTAGTGCTATGTCTGTGTTTCTTAGATGCGGAGCATCTCTTGCTCGCGGGTAGGTCACGCGTCCGGCGTCCGCACTCACACTACGCATGCGCGACTCTCCTCTCTCTTTCCTCTCTCCAACAGCTGCTGCAATAAATAAAGCGGGTAGAGAGCGCGCGCGCGCTTCGCTTCAGTAGTATCTCCCCTCTTTTGGGAGAAATAAAGTTTTGATCGTCATCATCCTTCTCCGATGAAAGAAGTTGGTGGTGTTGCGTGATGGAATCAACAGTTCCGTCAGCGAGTGGGTCGACGCAAGTACGCATCAGCATCAACCCACGCTGTGACAACAGTCACGCGATGTGTGGTAACGAACCAAGTTAACAACGTAATAACACCCAAGGTTCACCGCAAGGTCAGAGGTAACACCAAAAACACTGCAAACCTGTAAACACCGCCGTTAAATGCACCGTTGAAACTCCTAGCGATGCTCCGCATCACCCCATGGTCCCCTTCGGGGAGATGGTGTAATTTTCTCTTCTGTTATTCCGTGCCTGACTGCTGCCTTTATTACTGCTTTTTTTTCGTCCAGACACGCGCTACCTGGCCCGCCTAAAATAGTCAGGTGTTACGGAACACACGAGGGACACTCACGTCCCAATTTGCGCGAGTCATATTTGTTTTAAACCTTTTCAAATGCGGAGCAGTTCAGTGGTCCATGCTCTCGTCGTGTAATGTCATCTCACGTCGTTGTCACACTCACAAAAAAAAATTACAGCATATCCACAGAGTGAATGATGATGAGTGGGCGAAGCTCGGGAGGTTCATCGTAGATCGTGCCGAGTTCCGGATTAATTTAGTTAACGCGCACGCTGCGAATCCTCATGGTTCAACTATGCACAAGTGAAATATCCCACCGGCACTTCTTTGCAAGTCAAGATCCAGTGCCTATATATATATATATATATATATATATATATATATATATATATATATATATATATATATATATATATATATATATATATATATATATATATGGGTTGCCGGTGAACGCTTCTCCAACGCGAGCAGTCGGAATTTCTCAATCAAGAAACTCGCTAGGAGACGCTGCCTGCGCCAACGTTCTCTCGCGGGTGAGGGCGCGTTCTCCTTCTTTGAGAGCTGGTACAGCGTTCCTCTAAGAAAGAGCGTTTGATTGTGGTGGTTCGGTTAGGAAAGGATGCTAATTTCTGCAGCGCATGTAGGGAGCACGGCTAAGCGTCCGTGGGGGTGGGGGAAAGGGAGTGAAAGAGATAGAGACGAAGGAACAAATACCCGCATTTCCCCGAAGGGGAGTATGAGGAAGTGCGAAGCACGGGGTGATGCTATGAGGGGGCGCGCGCGACTAAACTGCAGAGCCGAGCGAAGGAGACGGTGTAATGAAGAAGACGAGCACCGGCGCAGAGGCAGCAGCATCGTGAGGCGAGAGAGCACGCGCCAGTCGACCCACGGAGTTCTGGCCGTTTTTAAGTGCAAAGCACTTTTACTGATGATGATGATTAAGTGTAATTAATGATTTAAAGTGTTGTTGTCATGATGCATTTGTACACACACACACACATTTATATATGAAGTATTATTTATTTATTTTACACTTCACGCTTTTCGTATGATGCATTAATGCACCTCGCGAGTGCGTCACACACACACACACATACACACATACACACACTACACACGTCACTACAGATCAGCACCTATTCGGCGGCCGAGGGTGAGTGCAAACCTAACGGGGGAGAGGCACACCAGCTGCGCGGAGAGGGTGCGAGGAGCCGGCGCGGCGCGCGCAGCCACGGCGCGGAGGCGCCAGCTGCACAACGCGCCGTGAAGTCACGGCGCGGAGAGCGGTGCGGAGCCGGCGCGGGGCGCGCGCAGCCACGGAGCGGAGGGCGGAGCGCGCGCAGTCACGTGGGGCGTGACGTCGCTGCGACGTTGCTACAGACGCTCCTCTCCGCTCCTCGCGCCGTTGCTAGGGGAGAAGAGGAGGAGCGCGGATGCCGGCGGAGTTTTCGGGGTCGCTTAAGAAGTGCATTCGCACTTAAAAGGCCGTAATGGAGGGCTCCGGAAATTCAGACCACCTGGGGTTCTTTAACGTGCACTGACAACGCACAGTACACGGGCCTCTGGCATTTTCGCCTCCATCGAAAATGCTACCGCCGCGGCCGGGGTCGAACCCGCGTATTTTGGGTGGCAGCCGAGTACCGTAACCACTACACCACCGCGATTGATGATTGATTGTGGTTCGGTTAGGAAAAGACGCTAATTTCTGCAGCCAATGTAGGGAGCACGGCTAAGCGTCCGTGGGGGTAGGGGAAAGGGAGTGAAAGAGATAGATAGGGGAGAAAGGCCGTAGTGGAGGGCTCCGGAAATTTTGACCACCTGGGGTTCTTTAACGTGCACTGACAACGCACAGTACACGGGTCCTCTGGCATTTTCTCCTCCATCGAAAATGCGACCACCGCGGCCGGGATCGAACCCGCGTATTTTGGGTGGCAGCCGACACCACCGCGGCGGACAAGCGTTTCCATAGCCAACGCGTGCCTTTCGCTCTCTCTCTCTCTCTCTCTCACAAGACAGCAGAGGCACGCGCCGGGAGAGAGAGAGAGGCACGCGCCGGGAAGCACGCGCCGAGGGCGAGCGCGTGCCTCCCGGCACGCGGGTGGTTACTACATACATACATACAGGCTACGACCGACCCACGCCTTAAGGAGCTTCGCCCCTAAAATCATGACAGCCCCACTAACGTGAAGTTTGGGAAGGTGCGAAGCGTGCGGTGATGCCCCGGTGTTTCCCACAGGAAACGTCAGTCGCTGCTAATGGGCTTGCTTTACTGTGGCTACAACGACGACGTTAGACGCCGACAGCCCGGGCACATTAGCAGAAACTCGTTAGAACTACTTCTGACATGACAACCCTACCCATACACTGTCTGACTCCACTGCCTCCAGCAAGGGTCCACACAGTTTTCGCAACCCAATTAAACAAATTTCCGTTAATAATGCAATTAAAATCTTATTATTTAAAATTAGTTTAAGTCATTTTAGTATATCTCGAACAGGTTCTTTTTATTATACACCTGATTTTTGACCATCGTTTCACAACTTCAATTACCGTGACGACAGGACAGGACCCTAAGGTTGCTTCGCCCCTAAAGAGTTCAAGACGGGGTCGCAAAATGCTAAAAACTGAGCAGAACCGGTTACAGCACATCCACATTAATAATGGTTGATATGGACCAGGGACCGAATTCACAAAACTTCTCTTTCGTAAGTGCTTTTTACCATTGGTCAGCGGGCTTCTGTAATGATATGTCCAGCATCAGGATTGGCTGAAATTTTCTCTTACCAGCATTTTTGTCGTAAGTTGTTTTTGTGAATACGGGCCCAGATTAGTGTAAAGGATAAAAGGTAGATATTAGGGTTAATTTTTCCCATAATGATATCAAACTAAGCCAAAAAAATTCGAACACGGCGGCCCTGAACAGGACAGAAACACGAGGAAACTCGGGCGAATCACTGCGCTGCAATTCGTACAGCCCGGTTTTTTTCTCTCAGCGTTCGAATGACTTCCGGTACGGTATTGCAGAATTTTTGTTTGTCTTAGGGACAGCTCTACGGAGCTCTCCCGTAGTAGACTACGGCATACTCTGAATCGCCAAATGCGTCACGTATATAGTGCTCACAGTCTTTGCAAATCGCATAGTTACATTCGCAGGAACATGTGTATTTGTTCCTGTTGTTCTACCGTCACGGTTCCTCGTTCTTGGCGGTGTCACACGTTGCAAGAAACTTAACACGAAAGTGTTTTATGCCTGGGTCCACCACGGCCCCATACGTCGCTACCGTAACGGATATGACGCAGTAACATGTAAGAACAAGAAAGAGAAACGCTCCGAAAAACTTCTGTTCGAAAACTGAGTGTTCAAAAACTGCCCATGCTCGGTCGGGGATGCCGCCTGCAAAAACTGAGCGTGGCTTCTCCGCATAGCTTCGGTTGCTTGCTGGCCAAGATGGCGGACCTACGCGCAACACTGCTACCTGCGGTAGCATATAGAGTAACTCTAACGCAGCGCTGCCTCCATTTCATCAATGCCAGCCACATGCGGCCGATTCAACATAGACGGGGCGCTGTCTGAGGCAAGGCAAAACATAAATGGCCGTTTGATGATATAGAACACACTCTACAAGACATGCCCAGACAACGCAGGGAAAAGACCGACGAGCAGATTGCAGCGGAGAAGCGCCGGCGTGCCGATGCCCGTCGTCTCAAGCGTGCCCAGGAAACGCCCGAGCTCGTGCCGAACCGCAGATGAACCGGGACTCATGTAGTACGGGCGGTAGAAGACTATCGTCTTTCGACGACATTTGCAGCGAAGCACGGAGATACGCGGCCAATTTTTTGCTCTTCGAAGCTCTCGTCCGGCTCAGCGAGCGCGCATCCAGCACATTGCCTGGAACGGTTCCGCCATCCAGGAGAGGCAAAGTAAATCACTGCAGCTTTACTTCTCCTCCTCAGGATGGCGGCACCATTCTAGGCGCGTTCCAAAGTGCGCCTCCATGCCGCGCGAGCATCGGAAAGAAGCGTGATAGGAAAGAACATAGCCGCGTACGTAAAGCTTCGAGCGTAGGTGCGCCTACAGCGCAGTGGTAGAGCATCGGTCACCCTTCTTCGTGGGTAGCGTTTCCCCCCCGACCACACATCGAGCGTGATGGCTACAAGAACACTGCCGCGTTAGGCGCCCAAGCACGGTAACGATGTTGACGGGTCAATGTAGCGCAAGTAAATATGATCGATACCTTTGTCGGGCTGCATTACGATCGACTGTGTCCAGTTATTACGTAAACTACTTCAGTTATACCACAAGCGGTTGCTTCTTGAAGTTATGGAGGCGATGCGTGAACGGGGTTCATCCACGTCAAACAGTGCCGCACCAGCGAAGCACCGAAGCAACAGCGATAGCAATGGGCAAGTTCACCTTGATGTAACAATAAACCTTAAACTGCTTATGTGAAGGCACATTTTACTTTGTTCTTATACCGATTCCGTTGACAGGGGGATCAGCCACATTTTTTTTTCTAAACACCCGCCTCTCCTATACTTTATGATGATGATGATGACTGTGGTTCGGTCAGGAAAGGACGCTAATTTCTGCAGTCCATGCAGGGAGCGCGGCTAAGCGTCCGTAGGGGTAGGGGAAAGAGAGAGAGAGAGAGATGAAGAGAAAGGCAGGGAGGTTAACCAGATATTAGTCTCCGGTTTGCTACCCTGCACTGGGGAGAAGGGGGAGGGGGTTAGAAAGATGACAGCGAGAGAGGGTACAAGATTCCAGACAAGCACAACAAATAAAACACGCACACACACAAACACACACAAATAACGTTCCACTTAGAGACGTTCACGAAGGCCGGTAGATGTCAAGAAGCGCAGTAGCGCTTGCATGGCTTTCTTCTGCGATGTGAGGTCTAGACGATGACGTAGAATGCCTTCTTCCAACAGTGGTTGGTCGTCCAGCTTGTTCAGTGCCTGCTGAAGGAATTGCCTCTCTGCATTGTACCGTGGGCAGTCACATAATATGTTCCTAATTGACTCTTCGTGACCGCAGGGGTCAGGCTGCGGTGTCGGCCATCCCTATGCGGAACGCATATGCCTTTGTGAAAGCGGCGCCCAACCATAGTCGGTATAAGAGCGTGGCTTCTCTTCGGCAAGTCTTGGGTGGGACTCGAGGCTTAACGTCGGATCGAGAGAGTGAAGTCTAGAGGTAGGGGTAGGGGAAAGGGAGTGAAAAAGATAGAGAGGAGAGAAAGGCCGTAGTGGAGGGCTCCGGAAATTTAGACCACCTGGGGTTCTTTAACGTGCACTGACAACGCACAGTATACGGGCCTCTGGCTTTTTCCCCTCCATCGAAAATGCGACCGCCGCGGCCGGGATCGAACCAGCGTTGTTTGGGTGGCAGCCGAGTACTGTAAACACTACACCACCGCGGCGGACTAGACTTCATCCAGGATACAGCATTGTATCTTTTCTATTTACTTTATGCCATAGGGCACACTGGCGCCAATTAGAAAAATAAAAATGAAAACATCATTTCTGACGCAACGCGCGAGCATGTGCCCATCACATGGGGACGATCACGACATAATTGATTTGGTTTTTTTCGTATGTCCCTGCAAACCGAGGAACTTTGTGCAAACTTGTATTATTCCACGATTTTGATTCCTGTCGAATTATTTTCGAGGACTCACCTGCTTCGCTGCTGCAGCTGTCGTGGACAGACACTTGAGCAAGTTTTCTCGTACGTTGCTGGGAAACTCTGAAATAGGCGACAATAAATTCCTGCTGATAATTTTCACGCAGCTATACGTAGGCTTAGATTACTTCGTAACTTCGTTGCCTTAGCTAACGGGGCATATGGAGCTACAGAGATTCTATAACTCTCAGATATTGGAGGGACGTCACAGTGAGCCGTGATTTTGCTCGTGTTGCTATACTACTTATTCACATTTCCGGGGGAACAGCTTTGGCGAATAACAGACGGCCAGTAAGCTGAAAAAATCTCAACAAGAAAATACACTGAAGCGGGGTTACACTGACAATACACTGAAGCAGCAAGAAAATACAGTCTATGACGTTGATGTGAACTTACAGAACAAATCTTATTTATTCTGCTTATTTGTGCGCAGTAGTGATGTACCCACTGTTCAAAAGAGCCAGGAGCTTAAGGGCAACTTTGGCGATTTTTCATTGTCCACAGATCTCAATGAAATTTTCAATACATATTCTCCTCGGTACCGTAATACTGTGCCAAGCCAGGTAGTTGCAAGTTAATTAGTTTTCCTGGAAATGAAATTTAAGAATTCTTAGCGGATTCACATGCGGGCCACCCTATGTTTCTTTTTACGTGATCACCTTCAGCGCGTCCTATCCAAGTCAGCGTACCGTCAAAAGTAAAACAGCCATACTTCAGCGTTCAAGTCGTCACTGTCAAATTCAAAAAAGCAGGCATATAACTGAATACATCGTTGGATGATCTCGTCACTGTCATTTTTCTGGCACCAGCTCCATATTTTTGATGGCGGGGGGTGGCCGTGACGTCATCGCATAGGCCGCACGAAGCGTCTACCCATGTCGGCTTCGATTTGAAAACGCCTTTCAGTCGGTCATTTAATATTATTGGGGCGTTACTGAACAAACTTAACCGCCCCGGCTGCTACAGGATTATCAATACCATCGTAAAAAACATCGATATATTTTCCTTTCTTCTTTTTTCTTTTTATTATGATTTTTAGTGTTCGTTTATCAGAGCCAAAGTGTATGATTTTCTTGTACCCATTTCATATATTTCTCTCTTCTTGCGTATTCGAATGCATTTTCACTGTTTCTTTATATAATTTTGATCTTGTTTTGTGCATCTGTGTTAATAGTTGTTCTTATTTTGAGCTTCTAAAAATGTTACTATTTTTTATACAACCGCCACGTGTACCTTGTAATGGACAATCGGCCCATTCAAGTTCTATATCCAATAGCTTTTCTCCGGTGGTAACCCCCAGAACCGTTGTATTTCTGGAAATAAATATTATATTGTATTGTATTGTAATGTGTTGCATTGTATTGTATTATACTGTATTGTATTGTATTGTATTGTATTGTATTGAACCACCGGAGTTTCCCTTTAATGCAGCGCGTTATGAGAAAATCTTATAGAGGCGATGGAGACATAAATACGAAATAGAAATGGACAATGCACTTTGTGCCATCGTGTTCCCTGAGCTTTGTCTCGAAATTTGGAAATGGAGTTTTGGCCTCCATTTGCTTTCCCTATGTTAAAGAATTACAGACCAATTAGCCTACTCCCAGTAATATACAAGCTATTTACAAAAGTAATTTCTACGAGGATAAGAGAAACCCTCGACTTCAACCAACCGAGAGAACAAGCTGGTTTTAGGAAAGGTTACTCGACAATGGACCACAGCCACGCTATCAACCTTGTAATTGAGAAGTACGCCGAATATAACAAACCTCTTTATATGGCGTTTATCGATTACGAGAAAGCATTTGACTCCATAGAAATACAAGCATGCAGTTCTAGAAGCTCTACGACGACAAGGGGTACCTGGCGTATACGTGAAAACCATAAACAACATATACAAAGATTGCACAGCCACACTACTCCTACATGAGAAAAGCAGAGAAATCCCGATCGGGAGAGGTGTGAGACAGGGAGATACGATGTCCCCGATGCTATTCACTGCATGTTTAGAGGAAATCTTTAAACGTCTAGACTGGGAAGACAAGGGAATTCGAATAGATGGAGAATATCTCAACAATTTAAGGTTCGCAGACGACATTGTGCTCTTTAGCAATGATGGAGACGAACTTCAAAACATGATTGATGACCTAAACAGGGAAAGTATTAAAATTGGATTAAGAATGAATAGGCAAAAGACCAAAGTTATGCTCAATAGCCTAGCTAAGGAACAGGAATTTAAAATCAACAATGAACCCTTACAATGTGTAAACGAATACGTATACCTGGGACAGTTAATAACAGGAACTCCTAACCATGAAAAAGAAATTCTCCGTAGAATAAGGTTGGGCTGGAGCGCATTCGAAAGGCATTACGAAATCATGACTGGAAACTTACCGCTCTCACTAAAACGAAAAGTATTCAATCACTGCATTCTCCCAGTACTAACTTACGGCGCAGAAACGTGGAGGATAACGAAAAAACTAGAGATAAAACTAAGGAGCACGCAACGTGCAATGGAAAGAAAAATGTTGGGGGTAACGCTAAGAGATAAAAAACGAGCGGAATGGATCAGAGAACAGACAGGAATAGCCGATATTATTATATCAATTAAAAGAAAGAAGTGGACCTGGGCAGGACATGTCATGAGGAGGAAAGATAACAGATGGACTGTAAGAGCGACGGAATGGATACCAAGAGAGGGAAAACGCAACAGAGGCAGGCAAAAGGTTAGATGGAGCGATGAAATTAAAAAGTTTGCGGGCATAAAGTGGAACCAACTCGCTCAGGATAGGGTGGAGTGGAAATCGTTGGGAGAGGCCTTCGTCCTGCAGTGGACCTAAACAGGCTGATGATGATGATGATGATGATGATGATGATGATGTTTGGCGTAAAGTGACAAAATTCTGTTTACTAAATATATGTACAACATCGTCAGTTTGAAAATAAACCTTGATTTGACTTGATGCGATGTGAAATTAACAGTGCTGTTCCCGAAGAATAATGTTTCAGTGAAAACTGTGCTTCATTTCAGTACCCCTTTAAGTAAACGCCTTCGTTGGCCATATGGAAAGGTGCTCTGTGTATTTACAAACGCGTTAAGGAAACCAAGCTCGGTGATCAATAGTAGCAATCTACAGTGAAACGAACAGGCGTGCAAAATCACTGACACAAGGGGAGAGAAGTAATCAAGTAATCGTCAGCCTACCGAAATACCCTGATTATGTGGTCACCTAAGGCCTCTGTTAAGCGGCTGTAAAACTTTCTCAGGATATAAATAAATATATATATGGAGAATTGCCGCATGAAGGGTTGTTAAATTGCGTAAGGAATGTATTGAAGAACAAGGGCAAGAGTCGCATTTTGTAGATAGGTGCGGACTTTCCACAGGCGCATTTCTAGAAATTCTTTCCATGTACTTAAAGTCAACGTTGGTTGGATGTAGAGAAGGCGTGTTTGTGCAGAATTCGGGGATTTGTATATGTTCAAAGGTCGCCCCTAGTCTAAGTGATCTTTACTTGAGCAAGTTTGACATCCGCTTAAAAGAGGCCTTAGTAGGTGATCACCTCATCAGGGTATTTCGGTATGCTGATGATTATTTGATTTTTCTTTTTTTTTTTGTAGTAAGCGACATATGTAAGCAATCAATTTAAAGTTAGTGGACATGTTCTAAGATTTCCGAAAAAACTGCTTAAGAGAAATGCAATACAATTTCTAGATACCTCTTTGTCATTTGAGCAGAATCACGCGTGTTGGCAGTATTTCCCTAGATCATCTAAGCCGTTGTTAAACTTTCACTCCAAGCATTCAAAAGTAGTAAAAGATGGAATAGCTTTGTCGTGTCTAAAGTCAGCCCTCTCCAAGTAGTGCGTGCACAGTCTGAACAATAGCTTTAATGCGCAGGTCGAGCGCCTTTTAGAAGCAGGTTACCCTAGACTAGCTATAGCCACAGTAATTGAACATCTAAAGAAGTCGATTTCGACCGGAACGATTGACCTATAGCAGTGAGCAACATTAACAAGAAAAGAGTCGTGAGTATTCCGTTTATCCAAGCAGTTTCGCACAGCCTTAAGAAGTGGGAGGTAGATATAGGGTTAACGTTGTGTTTACGGCTCCCAATAAGTTAGGTAGGATTTGTGCTGCCGTGCATAGAAAACATTAGCTGATGGAAGGAAAAAAGCGAACAGATACTTCTCTGGTAAAGCACACTGGCAAAAAAATAATTTTACCGACTGTCGCACGGGTGTGATTTATAAGACTCCTTTTAGCTGCGGACGTTTCTATGCAGCGCAAACAGCGCGTTGTATGAATCAAAGATTCATTGAACATAGAAGGTCGCTATCAGGTGGAACGCCGTCTAATCTATCTTTGCACTGCCAGGTCTCTAACTGCACGCCCATGTTAGACGAAAGCGAGATTCTGTATTAATGGTCGAGGCCTGGCATATTAGTATTAGTGGAAGCGCGTGCGTCAGTCAGCCGTTGATTAGCGTAAACAGAGAAGAGATAGAATGCCTTAGCAGTTGGTCTGTCGCATAGACCGGCACGTGTAGCCGTTTGACAGGGGCCGCTACCGTTCCGGAGCATGCACAGATAAGTTGTGTGTCTTCTTTCTTTTTCGCCTCTGTGCTCTCCTTCAGTTGTTAGTCAGCGTTCGTATTGTCAGCGTTGCCTTTATGCTGAGAGTAATGTTGTAATTTTCTTTTTAATATATTGTAACTTATCCAGGACATTTATACAGATATTTCTTTAGCAAGTATCCGTCCCTCTAAGGTAAGTGCCACATGTGTCAATTTTACAAAAAGAGGAAAAAAAAAGGTGGTTTCCATGTCATTCGCTTATTTCGGGGTACACTCCATTGAGTGCTCGATCAAACGCGTGGCGCTTGCTATTATTCCTTGGCTTCGAACGCAATCGATACTTTCGCTGAAAGTGACGAGTAGAATTATTGTATGGAATGATCAGGACTGTAATATAGTGGAAAATCAAAAAGACTTAATAGATGAGACTTCCGACGTATTCTAATTTCCTGCTGAATCACTTGCTTTAATGAAAAAATACGTAGTGTGCCCGTTGTCATGGTACATTCCTACGGCCGAATTGAAATTAAGCACTGCAAGCAACAGATTTATTTTGATCACAAATGTTTTTAGCGCCTAATTTTACTGATCTCTTCAATAACAACTCAAAAGGGAGAGAGAGAGAGGGAGATGGAGAGACTTTCAAAGCCTGTACTTACGCTCCACATAACGCATTCCATTTTTCCACAGAATAGGCTTTTCTTGGGCGCAGGCATCTTTGACCGACTTGGGAGCTGCCTTGGCTTGTCCTGCTACGAAATCTTGCGCAACGGATAAAATAACCACAAGAACTGTAAACGAATGAATGACTGATGCCTTGAGTTGAGACATTTCGGTAAGTTTCCTTGCGTGATGCGCGCAGAACGCCGCAAACTGAGCAGCAAAACTAAATGAGATGCTCCAACAGAGAGTTCAGCTTTTAGTAAGACTAGGTCTTATCGTGAACGCGGTCTGGTGCAAAAAGAGTTTGAGGAGCGTCGCGACAGGAAAGGAGGCCCAAACAAGTGACGAGGCGTCTGCTGATGCGACTACGAGAAAATGGCGTGCACAAGAGTCCGAGCAAAGGTCGCGTGCCTGAATCCTTCGGCAGCTGCGCAATTTTTACACGTGGGTGCGGAGACGTTTTGTGGCGTGCCATTGCAACGGCATTAACATTGCAGCTGAAGATTGCAAAAGAAAGTTATAGACTTTGACTCCACGCCTTCTCCACGTGTATCGTACCAAATAATAAACAGGTACATGTAGCGGAAGTCCAGGAAGTTCATTCAACACCCTTGACTATAATAGAAAGATGCCATCGAAGACGTAGAATGTAGTTCGACATTATTATTTCGTTTATCTACATTTCACCTACATTGCCATAAGACATTTCGTTGGGGGAGGGGACATGTGTCACAGCATAACACACTTAACAATAGACAACAATGTACAAAACAATAACTAGCGAGATATACAGTATGTAAAACAAGAAAAGCACTCACGCACCATTGCATGCTGTGTGAATGTACGGAAAATAATATAGAAATGAAACTAGTATTCAATACATGAAACGAATCTTTCATTTAAAACAGAAGTAAAAGTTCAACGCGGTTGTTTGACGAGACCAATACGTAAAGTGAAAGATTACCGAAGATTACGATTCTTCCTCGTAACGTGTAGTGGGCTCAGTGGCCGAAACCGGCAGGGATAATGTCCGCCATTGTGCGTAACCGCTGTCAAGTTTAGCAAGAAAGAAGACTGAATGCATGTGCAGGTTCACGCATCCCGAATCACGCTTACCCGAGTCTATCGCTGCTTTATAACGCTGGTTGACTAAACGTGTACGTGTAGGACGAGGCAGCCGTGGCAGCCGTTGACCGACTACAGATGTTTACGCATTCTAAGTTCTAACATGTAAGCTCTCTACACGTGTCCCTGCCAACATTTCCTTCTCATTGTCGCCCAGGTTGGTATGCCAGTGTCGTTTTCAGAGAGACTAAGGTGATAAAATTTAGGAGCTCTTCCCCTATGCGGAAAATGGGAACAGGTGAAGCTTGGCGTGTGCCTGCCCCTTTCTTTTTCTTTCCTTCTCTCGATTTTTCAATGTCTCTTCCTTTCGATCTTTCTCACTCCCTTTCCCTTTATGTATGACCGCGTCGGCATGATCTACGGAGATGAGGCACCTCCTTCCCCGTGATTTCATTCAGGCGACAACGACCGAGACCCCTTCACGACTTTCCGGCTGACCACAAACCCTCGCATGCTCTATGTAAAGGCACCAAGTCTGCCGGAACGATAGCCTCGCTATAAAATAACGAAAGAAGGGCAATTGGTAAAGCGATAGTTTCTTTGTTACATGCAGCTTTATCAACGTCTTCTCTATTCCTTGCTTTCTACACCCCTGGTACTCCCTTTCCCCGAACGCCGAGCAGCAGGCCCAACTATTGATTCCGGCCGACAACTAAGCGTTTCTTTAATGATAAATCTTTCCCTTTCTCTCTTTCATCATGACTTCGCTCATTTAACACCACGTAGGGTGCCCTAGTACCACACTTCTCTTACTAAGTACAGCGACAGGCCATTTTTCATTAGCTGGCGTCATCGTCCGGACATTGAAATATGAATAGCACAGAACGCGTGATGCGAACTAACATAAAAGAGCCTTGTTTCCTAAGAAAGCGGTCTCTAAGAGAACTGGATACTTAATTGTCTTTAGAAAGCAAAAAGCAATTCACACGTGTTTCCGAAAGGGGCCCCAGCCGTTTTCAGAAGAGCAAAAAAAAAAAAAACACGATCTCGTTGTGCGTTCGAATGAAACTAGCGGCAATACTTCAGTGCATTCGCACTTCGCTTATTCAAACGACTACAAGAGGGTAGCCGGAAATTGCGGGGTTCGCTCAGAACTTTCCAGGAATCCGAAGGCGAAAGCCTATTTAGACTATCTGCTGAAGAGCAAGGCGCTACTGACGTGCCTGAAGTCGACAGGTCTGTGCAAGCATGTCTAGGCCAGGAGTTTATCCAGAGTTCCGATATTTTAATATTTTTTAGAGAGGTGGGTGGAGACGTGTTATCATGCGGTAGGTTGTTACCAGAATGCAGGTGGGGGGCGAGGTTGGGGGGAGGGTTATAAATCTCTGCTCTGCACAACTGCTCTTCTCTCTCTCTCTCTCTCTCTCTCTCTCTCTCTCTCTCTCTCTCTCTATATATATATATATATATATATATATATATATATATATATATATATATATATATATATATATATATATATATATATATAGGAAGATATTCTTTCTCACGCGAGCTGTGCTTTTCCCCAGCGCAGGGTAGCAAACCGAGCACGTGTCTGGTTAACCCCCTCTGCATTTCCTTGCTTCTCTCTCACTCTCTTGAACTTCTGCCAGGTCATACCTCCGGCGTATCTCCATTCATAGCCACTTCCTACCGACGGCGGTTGCGGAGAGCGGGATCCCCCGCTGCTCCTGCCTCTTCCGCCCTGGCGTACTTCCTCGGTCTTTCACTCCTAGGGCGTGGTTCTTCGCTATGAGCTCCAGATATTTGACCACCTGGGATTCTTTGACGTGCACTGACAACGCACAGCACGCGGGCCTCAGGCGAAAATGCCAGATATGCCCGTGTGCTGTGCGTTGTCAGTGCACGTTAAAGAACTCCAGGTGGTCAAAACTTCTGGAGACTTCCAGTACCGCTTTTCTCTCCTTTCTATTTCTTTCACTCCCTTTTCCCCACATCCACGGACGCTTTTCCCCACATCCACAACCGAACCGCAATTATTATCGAATGCTCAGATATAAAGATTTTCGCTTTAAAAAGTAACGTTTACGAACACGAACAAATTTTAATTAATTAATGATTGTGCTTTCGCGAAGGAAAGGACGCTATTTTCTGCAGCCCATGTCGGAAGTATGACTCAGCGTCCTTGGGGTAGAGAAAGAATGAAAGAGCAGAGAGGAGAGGGACGCACTGGTGGGGGAGCTCTGGAAATTTTGACCACCTGTGGTCCATTAACGCGCGTTGACATTGCAGATTACACGGGCTTGTAGTATCCACCTTGTAGAAAGGTGATCCACCTTTCTACAAGGAGCACCTGGCGCAGCATAGCCTCTGCTGCTCTTGCGCCACAAAAACCGAAACAAACTTTCTACAAGGGGGATCACTTTGTAGAAAGACTAGTTGATCCACCTAGTGCTTTGTGGCAATAAAGTTTATTCTTCCTCCTCATTCGGTACAGAAGGATCACTTGCCCTCCGCAAGACCTGCGGAAGCTATGGGACGCGTTTACGTCACCAAATAAATCTTGTTGGAAAATCAAGAACGCGCCGATTTTGATTCTGCGCCTCACCAACAATATTGCCATTCATATAGTCACTGAAATCTTGCACCACGCGTGCAGTAATGAGTCGCCACTGAAATCAGACGCCTGTGTCGCAAAACCTGCAAGATACCCCTACGCTGACATCAAAAGGAACGTCCAGGCCGGCGCACAACGCTGCCGGAGCCTCACGGAGCATTTCGACAGAATCGATCCGGCCACCACCCTGCAGAAAACACGCGGCGAGTGCGCCTTCAAATTTACTCGGCGTTCTCAGCGTCGCTGTTCTGTTTAGGTTCAGCAGCTTCAAACGAACGATCGTATAAAATCGATTGACTTTCGGATATCACCAGACCTAAATACGTACACATACGTGGGCAGGACTTTCCTGCGTTGTGCTCGTCCTCACATACGTGAGCAGCTCCAAATGAGATCGCTAGGAGACAGATTCGCCAACGAGCTGCGACTGATACTTAACTGAGAAAGAATTTTTTATAAAAAAAGTCGACGTAGTGCGCCTGCTGCCGTCATCTTGTCAGCGAAGCACACGTGCGCTTGCAAGGTGACCCCAACCGCGAGCAGCGGGACGTCCACAGTGAGCGGGGATGCAGCACGCAGTAACCATGACCCAAAACACCAGACTGTGACGTCATACTTGTGCAACCGCAGGCCTGCGCCATTTACCGTTCCCGTCGACAATGAACTCCAAGGCAGCTTCAGGGCCTTAAATAACGTAAACAGCGGCGCGCATCCGCTTCTCTACAGCTTCAACCTTGCCGCTCCGCGGCAGGCACATGCGCAGTGCCGCCTTTAGGCGCTTACGTCATCAATCGCGGGGGCGTTTCTATTCAGGAATCGTTACGTCGAGCCCCAGCAAGCGTAGGCGCCCCTAGTGGCCGGCCTTTCTATTTCTGATTCTGGTGCGCTGCGCGAGTGCCTCCGCGTGACGCCAGGGGTTTCCCCGCCCTTCGTACTTCGTTGATTTTTTTTTTCCTCCTCCACCTCCTCAACATCTTCGCTCCTCTCCCAAGAGCTCGGGCATAAGGCTCGAGCCGCTGTCGACGATCCGGGGCTACGAAACTGCGCGATCCGCGCGCCACTCCTTTCAAAACAACCCGGACGGCCGGGTTGTTTTCCAGACGACCCAGTCTCTCTCGTCCCTGCCGCTCATCGGGTCAAGGTTATGGGGGCACTCCTGGACTTGTGGCACGGTTCCCCTAGCTGTCGCGTGCCGCGGGTACCCGCCGCATGACTCGGCAGCCTCGCAGTTTTCAGATGCTTCAATCTCGCTGCTTTCGCTGTTCGTTGAGACGAGCAAAGGTAACTCGGCGGAGAACCAACCGCTTCGCGCAGTCTTCTGGATCTACTCCGCTGGGACAGAAGAAAGACATCCGTATAGCGTCATCGGCTGAGCTCGCGCGACGCTTCGTGGGAGCTTGCGGTGTGAGCGTGGTGTTGTGAATCGGTCGCGGGCTTCTTGTGGCTTGCGCGCACCGCGCGAGTGCCTGTTGATGAAAGTGGTGCGCCGGCTGTCCGCGTCCGCGGAAGCGGCCGCGGCATCGTGCGCGCGCCGTAGCTCTTCGGCCCTCGAGTTCCAGTTCAGGCGGCACGGGCTACTGGATGCGAGTGCGCGGTGGACGCGCCTGTCTTGGTCAGGTGAGTGTGCGTTGGCTTCACTTCGTGGTGATGGGCCGCATTAGTTTCCGAGAGAAAGGCCCTTGGGAATGCCACAAGGAAGAGAAAAAAAAAAAAAAGATACCTACTAGGGATAGGCAAGGAGCATTAAGTTTTCGAGTTTTTCGTGTGAAAGCCACGCCTTGGCTGAAGCGAATTATTTTTTTTTAATTTTCTGAAGCGTTTTGAGAGTTGCTGTAATTTTCAGTGTGAAGCGTATTCGAAAGAAAATGTGCAAGGGAAAATCAAATCGAATATATTTGAATACTTCCATGTTAAGTGGAAGGAAAACTGGGGCCGTATTCTGAAATGTGTCGCCAAAGGCGATAGTATCGCTGGTGACGTAATTGTGACGCCTTTGCTATTTCCTGCGGTGTTATTGGCTGGTTGGACGAGCCTAAAACGTCGAACCGGCCAATCACGCCGCAGGAAACAGCAAAGGCGACACAATTACGTCACCACCGATACTATAGCCTTTGGAGACACATTTCGGAATACGGCTCCTGTGCTGGCCTCTGTGCTTTTCTTCGGTAGAGTGGTGTACTCCAGCAATGCTCTTTCTAGAAAAGAACCCACGAGAACAACCCTACACATAACTGTGCGATCAGCCAGACTTAATGACACGCCCATGCTTTCGATGGCGTGCTGACTACTATATTTGCAAGACTAAACATTGTTGTGGGTTGGCGTATTAGTACGTGCAACAATGCAGTACATTAACGCAGTTAGAAAACGATGCCGGTTGATTTGGGGGCCTCCTGCGAGCATTTGAGCCAAATATCATTCCACTGCATAATCAGGGATTTCGCAACTTGGTTTCAAGTACAGCTGGACATCGCTTGCTCTTCTTTCGAAACATTACATCTCAATAGGAGCGCCTACTGCGTCTCTTATCTTCTTTTTCGGTGTTTTCAAACGTAGACACACATATTTATCTTTTATTTTCATTTTTTTAACTAACACTAACACATAAGCCACTACTTGTGACGGCTCCGTCATCATGAAATCATCCAATGTTACTTCTGCATTGTGCGACGCTGCCGGGCCCCTAGTCTCGAAATCTGTTAAAACTAGAGCAGCCGGCTTCCATGTGTATTTGAAGCCAAATTGTGAGTTTCCTGGCCAGCGCAAGTGCGATGATATTGGCTCATGTGCTTACAAGAGCCTCGACGACTGATCGGCACCGCTTTCTGACCATGTTCAAAAAGTATTACACGGCCCCTTTAAAAACACACGATCAGTCTTTCTTTATATTCCTGGGTGCTGCGGCGCACGCCTGCTATGCGGCTGCCAAGCAGTGTTCTTAGTGCTAATGAGGTCTTATGCGTACAGAAGTCCTACCTTTTTTTTTTTTCTCCACCTTCTGTAAGGTAAATCGCACCAAGGAACGGGAATCTTTAAGCTAACTCTCCGCATTACGGTAATGTTATACGGCGAAGCGTACCAAAGCAATTAGGAGCCGCCTGTCACGAGGCATAGCACAACTTGTCCAGTTACACATACCGGCATCGTCATGAGAGAAAAAAAAGTTAGATGCGAATAGGATCAGATAGCTAACACAATTAGAAAACTATTCGAAATTTCGAATATTGGGCCACTGCCGGTTATAGCATGGTTATACCTGTCATGGATCCCAACTCGAGGGTCAGAAGGAGGAGTCATCGGTGCAAAACTTGCTTGTTCGACAAACGAAAGAAAGAAAGAAGAAAGAAAGAAAGGAGAAAGAAAGAAAGAAAGAAAGAAAGAAAGAAAGAAAGAAAGAAAGAAAGAAAGAAAGAAAGAAAGAAAGAAAGAAAAGCTTCCTCGCAAACAGTGCTCCAACGTGTGAAGTTGCAAAACTGTTTTCGTTGCCGGTGCCAAGAGGAGACATCCCCCCCCCCCCCCCCCCTTCGTTTAGCGCTTGTGCTCTAACCAACCGTGGGTGCAGGGTCTCACGCAAAGCGGTGTTGGCGAACTTAGTGCGACCGATGTTGTTTTCCAATCTGGGCAGGGCGCATATGTTTAAAAAAATAAATTAGGAAGCCAGGTTGATACATGGAGGCTAATTAGCGCGTGCTGATTTAGAAATTGTCACACGGTCAGCAATAACTGGTGTAGTCCCATTAAGCACGAATTACATTGCAGCAAGCCTCGCAAAAGAATTCATCAACACGCGTTATTAAACCTCTTCGTGCATTTTTTAGCCGTTGCATACAGTGGCGGAGACAGTGTTTCGGTTTCGGCTGCGGTGGGTGCCTTCTCCTCACGAATTCGGCGAAGTGATATTTAAATAAAGCTTAGAAGAAGCTCCCAGTGAATCAATGCTGTCATACATCATGCACGCATGTGTCGAGAGACCGGAAAGAGAAAAACAGGAAAAAGGGTATCTGGCAAAAAAGAAAGACGCATTGTTGAAAACGGTGGTCAAGTTTAACATTATCTTACGTTACTTTAAAGATCGTGGAATCTGCAGTAAGCTACCACGTGACTTCCAGACCAATCACATCACCGATATCACCACTGATTTCCTTCCATTCTCCTCATAAGTTTCTCAGTACCATATAGGCCCTTTATGTAAGCGGCTAACATGTTTGCGAGAAGAAGTTAAACGAATAATAACTAGTAATAGTTGATGGAGTTTACCTGCCAAAACCAGCTATGATTATGGACGCGAGACCCGTAGTGGTCGCCTCAGGAATAATTTTGACCACCTGGCTTCTTTAACATGCACCTAGATCAACTTACCCGAAAGCAGTCCTGCTCTATTGATTGGAGTAGGGTGACTGTCGAACAACACGTGAAAAGAAACATATTAAGCCTAAAGCTACAAAGCATTTTCGGAAATGCCTATTAAAGGTAGAGTTGTGATAATTATGGGAATAAGTCGCCAACCTATCTACACGGGAAAATTAGCGAATCCATTAAGTACATTTAGGCACACATAAATGAATCTAATAATAATAATAATAATAATAATAATAATAATAATAATAATAATAATAATAATAATAATAATAATAATAATAATAATAATGAATAATAATAAAGTATGAACAACTCTTGCAATATGTTACCAGTGAAATAAAAATACTAGTACTCTGAGGCATACGCGGCACACGTATTTAGGTCAAACACGATGCAGCAGCGAAGTTTTTCGCAGAAATGGGGATTTCTTCCGCGGCGTTAAATATCTGGGGCAGCGTGCGCTGTCTGCGTCACGGCCTCGGTCGACTCTCATTGGACCGCCGTTGTGAGTCCATGGCATCGCTAAATTTATATAGCTCAACACTTGACCCGTGCCATTCCGCATGCGACGGCATGAATGGCTTCCAAAGACTCGTGGCGCCCTACTTTCGGTGACTTTGCGAGGTTTGAATTACAGCCCTCAATGCAGGCGGGTGTTCGATCGAAGGCGCCGACGATAGAATTGCGAAGTTCTAAATGTCACACAGCCAGAATGAACTCGGACAGAAAGAAAGAAAGAAAGAAAGAAAGAAAGAAAGAAAGAAAGAAAGAAAGAAAGAAAGAAAGAAAGAAAGAAAGAAAGAAAGAAAGAAAGAAAGAAAGAAAGAAAGAAAGAAAGAAAGAACGAAAATGAAAGCGTACAGGCTACGCCTTCATTTCGAGAAAATCTAAATTTGCGCCAGGCGTACACCCGCTTTATTCAGCTATGCTGCAGATAGCTCCAGGAGTAACATTTTTTTGGTGTAGCTGATTTGGGTACGCTGTGCGGAATATCAAATTTGGTGGTAAGTTTTACTGCGTTACATTTCTGAAACATCTGCAATAGATGGAGTTGTAATCTTTTGAAACGCGCTGTCGCATCTCCAGCGGTAAATGTCTTCAGGGGCCACGCCACGGTGGTGTAGTGGCTACGGCACTCGGCTGCTGATTCCAAGGTTGCGGGATCGAACCCCGACCTCGGCAGCTGCATTTCGATGCAAGCCAAGTGCTGAAGCCCGTACATGCACTGTGCAATGTCAGTGCACGCTAAAGAACCTCAGGTAGTCTAGTCTAAATTTCCGGAACATTTTCACTACTGCGTCTCTCAAGTATATCGTAGTTTTGGGACGTAAAGCCCCAGACAAGCATGAATCAACTCTTATAAACGTTTGTTATCATTATCACTCTTATCTAATACGGGTAGACGCCACCAACGAAGAAGGACTGAATGACCATTCGAATGTTTATTTCGACGTACAGACACCTGCACAAACACAGGAGCATACTATAGATTTTACTCGCGAAGCGCCGACCATCAGTACCGAGAGTGGACAAGCATGCCTACAGGAACACACTTAAACGATACATATCATTGTTGAGCACATAAGAAATACAACAAATAAAGATTTTGGCGCGCGTTGTGTATCTTCAATAGCGTGTTACTGGTTTATAAAATGTCTTTTACCACCGCGCAACAGTGAGCGGGAGCGGTACCTCTTACGTAGGCGGTAATAATAATAATAATAATAATAATAATAATAATAATAATAATAATAATAATAATAATAATAATAAATTCGTTTAGCGGGGTCGTGCATCGCGCTTTCTGAAAATTTTGTACTTAATGTGCATTTGGGGTTCTGTCCCTCCAATCGATAAGATAACGTTGTTTCGTTGCATCGTGTGCGTTCATTTAGACTGATAAAACCACGGTTCCGACTTCCCGGCACTCTTTCCCCTCCGCTCTGCAGCTAACGTCGTCTTAGTTGACAGATTGGCGAGCCCCCGGAGGCCACACGGTGTGAACACCGTGCACCATCCTTGCTTCTTGCTTCTGTATACGGCGGCCCCACGCGGGGTCCAACTATTTTGCTGCTTTCGATAGCTTTCATATAAATATGTTATTATAGAGAAAAGGAACGTTAACGATGTGTTTACTTTATGAATGTGTTGATAGTTGACGTCGCTGAAGCATCACTGTATAGTGCCTTGCAAACCTGCGGTGTCCGAGCGGCCGTTTCGTCGGGAACGCAAGAACGGTATATAAAGGATTTCAAACGGGCCTTATTAAATGCACACCGAATATTGTGTAGAAATATTTTAGAATCGGCACGTCGAATGCTTATATTCAAGCAGCGAAGATGACAGCCGTATATATATATATATATATATATATATATATATATATATATATATATATATATATATATATATATACGGCTCAGTGTCCGTGAAGTGAAGGGGTTGGGGAATGTTTGGGGAAAGGCAATGAAAGTGTAGAAAGAGGAAAAGAGGAGGAACGTCGCATTGTGTAAGGCTTCGTAAATTTTGAACACCTGGGTCCCTTTAAACGTGCATCGACAACGCACAGTACTCGAGCCTCTGGCATTTCTGCCTCCATCGAAAATGGGACCGCCGTCGCCGCGGGTTTCGACTCACCTTATTTGGGTCCGCGGTCGAGTACCATAACCACTATATAGACCACCGCGGCGCGAATTATTGTTTAGAGTGTCGTATATCTTCGATACCGTGCTACTTGCTCTTATGAAAAAAAGAATTGCGCCGCTCTCGCTAGTGGCGCAAGGATAGCAAAGCTGATGGGCGCTTGGCTGGTCCGGGTCTTCATCATCATCTTCATCATCTTCTTCTTCTACTTGTTCTTCATCGTCATCTACTTCTTCTTCTTCATAATCATCATCAACATCAACCTCTTCTGGCTGTTCATGACATCACGGTTGCGAGGCACGGCAATGCCAGGTGTTGCAGCAGTTGTGACATCGGTGGTTTCCATAGCTACGGTGCGGCTGACTTTTTGTGATACTGACGCGCAAATTACGGCCGGCTTAAACAGCTCCAACACGCGGCCTACCTTTCGTCACCTCCGAGCAATGCAGCAAGGCGTCGACTGCGCGCTTCTTGGCGCAAGCATGCGCACACGTGTGCACTGTTCATCGCTCTTTTTGTTCCTCACACTCTGTTGCCTGTAAAAGAACAGCTGTGAAAAGAAATTACGTTCCGGCACGTGCCGCCTATAGAAGTTATTGCCGTCTGTAGCCAGTATATGACGGACACGAGCGGCCTTTGTTTGCCTCGCCCGAGCCTTCGAAGTGCTGCGGTTGAGTCGTATAACCTGTTACTGGTTCAAACTTGTTAGAGCCGGCAGAGATCTTGCGAGCGGGAGCGCGGAGCGTGCACAAATGCCTGCGTGCTGCTGCTCAGTTTCCCCGTATGAAGGTCTGCAAACGCTGCACATGAAAATGAATTCCGAGTCAATGTCATTGCTAATGTGCCGTATGCCGCCCATACTGAAAACCTGCTTGAGAAAGACAACATTTCTACGGCCCACATCTATAACTGTAGAGTATTACACGAATGTTACTTTGGTACCAAACGTAATAATACCTTACTTGTAGAACTTGCAAAACTATCCGTCAATTCATTCCGTTATTCAGCTCGTACACCTGAAGTATGGAAGGTGCCGCGCTTTAGAACTGACTACGGTTTTCAAGTGCTGTGTAATAACCTTCCAAGATTACTGAATTCATATGATAGAGCTGGCTACAATTTACAGGATTTATCGCTGTCGGAATTTAAAACTCCATTGATTTCACCTCTGTAGACCGCTCTTGTGAATGTTGATAATGTTTCTTATGTTCTTTTTTTCCTTATGTTACCAAGTGCATATCATTTAAACATTGCAATGCCGCAGTGTGTTTGGATTGTTATTATGTGTGGAAATATTTCATTGTTTTTTATACATTGTATAACTGCACTGTTTTATGGCCACTATATAAGTACAATATATATGGTTCTCGATGTGTTACCCCATGTAGCCATATTGTGCCTAGTCCCTCAAGCATCGTCATTAAATTGCGGCTTTTTTTTTCTCATCCACTTCAATTTACCACTCCTCTGTAAGAGCGTGTGAGTAAATGTAAATCAATAAATCAAACCAAATCAAATCAAATCAAAAATACACTAAAAGGGCAGTGTATGCTACACCTTTTTTTTTAAGTGGCCTGGAAACGATGCCCATCAGTCGTGGAAGGCTGCTTTTGAACGCTTGAGACAAATATTAGAGCGCTGTGCGCACCTGGGAATTCACATATTTCATTTCAAATACTGCTGGAAGCCGTCTGGTCTTATTTCAACGTGTGACGGTCACAAGCTAGGAGCAATGACTCCATCGCTTGAAGTATAACTGCCACTGTCGATTTTATGAACGCGGAAGCATCCGCAGGTATGGTGTATTCGTTCATTTTACACTCTAAGAAAAAAGATGGTATACCTTACTCTTTTAGGAGAGTCAGGGCTTGCCACATATATGACTCTCTTTGAAGATACCCGTCAACTCTCTTTTCTGCAGGAGAGTCACGGCGCTGCGAGAGTGTAGACTGACCCTCTTGCGAAGGGTGGTAGGACTCTTGTCTAAGGGATCATGTGACCACTGCTGAGAGAGTCACTTGACTCTTGCGAAGAGTGCTAGGACTCTTGTCCAAAGGATCGTGTGACCACTGCTGAGAGAGTCACTTGCATCTCTTATGAAGAGTGCTAGGACTCTTTTCCAAAGGACTACACGACCACTGCTGAGAGTTACTCGACTCTTATAAGATAGAGCAAGGTAGTCATACCAAATGGGTCAAACGACTCTGCAAAATAACTACTGTAACTGAGTCAAGAGACTCTTTATGTGTTGTCACAAGACTACTAACAGGGAGAGTCAGGTATTCATTTTAGGTGAGTCAAAGGACCCCATAGAGCCAACGTGTGCAAAAGAAAAGGCATTTGCATTTTCACCTTATATTCACGAAACAACTGAAGATTTACATGACTTTTAGAGCACAGTGAAATGACTGCAAAAGATTGTCTGCAGTTCCTTAATGAATGGTAGAAATATTTTCTCGGACACAAACAACAGCTTAAGGAAGAAATTTATTATACACATACATTATGGCACTTGTCGTAGGTAGTCTCATACAAATGAAAGAAATGAAACAAGTACAAGAGCAATTCAATTTAACCCGACATATATGTGGAATAATGTCTGTTCATACATAGGAACATGAAATGGCATAACTAGAAGAGAGACTAATCCAATAAATGGAAATATGTTTATATGCAAAAGATCCGTCTGCACTTTCAATATATTCAAAGTGCTGATCTACAGCACAACAACATCATTAGTAGCTTCTTTATTTACAACTCTAACAATGCCTCAAGGAAATAAGACAACCTCAGTACACTGACATTGCAAACATAATAAATGAATTACTGATGTGGTACTAAAATGTGTTCCAGTCATTTATACATAAAAAGTGAATTTAAGAGCACACAAGTGTTTTCACAAAAAGATAATGGTAAAATGAAGTTAATTAGCTTGTACGCTTGGACGATTGCAAGGCCCCCTATTACTTTCAACCAAAAATAACGATATTCACACTAAACAATATGCCTACCATTATGAACATGCAATATGCATACCACATGCCAGTGTGAAAAAATTGTTCAGAAGATGCATACTTTAAAAATGACAAACAACAAATCCTACAGGTCTCTTTCAAAGTTTAGAATGCATGGATAACTTACCACTGCTAAAGAGTGTAATGATGTACTTAGAAAATGTACACTTAGCTGTCACTCGTGCAAATGCAGCGACGTAATTCACCCACATTACCACTTGTACGGTAAAAGCTCTGTGAAAATATGCAGACTTCAACAGAGCTCTGACTTGGAACTTCAGAAGTTAAATATTTGGTCCATTATATCATGTAAACAAGGCAGTGGCAATAGGCAACAAAAAGTGCACATTGCAGATTGGTCTTGGCAACACAGTGTCTAAGGCAGCTGCTGTGTATAATAGCAGTTTGTTAGCAACACACAGAAGGCACATTAAGCACCTTGCACTGATACTACGCCACGTGAAAATGCGGCGTCAACATATGCATCAAACAGAGCACAATGAGTATCGCTTATTAGGTGTACACAGCTATCTTATGTGCATAAAAAAAAATGAGGTGCAACAACAGGCACACTAAGCATCTCAAATGAATGCATTGCCACAGGAAAAAGTGACAAGGAGCATGAAACAGTTCCCTGTGAGCATCATGTGTTTTGGTGAAGCAGTTAGATTATCACATGCGAAAAGGAAAGGGTGCAATGAGAGGCACATATAAACCCCTACCTGAGCAGAAGTTACCAAAGGCAGTGCACTACAGCATAAAGAAACGTTGCCAGTTGTGACAAAAAAATTCACATCGAATGTTTACAAGGTTAGCAGCTGTGCTATACATTGCTATTTCATTTAGCAGCACAACAGTTCATGCTTTCAGAACACAAAAATGCAAGAGCCTTTTAGTGTTGACAACATGGTGTCACAACGTGCTCTGCCAGCAATCAAACTTCTGCTTCAAAATGAAGCGTCCATACTAGTCAAGAATGGTTCGAAGAACACTGTATTGTGAAAATTGCTACTTTTCTGCACTTTTTCCTAAGTTTCTGTGTACAGTAGTCCAGAGCAAAGTAAAAAAAGGGAATACATCTCACTAACAGAAATTCTACACATGATACTACAGAATTTCCTTTAGAGTTGCTTTTATAGAAAACAAAGTATTCCTTCTACCCTTTCTCAATAACTACCTACTCCAAAGTAATCTTACTGCAAATATGGGCTGTTTCTCCTGTAACTCCTAAATGGCATCCTTTTCGGACAACTGGAGCATTTAGGGGAAACCAAAAAATAATTAAGAGCCTTGCATTTTGTGTGAACAATTTTATAAACATGTGGAGGTCCTGCACACAGATACATATTGCTGCAATGAGATGAGCTCGAAGAACGGATGCTGGTGACATACCAATAGCAACACTCAGCCCATAAGTCTGGACATTCTCCAACATGTTCATTTCTGGAGAGGACAGGATGCTTTTGGCAGTGAAGGCGGGTATCAGTGTGTATGCATCTTTCCATAAACCTAAAAAGAGAGGAAAAAAAACAAGCATTATTATGGCAGCCAAATGCCTACAGGTGCATCACACAGCTTTTCCACAATCGCAGTACTCAAGAGAAACTGAACACATTTCTTCAAACATTCAGTGCTGCGTTTGTGCTCTTCTGGAAGACCTTGTCCTTGGTTGTGCTGTAATTCATCATGCATAAGAAACTCACCCAAACTTTCACATTACTAAGCACATTTACTCAAACATATATGGTAGTGGCCCAACAGTAAACATCCATTGTTTGTGAAATGTGCTACAATTACACTATATCTGTCCATGAAATGCCTTTCCAGCGGGATGCCTAGCCATGAAGCGTATAGTGAACCTATTTCGTGAATGTTATGACAGAGTATGCTGCTTTTTAACCCATAGAAGTTGTTATGATAATCAGAAAATCCTGAAAGGCCACATCTGAATGCTTTTTCTCACCACAAGAAATGTTTACAATTCACATTGAAGCCCCCATCAAAAAAAGAGAGAGAGATTGTTTCAGCGTAATGGCTCTTACCAGTGGTGCAGACATGTCAACCTTTTGCCCAATCAATAGGAATAGGAGATGAATGACGGTACCAACCCAACTGGTACCTATAAAAGAGTGAAATGCAACATTTAGGCAGGTCAGCTTTGCAAAACGAGTCAGCTCGCAACCTCAGTAACTTGCTTGCATGTAGTGCCTAAACATTTGAGACACTGATACTGAAACCATGAAATGCACAAAATATTACACAGATTCCACAGCCAATGCTGTGGAATCTACGTGGAGTGAAATCTTAGTCAAATACTTTCATTCCAATGCTTGTCTGCCAGGTACCTGTTGAGCCTAGACACATATTTTAAACATTAGTGCCATGTAGAATACCTTATGATCCGAGTGAATCATATAACTTTCGATATCCAGCTCACCCCTTATGACAGCTCAAGTCAACAATGCATAATAACAATGTTGTCTTGAAATGCAAATGATAATTCGTTCACGACATCTTCATTGAACTGACACATTCATCGACCTACGA